>VWZP01003543.1:955907-968845 GCA_013396995.1 Dicaeum eximium | reverse complement strand
CGCTCACCTCCGGCCCGGCCACCCGACCCGCCTGGCCGCGCCTCCCCGCCGCCCCGAGCGACGCGCGGCGGAGCGGAGCCCAGCGCCGCGTTACGCAACGCGCCCCGCGGCCCCTCCGCGCCGCGGAGAGGGTCGCCGGTAGGCGGGCGCGGGGCGGAGGGAAACCGCGGCGGAGCCGGAGCCGAAACCGCCCCCGGCGGCCACTTGTAGCGCCGCTGGAGCCGGGATCCCCCCGGCCCCGCCGCGGCCCCGCAGGCGGTGCCCGGCAGGGCGGGCCCCGGGGCGCCGCCGGTGACCGCTTCGCCCCAGGGGCTCGGGCGGAGAGGTGCGGGCGCGGCGAGCGGCTGCTCGGGGACCGCGGCGCTTTTCTGCTTCGGATATTAAAATCCCGTGGCCGCGGGTCGTACTGTCAGAGGGACGCGGGCACGGGAAAGGAGGAGGATTCCCCGCGGTCCGAGGCCGAAGAAAGCGGCCCCCGCTAACAAGTGAGCCGCGCCTCCGCCTCTGGAGTGGGCAGCCAGGGCAGCCGCGGCGCTGCGCAAACAAGAAGTTAAAGGGCTGGGTGATGGCACGTCCTGCATCCGGCTGGATTGTCCCGCTGTTGACTGGCATGCTTTTCCCATGGGCTTTGACAGGCACACCCTACTGCGAGGCCTCTATCCCAAGGGTGCGGGCAGCCTCGGTGGCTGCTGGCGGCTGGCAGTCCCCTCTCCACAGGGATGCCCAGTGTGGGCTGTCCCCTTGCCCCCACATCTCTGAGCCTGGGGAACCAAGGGGTCAGGGTGTGAGGGCAGATGGGTAGCCCAGCTGCCCTGCTGACAGCTGATGGATGCAGGAGTCAGGAATGAGGTGGCTGTAACCAGTACACCGGCTCTGACAGGAAAATGACTGATGGGCCTCTGGGCTTCAAAACCGGGGTAAATTGGGTCTCAGAAACATGATCACCCCACCTCAGGCCAGCACAAATGCTGCTCCTCGCTCTTAGCAAGGCAAGCAGGTCTGGGAGGCTGTAGGTTTCCTGGCCTTCAGTCACGCTCAGAAGAATGTTCTCAGAAAAAGATGACAGTACATCCCCACCACCCATCTCTAATTCATGAGGCAGGGAAAGCAAGGAAGAAGTACCCAGAGCCTCGTTAACAGCCATGAGCTGGAGCGAGTAAGATGGCGTCTGAAGTAACAGGCGTGAAAGCAATAGCTACTTGAAAGAATAAGATCAGTTTGTTTTTCCTTAAGGAATTACAGGAATATTAAAGCCTTCTTGCAGTTATAAATCATTTAATGCAAATCATTTAATCCAAACAGAATTTTTACAGGCTCATGAGGCTCACTCATTTTGCCAAGAGTGAGTCATGTACAAATAAAATGAAACCAACAAAGAAAAGAGCTCTCATACCATGTGTATGTGGGTGATCCTTTGAAAAACTTGTAATTATTTTTTTAACTCTACCACAGCCAGGAAGACAGGTCTGTAAAGCAAGAGCAAACCTTGATAGCTGTAGCCCATCCACATGTACTTTTTCCTTCACTCAGAAAGTAACACAACAGGTCCCTTGTCAGGTTAACGACAGCTGCGGCCATCTGATGTATCAGCAGTCCCTCAAATGCCGTGATTTCAAAACCAGTTGTGTGTTGACATACTAAGGCAGCAAAAGACTTTTTGAAAAAATGAAAATAATGTTAAGTGATTAATACTTAGTAAAAGATTGCAGTAGGCAGTTAATCCCTCACTTACGGGTTAGTTAAGGACTTGAGTTAGACTTCATTCTTCACTCCCCATGTCATAAATATGTGCTGCTAAACACAGAGCACAGCATGAGCCAGTGGGGTGGTGATGCACTGCTCTGAAATGACTAAAATGCAGGGACACAAAGCCATGTGACGGTGAGAACAGGAGCCTTAAAATGTGTCATCAACCCCATCGAATGGAACTGACACAGAACGCCATTCACTGATGGCAAGAGCAAATATTTGTGGACACTGGAGAAGTACAGCTTCCTCCTGTATTCTGATGCCAATTCCCTGCATCTTTTGGAATAGATATGTCAAAGTATCTCAGTGTTCCTCTAGGGACCTACTTTGCATGAGGACAGATGCTCCTGGGTCCTCATATCACCACAGTTTCCCTTCTGTCTGCTTAGACAGAAGATGATACTTGCATATTAACTCCAAGTCCCCAGATTTGGGAAATCCAGGACCCTAAGCCCTCGTCAACTTTCACTATCAGTGGCCCCCCCAGTGCCTGAAACACCACTCCTGTCTGGCAAAAAGAAAGATCCTGTTGTTCTCTTCGAGTTTCAGGGATGTGCTGTGACTACCATGCATTCACATAAATGCTTTTCTTATGCCTGGAATAAGGGCTCAGTACAACTGCAGGACATGTCAAAGAGCCTCTGAAACCCTGCAGTATCTGTGCTGCCTGACCTGGAGCAGGCACTAAAGAGAGAGGGAGGGGCAGAGGGAGGCAGCACATAGTTTGTACAGGACAGTGATGACAGCATTTTCCTCCTCTCTGAGAAGCAAAGTTCAGGTCATGTACAGGCACAATGTCCCACTGCATCAGTTATGCACAGCCCTTGACTTTGTTCACAAATGCAGGAGTCAGAAACTTCCCTTCAATCAAAAAGCAACCTAACACTGACCTCATCAAATGCCTGATAGCTCATCTAGGAGTGCCTAGGATGTAGTCCAGCTCTGGGATGAGCTGGAAGAGAATCTGTACTCCTTTTAGGGCGTAAGGCTCTTGTCAATTAAACCATATTCTTTCTTTTGCATTTTAACACAGCAACTTGGTACCTTGGTGTATTTCAGCTTTTTATCCTTTACTGCTCTCAATTTACTTTTCCTCCTGAGTAATTTTTGTCTGGCTTTCACACCTCAGGGCTGGGCAGGCAGGGGAGAGCTTTAGTTTCTTTGGGCTCTCTAATGGTAATGGACATTGTGCATCTGACATGAGCTACCAGATTTCCTTGTTGCTGGTTGGTTTGTTTTGCTCTACAGATCTTTGATTTTAGAGTAGTTGTTTGGCACATCAGTTCTGATACAAATGACTTTGTCTTTTTCTCAGAAGTACTACACACCTCGCCTGTTCCATTTTTAATTTGTACACAAGCAGGCAGAGCACAGGCAATGAAACATGAGCTAAGCATAATCCCTTGACCACCTAGCATACATTATCTGGTGGACAGGGGACCCTCTAATCACTTTCTGCAAGAGGGTCTTACAAGACATACGGGTTTTATTTGCAATTTCCCGGGCTGCTTACTTCCTGAGTACTACAGTGCGTGAGGACGTGGTGATTAAAGATGAAAACAATCATGGTAAAGCAGCAGTTTAAAAATTACTCCAGTCTGCTGGTTAAATGAAAACTTCACCTTTTGGCAGACAAAGAGAATCCAAAACATTTTGTTTTAAAAGTGTTAAAAGGAATGTGAAAATCAGGAAGCATACATGCCCCTTTTCATTTTTAGACTACCAGGAGTGAGTCAGCACAGCAGGAAAGCATCCTGTGTGAGTCCCTCTTCAAATGATGGATAATAAGTGCTTAAACACACAACAAAACTGATGGACAATATGAGACTACAATGACCTTAGATTAATTTCCATTTATTATTAATGCTAGCTGAGGCCAATCTTCCCTAAATGCCATGAAACACTTTAAAATATTTTGGTGTTAACTGAAGGTATTTGGCCAACATCCTCTGGTCTTTGTCTATGGCAAATATCCATTTGCTGGGGGAAAAAATGGAAAATAAACCAGTAGTACTATATACTGTTTCTTTTCTTCTTCATTTTCCATTTTCCGATATAGTGTAATATATGTCTGTTTCAAGATTTCTGGGGAATATAAAAATAACCTAATGTAATAATACTTTGCTTTTGTACATAGATCCAATTCCATCCTACCACCAGAACTCAAGGGGAGCCAGAGCGGATGTGTGAGAACAGAGGAGAAATGAATGAAAATTGAGACAAATAGGAAAGAAAAATAAATAACAAGAAGGAAAGCAAGAGAGAAACAAATCTGGAGGCACACTCTAACCTCCAACGCACAGTTCATATCCATTTTTGATCTGTCATGAAAACACACAGCAGGGAGTTTTTTTCAAGTTATGCAGGGTTGCACATGACACAGGAAATTAGTGCTTAGTCCACAAAACCAAATGAACACAGGCAAAAAAATCTGAACTGAAAGAAATCAGTAATATTAAATTATTATTAAAAAATTATTTTTAAGATCTGTGTTTCTAAATTGCAGCAAGAAAGTACTGGGAAAAACAGGTCTCAGCTCTCCTAGACAGAAGCCAGCTTCCAGACTAAACATGAATTTGTGTATGTTCTCCTTTTTATTGCAAAAGCTATTTTACTAAAAAAGGCTATTTGGACTGTTATCAAAGTGGAGGTTCAAGAAAGTTCAAAATAGATCAGACAATTTATGGTTGACAAGTCCATCAATGGCCAATAAACACGATGATGCAATCCAGTGAAATTTCTGGTTTAGGAAATTCCCATCTTCTCTAACTGCCAGAAGTTAGGAAATCCTACACTCGTTCTATTTCTTCCAGTCTTTCTGCAAGCATCCTCTACTCATCAGCCAAGGGCAACTGGGCTAGATGGGCTACTGGGGTAAATAAAACCAGTAGCTTGTTCTTCTTATTCTCTAAACAGATCATGAAGACCATTCTTGTCCCAGTGCCATCTGTGATGATTTTTTTAATGAGTCATGGCTCCAAATTTCATGGTAGTGGACCTAGTTTGGATTTTCCAAAAATACATATCAGAAGCAACTTCATATTAATAAATTAATATTAATGCAACAAGTAGGTGACAAATGACAGGCTTCAGTAGCTCAGATCTGGCAAGAAGAAATAGCATTTAACCAGCCTGCAGAAAAACCTCTAGTTTGAAGTGGCTGTGGCAGCACCAAAGGCTTGCCACACAGTTCCCTTTCAGCAGTGGACAAGGGACATCTCTTTTGAGAAGAATCAGATGAAGAGTGAACACAGCTGGGAGAGAAGGTGGAGTGGGAAGATGTGTAGAGGTCCTACTGAAACCAGATCCCTTGTCCCAAACCGCAGTGGTTTTCAGTTAAAAGATTAGGGCTTGGAAAGGCTCCTTCAGTTGGAATAATTATAACTGGGTTACTCCGAGGCAAAGCTAAAACACACTGGGGAGAGCCTTGATTTTGGAGGCCTGACAGAAGCAAGAGCTTTGCAAGTTCTCTTATTCCTAATCCAAGACCATATGGAGCTCAACTACTAGGTGGGTGGGTGTATTAATTGAGGGATCATGCAGCTTGTCCTATTCTAAATCAACTTGTTCTTCATAAGGGATCATTACTATGGAAAAGAGAGCAAGAAACATAGACATGCTGGGAAACAACCTCCACCTTAGAGTAAAAATAACAAAATCTAGGAATTGAGATTCTACCTTTCTACTAAATTCAGAACAGAAGGTTGAAGGCTGCTATCTCTACTCTGGAGAAGATGAGGTCATCTACTCATTTCATTAAGTAAAAACCTGTAAAATAATGCTCTATAATCTTCCCATTCATGCTCCACTCTTGCTTTAGCAGTAATTTGCTAAGCAAAATATTATTTTATTTTAGCAGGCCTAACACATGCAACAAATGAGATCACTTTACCATCTTCATCCTGAATCCATTCATAGCTGAATTTCTGGAATATTTTGGAGATATGCACAAGAGTTTTCATGGAAGTATTTTGGTTCCTAAATTCTCTTGAGAGAAATATTAGCCTGGTGCTAGCAGAAATGCTATAATTCTATTAGTTTAGAATGGGTTGCCATTTTTTGCCCCAAGTGTAGCACTAGTGTAGTATATATACCTGCTCAGTGTAATATGTAGTGCTGGTAGATTCTCAAGTTGTATTTCAGTAAATGCCAAATTAAACTCAATTTGCCTGACATGCAAGAGGAAAGCAGCCTCTGAGTGTGATTACAGGCTTCATGTTGTGATATTTATGCTAATAGTGTCTGCAAAAGAAGCAGTTCCTTCACATCAGAAAACCTGATCTGTCAGGAATCCCAGAAGGTACTTTGGAGGCCAGCTTGAAAAATCTCTCTGTAGGAAGGAAGAAGAAGGAAGAGTCCCACTGTACTCAAAACTCTGTCTTTTCAAGTGACCTTCAAGCACTGCAGCAGAGTGGCAGTGTTGCCTGCTGTGCATAAAGCTTTGCAGAGGGAAGTGCCTCAATAAAAGTCTTGCTTGACTTCTAAAGAGTAAATATAGCAACTCATGGCATAGCTATGCATAACATAGCAGTGCTACACTTTTTTTTAGATACCTGGTCAGCTGAAACCCAATAACATTAAGATAAAAAACTTACTTATGACCCAAATGCAATAAGAAGTAGTATGAAAACACCTACAGATCCTTCCTGATGCACCCAGACCCACAGCTATGAACTGCTGGAACAAATTAGAAACTGGCACTACCCTAGTAGCTGGGTACCTCATTTCTTTAGGATACATCTGAATGAGCAAAACATGAACAAACAAGCAATGGATGAGACAGATAAGTTGCTAATTCCAACATGCAGGAACCTCCTGCTTGTTAACTTATCCACCCTAGTCAGTCCTCTGACTGTAGAAAAAACAATCCACCAAATCTATACTTGTGTACCAGGGAAATAAACAAATTATAAATGCACAGAGACAGGCTGAACCACTTGCATGTTGTTCTTAAATTATCTTTATGAAAACGAGAGCTTGGAGAGGAGCGGGGATGATTAGAAACTGATGATGGCATACACTACGGGCTTTTCTTTCCTCCAAACATATCACTTCATTTCTTTAAATTCACCAGGTCTTCAGACACACCAAAAGCAGTTACTTATTCTTTCTAAAGAACTTTTAGAAAGCTGCTACTTAAACTTCAAGCACTGTGAAAAGGAAATAAACATTTCGGGAAATCTTACCTGTTTAAACCACTTTTTAATAGTCTAATGATTTTTAAATACAACAATTTGAATTTTGCCAAAAGTATCACTATAAACCAGAATTAAAGCATTTCCCCACCCTGATTATAGAATTCCTGAAATAATGTAATAATAACCTGAAGGGAGGAAATTCTCTCTCAAAAAAATGTGCATTTAGTGTTTACTATAGCACCATTTTTCATCATTCAACATTGAAAATGTCAATTAATAAAAAGAATTCATGGTTTTATAACAATTCTGGTGCAAAATCTTCTATTTGAACCTCTAATTGATCCTCCAAATGAGCTTTATTAATCATTGATGGAAAACTGGCAAAATCCTACCCTGTACTTTGGCAACCTTTCAAAATGTCCAATTAGGTCAAATCAAGAAAGTCCCAGAAACCAATTACAGCAGCACTTCTAAGCCAAAAAATCTCAGTGTACTCTACAACAATTGCAACATTATAGGAGAAAAAGAAAAAAAAAAAAACAAAAAACCAAAACCCCTCAATGTTGCTCTGGTTGTGCACCTGAATTAATACCTCCATAGAAATGTGCCAAACAGCCACTCCTTGAACTACATCAATTAATGATATTTGCTCACAAATTTTATTGGTCAGTGCCATAAATGTCACCAAGCAGTTCACCACAAGGAACAGTGCCAGCCAGCTCCTTAATCTGTCAAGCAAACACTTGCTCCCCTTCAGCATTTTTGTGTACATCTCATCTCCAGTGCTCTAATTGCACGTGCATACAACGTCTCCGCCTTTTTTATGAGTTTCATGTGCTCTGTATCTCACCTGCGTGTTTGTACATCAACAACTATGTTGACAATGTGATAAAAATAATCTTGGCGGCAAGAACAATAGCGACCTTTATCTAACTTCTCAAGAATGTGATCTTTGCTTCGGCAGAGCTTCTGCACGTACAGCCCGATGGTGCTGGTGGGCTGTTTGAGGTGTGCTCTGCTGCCAGTCCTAATCCCACCACCCACAGTTAAGAATTAATTAGGGCTTGAAGATGCCAGAGGGAGGCAAAACAAACAAAAATAGCATTTTAATTAACTGCAAACAATAATTAAGATTTTGCGTTATGTTTAGCATCTGTATATTTTTGGATTTACTGCGTGACTCCGAACCTAATGAGATCACCCATCTAAATCCCAGAGGACTGGACAGATCTCAGACCCTAAGTACATCTCCTATAATATCTCAAAACAGTAAACTCATTCATCCTTACTGTGAAGACCAGTAATTAAAATTTTTAAAAAACATCACTGTAAATGAATTTAAATCCATATAACCTGGCCAGACTAAAGGAGAACAAAATGTGCACACATATAGTAAGTAGAGTCTGAGTTTCCAGCTCCTGGTGTATACCTATTCTGCCATTTCATAACACAGTGGTCCCTACTTTATCTTACTTAGTTATTTAGTTGGTTATTTATTTATTTACTTACTTATTTACTGTCTTTTTACTTTTTTATTAACTTGTCATTGTGCCAACAAAATTAGGAAAGTAGTGTTATGTGACATATTTTTGCCAAAGTCATAAAAGTTATTTGCAACATTTTCTATTCCAATGCTCTTTAATTACAATGTTGAGACTCAGAACCCTCCAAAAGTCCTCCTAGGTATTTTAGTTACTCAGTGTTCTTTGTCATTTGATCTTCAGCTGGCTAGTTTACAAACAAAATCCCAGCAGTATCTCACCAAGTATCACATTCCCTTGACTCGTGCCTGACGCAGTTACCAGTCATTCAGAAATCAAACCTCTTAACAAAAATCCCTTACTTTCACTAGGAGGACAGGCAAAGTTCCTGCAGTTTTACTTTACCATGTTTTTGATCGAGGTTAACCACCAGGACCTGGTCATACAGAAGAGAGTCAAGTGCTTCCCTTGCACCTCTCTCTAGAAACCTAAAGAAAAACACCTCTCTGAAGTAACCATGTGGCTTCTGTGTTCTGTTGTTTCCCAAAAACAGCTAGACCATACCTCTTAACGTATATGAACTATGGCTAAAACCTTAATTCACCAAGGAAGAGGACAGAACTCATAGTACCATTTATAAAATGGTCCCAATATCTCATTTGAATTATAGCCACTATATGTCACAAAAGTGCAACATTTTAGCTAATATGTTGAAAGCTTTGTGTGGATCCTTTTCTTCCTCCCATTATTGGTTTATTAATCCATTAATATAAAAACCAGGAAATATTTGGAAGAGCCTGTATATCTCTATCTGGCTTTGAGCCTAAGTTACATAGGCTCCTTAGGTTTCATAGGTTCCATGTGTTCTCCCTTACATTTTGCTGAACTTGTAGGGACAGAACTGATTATGGATGACAATATTCTTCTCCCCTCCGTAGCACATTCTTTGAAATGCAAATGGAATAATTGTAATGGAAGTATTAAGAACTTCATAAAAACAGTAAAAAAAAACCTGGTCTGTATTCAGGAAGCCAAGGCCAGACCTAACTGTGAAGTTTATGTCAGAATGTATCCTAATGTAAGATACCTTTTGTTAGAATGACTGCCATTATTTATGACTGACTGCAAATAGGGCTGAATTGCTTTGTTGACCTGGAAAGGTCAGGAACTTTACTCTGTTTTTTCTCCAATTTTATTTATGTAATACCTTTTCTTTAGCTGCCTATATTCTTGTAACTGCACCACATTGTTACATTTGTCCTCTACAAAAGCTTTCCTTTCTTTTTATTCATGGTTTGTTTGGGTTTTTGGGGGTTTTTTTCTATTACAGTGTCAAATATCCCATTAAAAATGCTACATTTCCTTTGGATAGATGAAAAAATTAGTTGCCCCCTTTTTTTACAAAAATGCTGGTCTGTCATGGCCTAGAAAGCCCAGCTTGGTACAAAAGAACTATTAGGCTATTCCTGGTCTGCAGGACATCCTGTAACACAACATACCTCATAGCTGTGTATGTGCTGCTGTACAAGGGTGGCTGAACCTCAGCCCTTACCACAGCATTACCAAGTTGGTAATACTTTCCAGGAAATCACCTCACAATCTTTTGTCTTTCTTTGCGGTGTATATAAAATCTGTGTTTTCCGTGAGTAGCTTTGGTTTCCAATACCCCATTAGGGAGTTTTGGGTCTTCCTCCTTAACTTTCATGGCCTTGTGTCCTGGATTGTTAAAATAAGATATTCTATTTGCCATCTGATAAAGATGGGGTTGTTGTCTGGACAGGTTTCCCTTGTCTTTTCACAAACAATACCTCCCCTGGGAAGACATTTTCTGTTAATGGGCCATTGAGTGCCTCCACATGACTGATAAGATTACATTATTGCCATTGTGAGGTGCTCTGCCCAGGGGGAGGGGCCAAGCATTTCTACTGGAATAAAAAGAGACACTTTTAAAACCAAGACAGCCTGGATTCTCCACTGGATTTCCAGAGGAAAACCAGACCCATCTGCCTACACTCTTCTCTGCTGGACTGTTGTTTTGACAGAGCCTGGCTCCCACTCTAAGAGAACTGCAGCCACTGCTCAACTGGACTGTTATCCACACCCTGCCCCAGAGTGGCAGGGCATATCTTGACTCTGTCAAGGTTTTTGTTTGTTTGTTTGTTTCTTTTTGTTGTTTGCTGGTACTAGTACCTTTGTTTCCTTTAGTTTTTCCTAGTAAAGAACTGTTATTCCTATCCCCATATTTTTTTTGCCTGAGAGCGTTTTAATTTCAAAAAATTGTGGTGATTTGGAGGGAGGGGGTTTGTGTTTTCTTCCTGTCTTTTTAAACCAAGACACCTTGCTTCTGACATCCCCCTGTCATGGCAGATACATCATCCTATATCAGCTGTTTTCCTGCTTAGTCCTTTTTCTGGAAGTGCAGCCAGAAAAGTACAGTACATTCAAGCATTTCTCGGGTTTCTCCGGAGTATCTTCATGTGTTAAGAAGATAAAACGGTAAAGTCTCAGGATCTGGGGTTCTAGCTTTCCACGCAGCAAAATGAGCTCACAATTCCCTAGGACAGCACTGTGGCATCCTTCCCTCCCGTATAAAAGTCTCCAGAAATGCCTGTAGCAGTTCAGCTATCTACTTATGCTCTGTTTCCCTCTCTCTACTCCTAATAATTTTCCACAGTTTTTTCTGCAAGCTATCTCTCTTTTTGTGTCTTACTCAGGTTGATTTCCAGATTATGACAATTTCTGTGATGAAAATTAATGTAATTTATGTCCTGCACTTCAGCTTCCTTCTGAGTAATACTATCCCATGTCCTTTTTGTTTGTTTCTCTTAAGCTAGTCAACTGACTCCAATATTACTTTCTGAAAATGTTTATGTTACCTGGAGCACTTCAATTCCTTTTTAATAGGATGTCTCCATCATTATCAAAGACATTTCTTTTGATTTCACTTTTTTCCCTGGCCCTTTTTTTTCTCAAAACATTTTCATTGCTGCTTTTTCCATGAAAACAAAGTATTGTTGTATTAGCAGGTTCCCTTTCTTTCTTTCTGCTAGGCCTCATTTTTAAAGAGATTTCCTTTTTAAATCTGAGACAATATGTCTTTCTTCATTTCCCTAATAAATCCTGATACCATTTCCCAAGCCTTTTTTCCTAACAATGCCTTCTCATTTATTCTGTTCAAGTTTTATCTCAACTGCTCGGTATAAATTTATATTAGAATCTGTCTATTTTCAGTTTATATTTATTGATTCAATGATAAAGGCCAAGACCTTAAACTTTTGTAGCCAAGCACGCTGTTGTGCTTTTAATTCTTAAGCAAGTCTTACCCCTTTTGGCAACTTTGCCTGCATAGATTGACTCTGAGAACTTTTTTTTTTAATGATACACAGTATCTCTGTTTTCCTTTGCCCTTGGTTTAGTGTCTCAGTACCCTGCAGCGTTTTCTTTCAGGTATACTTTCTGGGGAGAAAGAAAAATCTTTAACGTGGGAAAGAACTGTGATTTGATTATCGTGTATGTTCTGCAAGTGCTTGCTTTTTGTTGAGGCTCGTTCCGCTTTCCACTGCCTCCTGACTGCCCCAGGGCACAACTGCTCCGTGCTGCGTGACCCAGCAGAGCATCTCCTCCCGCGACGGCAGCGCTCACTTCGCCACGTGTTTTGCCACTGTTTTGGTGAGACAAAGCCCTACCCCTGATGGACGAAGATTGTGCTATGACAGACATGCAAGACAGAGAGCCAGGACATGCACTCTCTTCTCCTCAGCTCTGCCACCTGTCGCTGCGGGACTTAAGTTACTCCATATTCCATTTTCCACATAATACTCTGTGTTAGTTTGTTTACATCACTCCCGCAGAAGCATCCCACAGAACACCCTATGCAACTCTATGTTTGTTTGCATGAGGGGTATTGACTTCACTCGAGTAGGAGGCCGGGTGCACCCATTAAAAAAAAAAAAACCAAAACCAAACTGGTTCATGATCCTTTGTAGTCACAAGTACGATTAACAGCCTTACTACATTCGCAGAGAGGTTCTTACAGCTTGTTTCAATTTGTCAGCTGGTCACGGAGTGCAGACTGGAATGACAACACACGGCCGCTGCCATCTGTGACCCGAACTCCCCAGGGTTTCCCAGCCATCTCCCATGCTGCCATCCCAGCTGAGCTCAGCGCTCCCACACGCGCCGCGCAGGGAAAGCGCCTCAATTCCCTACGGAGCAGCCCGGCCCCTCCTGCGAGGTCTGAGCAGTTCCCAGGGGTGGAATGAACTCTGCAGAAGCAGCAAACACGACGTAGCCCTTCCTGGAGCCTATTTTCTTCCCGTGTAGCCAGTAAAATACGTCTGGCAAAACGCAGGGCCACGGGACACTCATCTCCAGCCCGGTTCTCGCCGGCGCGGGGAGCCCGGGTTCGGGAGGGGAGCCCGGGCAGGTCTGGGAGCCGGGGGAGCGGTACTGCCCGAGCGGCGGCACACCGGGGCCTCCCCTCCGCGGCGGCAGGCCGGCCCGAGGCTGCGGGGGCGGCCGGCGGCGCCGCTCCCGCCCGGCGCCTCTCCATCCCCGCCGGAGCGCGGCC
>VWZP01003543.1:890409-955830 GCA_013396995.1 Dicaeum eximium | reverse complement strand
GGAACTACGCGCCGAGATGGGCACAGCGCACGGTCCCGGAGCTCCTCACGCCTCTCCTGAGCGGCTCTGCCGGCTCGGCCGGGGACGGGACCTGCAGCGTCCCTGTCGCTCGGCGGAGGAAGGCCCCGCCGCCAGCTCTCCGCGGGAATGTACCCTTTCTGCGCCGCCAGCACCGCTGGCGAACGAATTGCGTTAATTCTGGGGAGCTGGCGGTGCCGTGGAGAGCAGCGAAGTGCCGAGGCAGTGCTCGGGGCTGTCGCCGCTCGGCGCCGAGCCGCGCTCCGCAGAGCCGCCAGCCGCGGGTTGCGTAAGAGCCGCCGCTGCGTCCGGGCTCGTTGGAGGTGGTTTTGCAAACACCTCGTGGACACCGGGCACCGTCCGTCTTACAGATTAAAAAGTCTATTTGTTCTGGGTTTTTTATTGTTTTTGTTTGTTTGGTTGGTTGGTTGGTTGGTTGGTTTTTTTTTAATCTTTTCCTTCGCACCGTTGTTCACCAGTGGCCAGGTGTGGAGGCTGATCTACGGAGCTGCTGAAATAGACATCCGTTTCGCTTAGGTTTTCAATGTCTTGCTTCCTTCCGTTTTTCACGTCTCTACCGGCAATTTTTACATGTGATAAGGTTTAAAAGGAAAGAAATAGACACAAGGACGTAGTTTAAGTATCACAGTGCTGCCTGCATCAGAAATGTAGAAATAAGAGAAGCACCTACATGACTCCTACTAGGGGATGCAATTAATTTGACTAGACAGCCTCGTAACATCACAGCTGAGACAGGAGAGTGGTTCAAAGGCAGTAAAAGGATTAAAGCTCCATCCCAGTTAGTATTTAAGCTTCTAGAACACGATTACTCTATAACATGATTCTGCTCTCAAAATGGGATAGCACGTGCTGACTGTGTATCAGTGCTTTCTGCATCATGTTTCTGCTCAGCTTATCTGTAGAAGATGTTGCCAGTGACTTACCATCCTGCACGGCCATTTGGGATTTTCTTTCCTTTTCAACTATTTAAGTTCAATGCACTGAAATACATTAAAATACAACTTCTATACACAGTTCAGTATTTTCAAGTATTCACTAAAGAAGATGTGTACTTTTTACTCAAAAAAAGTATAAATCCTCATAATCCAGATGAAATGTGCTATGTATTTAAACAAACATGAATTTGGTCCTAAGTCCTGGCTGCTGCCAGAGGGTTTACCCATATCATGTTTGTGGATCTATCAAATTCAGAACCCACTGTAATGATCAGCTATCTAGAAAAGTTTCAATGTATTCTAGAGACCTAAAGAAGGACCATTCTTGCTCTAGAGAGAAAAAAAAAAAGTACTTTAAAATGTCTAGGGCTGATGAACTGAACTACCTTTATTAATTTTTATGCAAGCTTAGAGATTTTCAGCAAGCAAGGATACGTAGGGTGTCCTATAAGTCCAGTTGCTCCTTATAGAAGGAAGTCTGTAGGCTAGGGCTGTAATAAGCCAACAAAAGATGCTGTTCCATGCTTTGGCAATGAGAGAAGGTGAGGGCAGTGATGACAGTAAAATCAAAAAACCAGTGACAAAGGAGCAAGGTGAAGGCAAGTAAGGGCAAACTTCACCTTAACATAGCAGGTCAAGGGAAGCAAGCTGAATATTTGATAGGGGTCTTGTAGACAGGAGCACAAGGAGGGACAGTGACCATGAGGAAAGAAGAGTGTCTTCAAGACCTACCCTGAGATATTTTAAGTTCCTGGATTTTTTATGTGGAATCTCCATAGTTCCATCCAGCAGCAAAAGAATGGATCTAAACTATACAGGATTTTACTATTGATGTGGTTTTCTTTTTCTCTTTGCTAAAGGACCAGATAGGAACACACAGCTGGAGCTGAGAAGAACTGGGAAGCATGTTAGAGTAGACAAGGCCCAGTATAATGAAAAACAGCCTCTGGAGCAGAACCTGTAATTTTGCTATTCATGCTAGTCCTACTAGACTGTCACACTATTTTCCATAATGTTTGTTTTTTTTTAACTATACAAATAAAAATTACTAGAATTGTCTTTCTGTACTTGCCTACAAAAAAAAAAAAAAAAAGGGATATCTTCTCCTGCAGATTTTGCTCTTAAAATTTTGGGTAGGGTGAATCTACTGGAAAGCAGATAGTGCAACCAGGTGAAACAACTGCTTGATGCACACAGGCATTGTTTGAATTTATTTGCAGTGCTTTTACCCTTCCATCCCACGGACAGTAGCACCTGCTTTGCTGCGTTGTACAAACTCAAAGGAATTCACAAACACCCTCCGTTTTCATGACTTGAATTTCACAGAAGCCCATGTAAAAGGCAAATACTTACTTTCTGAGATGGTGGTTGTTCCTCAGTTTGAAAGGCTTGGAGCTCTGGGAGCCTTTACTGTGGGAAGGGGAGGTTGGCCAGAGCTGTCCTTGGTGGGGGCCACCAGGAGCCTCCTGGCAGCAGCCAGGTGAGCTCCACACACAGCAGCTTTTATGATCTTCATGGTGGGGAGTCCCTCAGAATGTTCAGCAGAAGGTGTCCTTTTAGCTCTCCATTTTTGCTTACACTTCTGTATGTACTTTTACCCTGTGCATTCTTCATGTTTATTACTGACACGTGTTACAGACACAGCTATCTTTTTTTTGTTGTTGTTAATATCTGATAATACATACTATTAAATTTTGGAAAATTTATTGGAAATCCACCTATTTTAAAAATTACTGGTTTTCTAAGTTTAAGTTCTCTGACTGTTTTATCAGACTTCTTAGATGACTGCCTACCCTTCTGGTAGATTTCCAGCTTTCCCATCCATCTGTTCAGTTGAAAATAACATGAATTGAATATTCAGCTTGTTCTTTAAGTTGTAGATTTTCAAGGACTGAATCTTCTTTAAGCAGATAAATGCAGCTGCTGCATTGCCAATTTGTGACATGATTTCATTCTGGATATCCCCACTGGCTTGCACATTACTGCCAAGGTATTGAGACTGACTCATCTCTTGCACTCTTTTGCATTCTAAAGCAATGCTTGAATTTTAGGTTTCTTGTTGGATTTATTTTTTGCACATTATTGTTGTTAACTCTATGTTTACTGTCATGCTCAGTAGTTTTTAAGCTCACCTTTCCAGATGGTTGTACATGTCTGAGTGGATACTGAAGATCTAAGTTTCTAGTTTAATGAAATTTCAGCGTATTGCTCTTGAACCATTTAATGTCTAGTAGTCTGGCTGCCTAAACTTTTCCGATAGTGAATCAGTAGCAACTCCAAAACATTTAATACTTTGAATTGTCATTTTTTGTTGATGCGCATTCATATAAAAACTCTGGCATCTCTTTGTTCAATACAACCTTGTTCAATGTTATCATCAAGCAGAATATTTTATCTCATTTCACTTATGCTTTATTCTTTATAGCAGAATATTTTATCTTATTTCACTTATGTTTATCTTATATCCATGCTGCACCTGGATATAAAGCTGTCTTGATATTAATTTCTTTCTTTGATATAAAACATTTCATCAAGATACAACAAAATATATCAGAACAGAGAGTATCAAATGCTTCTGTGAAATGTGTGTGGTTTATATCAGTATTTTTTTGCTATTCAGTTTCCCTCTGGTGATTGTTTTTAGAGTGTGTTCATACACACTCTGGAAAGTTAAAGTAACAACAAATAATAGAAAAATTATGCGTGACAGAAAAAATTATGCATGAACAAGGGTAAGTGCCCTTTTCTACCCTGGCAAAAAGATTAAGCCAGTGTTTATATGGAAAGAGATGCACTAGAGCCTGCTAAGTTCGTGTGCTGACCAGTCACAGGTGAGATCACCACACAGTGTATACTGGAGCTAGGAGTAAACTAGGTATCTCTAAGCCAGCAGTGATCCTGTGAGGCAAATATCTAATAAAGTTCACCTGGACCAAAGTTTCTGCCATGAGCCTTGCCTCAGCCAACTCACCATATGAAAAGATTTATCCACCAAGAAGAAATAAAGGAGCATACAAATTTTGTGCAGGTCACTTAATGCGCTTTTCTGGTATTGATGCTGAAAGAACATAGGCTTAAAAGTTGAAAATTTTTGGAAAGGGAAAAGCCCTCATCTGTGCAGTGGCTCTCATCCAGTAAACATGGGCTGCCTGGACAGCTCATATCCTCACACAGTTCTGCCTTGGCCATTGCTTCTGTCTTCAGCCTAATAAGCCTCCCTCTCACATTTCTAGTTACCTCTTTCTCTTTGTGTGATGCCCAATGAAATCTGCAAGAGGTGATATTAAGAGACTAACTAAACCCCTAAGTGATCTGGTTTTTTGCACCTGCAGGAAAGCACAGCTGTTCGTGTGTCAAAATATGGACTTCAGATAGTATAGAAATGTGGGTTTGTGATATTTCCAGTAGGAACATATAAAGCAATTTCATTACTTCTTTCTGATCCAAAGCACACTGAAAATTTCCATTGCTATCAATCTGTTAGGGGGCCTCATTGGTTTAAAATCAATATTAGGCATGTGATGGTTGAAATGGCAATTTTATTCAATAATTCTTCTGTAGTAATATGCTGTCATACATGTTCTGAGTGCCCACATGGCAGAAGTCCATATGGCATCCCCTTTTAAGCAAATTATATATGGATTTATTTCTTCTTATAAAACCCTGCAGGAACAGTAAGGAGGAAAGCCTTTCAGCAGAAACTAATTCTAAGCTCCACCATTTTGCTAGTGGGTAAGGAATCTGCTTCCCTTAAGAGAAGACATTGTTTGTTCATTCACACTGGGACCCAGTTGGGAACAGAGTCTTCTGTAATGGGAAGACAGAGGCAAAGCACAGCCACTCCTTGTGTTTGATTCTATTTTCTGCCCACATTAAATGACCCATGTAATGAGTAAAGAGTTGTTTAAATGGAGTAGCTCACAGCAGGTTAGGTCAATAACTACTGATAGCTGGCAGTCTGAACTGGTGATGAGCAAAACTGATGCTGTCATTTCATAACTTTTTAAAAACCTTTCCACAAAAGTACTTCCTAAAACAGATCAATTCCTTTGCTACTGATTAACACTTTAAAGATCCAAAGAGCCTTAGTGTGTTTTTTTGAAGAGCCCAAATGCCTCTTGGGTTGGTCGATGGAGAACTGATGGCAAACGTAAGATTTTAGCAGTAGCACTTCAAGGTTATTTTTTAAAAAACAGAAACAAAAATCAACAACCAACTATTGAGGCTTCTTGAGATGTACTTTTGACCAACCTAGTAATACATGAGTGTATTCTTTTGTCCTTTTAAATTACCTTGCAGATTCCACAGGGTGAGAGCTACAACTGGATTTGCATCACACCTAGCCCAGAAGCATACACTTAGACCTGGAAAATGGCATTTTTACAGAGTGAAAAAGAATGATATAAACAAAATGAGAAATGTGACTGATCAAATCTTTCAAACAGAATGTATGGCTGTCCTGACTTCTGATTGCAGTCACAGTCCAGCAGCCCCTGTATTTTGAAAGATGTAAGCAGACATCAAAGGGCATGGTGACACTACTCTTATTCAATGGGAATGTGGTCTCTTTAGGTAGGACACCAAGGTGGTCTGTGTGCAAGAGAGGATCAGGAGAAGAAAAGGCTCTGCTATACCACACTGTGCCTTTCTGCCTTTTCAGAATCTTCTGGTTCAGGTCACGTCTCACAAAGTGTTATTTCTTGACAAATCTTACCTTTTTTTGTTACTATTTTACAGGCTTCACGGACAATTAGTAAATGTTTCCATGGCAATCATCGACAGCTTCTCATGGATGAAGATAGATTTTAGCATTCATAGACAAAGACTCCTTTCTTCCTTTTTGGTTATAAAGTATTTTTAAGGCTAACCAAAGAGGATCATGTAGGAGTGTGCTCTGTTACAGTAACAATACCACTGTGAGGATATTAAGGGAGGTCCAAGTTAAAAGTAGTCTATTAATATCTTAAGCAGCCATGCTAAAACCACATTCAGATGAGATCAGAGTGTATGCAAATCACTGGGTTTTCTGTTGTAGAGAGGGAAATCTCTTATGTTCTTTCCTCAATTGAAGCTGCAACCGGACTAAAGTCAAGGTTCCCCTGCCTTTTTAGACCACCCAATTCTCACTGGCCCCTGATGTCTCCTGGAACCAAATAGAATCTATGACAAAGTAACCTAATAAAGGGGCAAAAGTGCACCAGCAAATTATCTTAGGGTCAGAGACACTGTGAAACTATAAATTTAATTACCTCAGTTGTTCCAGAAAAAATGCTTGAACTGTTGGTATTCTAGGATAGGAAGGCTGACACTGGTCCAACAAGAAAACCTAACACCTCGCAGGTAGAATTTTTTGTCTGTGCCAAGATCAGCGCTCTACTAGGATAGACATCTGGGATGTGGAAAAAACCCCACCTCTGCCCTCCAAAATAGGGTTAAATTTTGGAGCTTTGAAGAGGGCTCACAGTGTGAACCCTGGTATGGTTATGGATGGACTCATTTAATGTAAGAGTCAGTCATTTCATTTATTAATTTCATTTCAGACAGACAACATGCAGTGAGACACTGTTCAGATATATTTAGTTCTCACTTTTGAAGTGCACTTGAACGGTCCACAGGATATGTCTTGGAAATGAGAACCGCAGAAACAAACAAACAGAGGAAAAGCATGTCAGGTCACTTAACAAGTGACAAAAATAAAAAGCCTGGTCATCCCTCTTCCACAGGAAAGTCACTTGATAAGAGCATCCCTTTGTGAGGAGGAGAAAAGGACAAATTGCTGACACTCACTGCAAAGTGAAATTCTGGCTGCCTAACCATAATAAGCCATCCCAAACTCAGAATTTTGACTGAGATGTCAATCATATTCATAAATTATTTGACTCTTTATGTCTAAAAGTAGAAGGGTTTTTTTATCAACTTACCTTTCTAATCATCTTACTAACTTAGCTTTCTTTTTTTCATTTCGTGTAAATAAGAGACAACTTTTTGCAAGTACTGTATATTATAAATAGTCCTCCTTGACTGCCCTGCATATAATCAGAAGGGAAACATAAATTATTTCTGAGCTCGTGGTATGGCGTGTTTTCCAGACCGCCTGCATTTTTTACGATTCAGCAAGCTCTGCAAACATGCAGGAGAGTTATTTTGTCTCCCATGTCATGGGTGAGTTAAACTTTTATGTAAGATCAGTTCATACTGGTTCCATAGGCACATAGTTCCACAGTGTTTGCTGTTCAGGGAAGCTGAAGCACAGCATTTTGCTGTATCTCACCAGCAGCGACGTGGCAGAGACTGGTGCTCTAAAAACACAGATTTTGTTTATTCTTAAAAGTGACTTAAACACAGATGAATCATGCCATGCTTTTTAAAAATAGGATTTTTTTCTCTCTGTGATAGAATGACTTTTTATTGAGGTTGCAAAACTGGTGAAACCACTTACAGGAACTGCTGCAGTGTACAGACTGCTGTGTAATCACAAGCACCCACCTGAAGCTTTCCAACAAAAAAATGAAGGGTCTTAAATTTGGTTACACAGGCTGTTTGGCCTCTTAAACCAGTTTGTTCCCATACTCAAAGCTGAGTATTAGAACTAAGTCATTATATACATCTATATATTTATATTCCTTTGAAAAAGTATGTAAAACTCTCTAAAATATACTAAATATACACATGTACCTATATATATTTGTGTTTTTCATGAAAAGCAAATGTGTTCCATCTTCTTCCCAAAGCAGTTTACATAGATTACAGGTGGACCTCTGTATTGAGAGGGATTTAATGTTCTAGAAATAGAAATGACCGGATGTTGTCAGAAATTTACTGTGGACAAGGGCAGAATATTAGCCCTCTACCAGCATGTTAAAGCAAAACTGTGTATCTACTGTTCAGCCTCCTCCCATGTGTGTACTGGAAAGTTTGCCCTGAAAGGTAAGTCTTCAAATCTGCATCACTTCCAGCCCAGTTTACAGCAGGAGGTACCTGTAGTTCTCTTGAGTTCTCAAATGGCAACACAGTGAGGGGCAGTGGCACGAGACTCAGCACTAAGGGACTGCAGTAATATTACTAGGACTGCCACCACCTTCCTCTGTGTCCTTGCACATGCTTTTAATTCACTCTGTTTCTTGTTTTCCCTGAGAAAGGAAGGGGAACCATGTAAAAGCGACATACAAAACCAAATAAATACTACCAATTTAATAAATTTAGGTGCATTCTCAGTCTGGTGCCAGAATCTAATATGCAGATAAATCAGTGAATTAAAAGAGCAACCAAATGCACCACATTATTTGCACAGCAAAGACAGTTGAAACAATTTGAATTTTTGGAAGTTAACCCTACTTATAATACTACATAGTGGTGAGGAGCCAAGGTAAAGTCAGCTCTGACATCTATTACCTTACTAGACAATAAACAAACAAAGCCTTGTAAACAACCTTATAAACACTTTGAAACAAAATACACAGAAACAGTCATAGAACATCAGAACAGGGTGGAAACAAAAGAATTATGTAGTAATTTCAACACATAATTCTCAAATTAGATATGCATGACATGCTACTGTGGTTTTTTCACAGTAATAAACAAAGGTTAATACTGATAGCAAATGATTTTCCTCCATACTCAAATTAGTATTACAATATGGTGTTGCTGCATTTCCAAATCATTAAGAGTATTACTGAGAAGACTGCTGTAGAAAAAGAGAAAAAGACCAAAGGAATAATATTATTTCTATGCTATGCCCTTTTGGAGGCAGCTTTTATAATAGTGACTAAGGAGAGAAACAATTTAGCAGTTTCTACCATTCAATTCCCTCAACTGATGTTTATTCTAAATAAATAATTCTTCAGAGTCTGTGTGTGTTTTCTTCTCAAGTGTGGGCTAAACAGAGGCGTAGTGAAAAAAATAGCTCCCACATTGACTGCAACAGGCTTGAATTTCACCCGAGTGATCTTAACCCAAGTGTGCATCTCTCTGTCTGTAAAGGCACTGCTGAAATTCCAGTTCCTTCATGTAATATTACAAGCAGAAATGTAGATAGAGGGTTAAATTTCAACCCCACTGAAGTTAGCAGCAAGCCTCCTGCTAGCTTCACTTACATGTACAAAACACAAACATATGGCTGAATTAGGAACAGAGCAAAATAAGGAGGAACAGAGGAAATGCTGTCACTGACTGAAAGCAGAGTGGGTGGGCAGCACCCAACCTTGTCTACACAGGTTTCCATTGTCATTTTCTGATGGACTGGAAGAGCTATTCCTTCTTCCACCAAAAGCAATGGTATGTATCTAACAGAGCTAGCAATTACTAGCTGCCAACATGTCAAGAGAATAAGGAGTTGGAACAGCTGAAGAATACTCTGGCATGTACTGGGGGCTATAAGAGACCATAAGAAGGTGAGGTGGAGAAAACCAGTGGGGCTCCTGCCTGGAATGAGACAAACTCAGAATGACAAAGCTCAGCTGATTTCCATGTTGCTGTATCCGCCCACTCCAGCAATGGCATTATCCCTAAACCTGCCCACAGCTTTGACAGTTATGAGAGAAGCAGCTTCTTCTTCTGCAGGCTTGTAAGAGACACAGATATGCTATAAGAAGTCCAGTTAGAGAAATGGGTAGATAGATTTTTAATATTGCTGGGTTTAGATTATATAAGAGCTAGGGCTTCTTGGGACTGTTATTTTAAACAAATGGTAGATTGCTTCTTTTTCTTGCATGCATAAAGCTGTGTCATGATGGAAAAATAAACACATGGTTGAGAGATTTCTTGAGCTGCTGTATGGTGGTTAATTTTTCAACAGTTCTTTTAATGGCTTTAAGAGCATAATACAGCAGAATCCACGAAGAGTCAACTCTCACTGTCAGTTCTTCATCACACTGTTGAAGAAAATCCCATCTATCTTCCAATGTTTACATTTTTAGGTGTGTTATTTCCCCATCTTTCTCTGGTCAGCTTTTGCTGAACTGCAAATTTTGAATCTGTTTTATGAAACTGTCTACAAAACCATGGCTTTTTAAACCACGTTTGCATAACTCTCCATCTGACTAACCTGCTAAATTCCTTGTCCCAAAAGACATACAGAAATGACCCATTTTCAGTGGTGTGCCAACTGTATACATAAGGGCTGCGTAAATTTGCCTGACAAACCACGAACAATCCCTGAACTGCCTCTTGATAACCCGTGGATTTTTTTATTGTGTTGGAATGAAGCTTTCTTTTTCTTTCTCTCCCAGAGCAATGGAAAGAAAAAAAAAATTGAAGTAGATTGGAAGGCTTGATGTCTTAGGATTTAAAACCCAAAACCAGCTCACTTACATGTGGCGAATCATTTTTAGTTCATGATGGGCTATGGATAACAATAAAATTTTCATACTGTTCCCAGTGGCCAGCTATTCGTATCACAGACCCACCAGTGTATCTGAATTACTAGCATGCTTTTTGGCAACCAGGGAAGAAAGACTGCAGGCTGAATGGGTGCCAAGATGGATGTATAATGTGGACCAGTTCTCCAGGAAAAGTCTGCTCCAACCTCACTGAGTGGACCAGACATTCAGCAGTGCAATTTGAGGAGCTGCAAGGAGATGAGGGGGAGACTGCCTGTGCCTTAGGCAGAGCTTCCTATTGCTTTCAAAGGCAGGGCAGCTTCCTATAGGATCCTGCAAAAATTTGGCCATTGTTGCTGCAGCCTCAGTCCATGTGTGTTCATGTTATTTGTTTGCCTGGAGGCTTGGCAGTTTATTTTGACTCCTGCTAGCTCTGCATAGACCAGAGGAAGTGAAATGGTTTCTGTTATTCCTCTTGTACAGTGTCAGAATCCATTGTATGTGTGCAAAGCTACTGAAGACAGTGTGATTGCCAAGTGTTTCTGGTGGCAGAACTGGCCTGCTCATTGCAACACACTGGAAAAACAAGAGAAAGAATCCAAAATGACATTCAGCTTCATAGCAAGTGGATAGAGCCAAGTATTGGCAAGTTGATGCATTAGGACTGAAAAGGGAGATAGCTTTCCTTTCCACTTGTAAATCTGATATGTTTTGTCTGGAACAAATTAGAACAATATAAAAATATAACTTGGTTGTATCATTTTTCTAGCATCGCTTTTTTGGAAAATAGATTTGTAATTTAAGGTGCTTTGTAGTGTCTGGGAGCACCAGGAGCTTGCCGGTTCACCATAGTTCATCCTCGGGTTGCTTCACCACAACCAAGAGCTGAGGAATACAAAATCTTGTTGATCGGGTTACCTTTTGAAGCTTTATTTATTAATCTCATTATGCAGACTTGTGAGAACATGGTGGGAGAAGATTTAGATAGGGAGGAAGCTTTTATCTGTGTAGTAAATACAAATAAGAAGATAACATTAAGCCTCTCAATGGGTTCTGCTGGGTGGGAGGGATGCTGCACCACCCCTCAATAACAGTGCAGGCTATGGTTGTTCTTGTGAATAGGAGCTTTGTGTTCAAAGAAAAACTATTTAAAACCAACTAGTCAGACCCAAACAAATTATTTTACTAAACAGAGTTGTTTTGTCCTTTGTATTCTGAGGAAAATGGATCCACAGTAACTGGTTTTCATAAAACCGTTTCTCAAAGAAAATAAAAAGTGTAATTCCAAAAATGTTATGATTTCATCATCTTCCCTGCTAAAGTGCTCTTCCGGACACTGGTTACTTCAGTCTGCCAGCAGATCAGTGAGCTGGACAAACCACTGGACAATGACCCAAAGGAGAAATTTAACTGAGTTAATAAAGACAGTGACTGAGAAGTTCTGGCAATAATTTATCTGGCAAGAATAAATTAATGGAAATACAAACTACACCATCAAGCTCTCCTGACAATAGTTTTCCAGTGAGAAGATATCAGAATGATATCAGATAGAAGGCAAACGAAAAGAGAATTAAAACTTCAAAACTGGAAATTTCTTTAAAACTAGTATTTCCTACAGAGATTAAGTCTCCCGGATTTAATGAATTTAATGGTGAAGAAAGAGGGTCATTCTTTTTAATGAATTTTAAAACATAACAGACTCAGGAACAGACCATGTAAGGCTAGTTATTACAATAGGAAACATCAGAGGACATTTTGTAGCAGAAAGAAATTACTGGTCAGAGTCACGCTGGAGAAAACCCCCACAGAAAATCCAAATCAGTTTCTGTTCCATAATGGGAATACGATTAAAGAGATTAAATTCTACAAAGTATTGCATGTCCTCCTTCAAAGCTGTTGCGCATCCAGTTCCGTGCGTCTTGGAAAAAATACTTCAGTTGCCTGTTAAATATCTTAGGAGGGCTTTTTCATTGTTTTACTTTTTCATTTGTAGGAGGTTTTGAGGTTTCTTTCTTTTGCTTTAAAAGCCTTGGAAAGTTTGGGGGTGGACTGGAACTCTCCCTGCAGGAGCAGGCTGACGGCTGCTCACAATGGCCATAATCTGTACTGATTTCAGCAGGCTGATAGCCGGTTCAACTACTAAATTCTGCTCCTGTGTGTATCAGACAGCACAGGGAAGGGATGAAAGATTCCCTGGCAGCTTGATGTCATCTCTTTAGCAGATTAACTGGCATGGTGCCATTGCATCAGGAGTGTGGGCAGTTCCATGCTTACCCTTGGAAGACAGACCTGTCTGGTCTACACAGAGACAGTGTAGGGCACACAGCTTCCAGCAGGGATGTGCATAACAGCCTTGGCTCCAGAGAGATGGTTCTAAAATAAAGTTGTACTTAAATTTAGCAAAAGGAGCAGATTATGGACTTTTGTCCCTTCCCTCAATAATCTAGGGCAGGCTTGGCCAGCCTATTCTGTATGACAGGTACTGTGAGAAATGAGAGCTCTCACACGCTTGAATTGCAATGTGGCTGTAGAACGAGACACTGGGTACCACCAAGGGGCTGAACACTGCCAGAACTCCCCAGTTATTCACGGGAGAAGGTGCCAAAATTGGATTAGGGTCAGGCTGTGTCCCTCACTTCCATCTGAAGCTTTGCTGTACAAGGGATTCTTGCAATGGGCTTTATCTCCTAAAAAAAAGTACAAATAGGATTTGCCTCTGTCTTTTTCAGAGTGAGTACTAAATTTGCAAATTAAGATAAATACAATGGTTATTGCTGACAATTCTTTTAATTTGGTCACACTGTTTATATTTGCTCATATTTATTTATGTTTTACACATCAGAGCAGATGAAAAGAAAACCCATGAATGAACCAACAATCAAAGGAACTACAGGAAAATTTTTGAATACATGCTTTTTTCCCTTTGTGAATTTCTCAAAATGGATCTGTCCTAAGCTTAAGCATCTCAAGTGATTTAAAATGTTTTTTTTACATTATTTTATCCTTCCTGCTTCTGAAGCAAGAAATTTTTGTGACACTCTGCAGTGAATCTGTGCCTAGGGACACAGAGAATTGTTTGGAAACTATCCAAAACAGGACCTCATTCCATAAGAGACGGGCCACTATTAATTATAAATTTCATTTCTCATACAATGACTTAGCAAGGGCTATGATAGTTATTATCTGTGTCATGCTACATTTGTGTTATTGCTACATTATGTAACAGGACAGGTTGCAGAAATCATGTGCTGAAATTCATTAAACATCAAACTTTTATTCTGATATTTTTCTGCATTTACAGCTATGAGTGTTTAAATCCTAAGAACATCTGATTCCCCAGTAGCATGATTCATTTGATGGAGCTAATAACCAAGAAGTGTAAGATTTCACCAGACCTTGTAATTTTGTTTGTGGGACTTGGCAAGGAAGCTTCCTGCACAGAATTTGGAGTGTTTTGGTTATTCCACTTTAACAATTAAATCCTAATATGACAGAGGAGAAATAAAAAAGTTTTAAGGAAAAAGCACAAGTCAAGGCATTAACCAAGGAAGATTATGGTGGATTTGTCAGGGAGTAAATAGTCTTCTTCATATTGCCCCACAAAAAAATCCATCTTGGATTGTTTACAGAGGGACCAGCCTTCACAACTTCCCCATGCCCTGGATTGCAGCCAGCCTTAACCAAAATCTCTGAGGCAGCAGCTTGGGCCTCTCCACACCCATCCTACTGCCCTAAGGGATAACCCCAGGACACTAAGGTATGAGGAGCTGAGGAAAAACACTGCTTTTCTCTAATAGAAGAGCAAAATATGTCAGGGCTTTGTTTGATTGTGGCTTTTCCCCTTCCTTTAGTAAAAGAGCCAGTAGGTCTTATCCTGACACCCATATTCATGGGAGCTTTGCCTAAGTAAAGTCTAAATATTGGCAAGTACTTTGGTCTTACAGAAGCATAGCAAAACATACTTTGCTAGGGAAAAAAAGTAAAACAAACTTTCCTCAGTATCATCATGAGCTCATCTCTGTCCAAGGGGAATTAAAAGTTATTCTGTTGATTTAAACAGAAGCAGGATTGGATCCTTTTTATCAGGAACTGATTCATATCTTAGGGAAAAAAACAACCAGAGAATCCTATGAATATTTTAAGATTTCTGCTGAAATGTGTACCTACGAATAAAATGAGATGTTTCAGTGTGGAAGGAACTCATTACCTAAATTAAAAATAGATGGATCATTTATAAATGCAAAAGTAAATATAAGGCAATCAAATTATTACATAAGAAAATCCTGCAAGGAATACTTGAGCACCAAGGAACATATTTCATACAACGTGACTTGGCAGCAGCATGAGAATTTAAAGAAGCTGGGGAAAGGAGGGAGACACATTTCTCACACAACACCATGCCTGAAACTCAGAGTTCGGGTTTTCCGGTCAGCCAGATCTGAGGTGGGACTCAGGAGCACAGTAGCACTTTTCCATTTGGTGAACCTCCGTTCTTTTTCCACAGAAACCTGGGCCCTGAGGCCAGGAACCATGAGGCTGCACATCGGCAACTTTTCTGAAAACTGGTCATGGACGTATCTACCTGCCCTCAGGAGACTGAAAACTTTCAGCCAGTACATAGCCAAAGAGGAGAGGATCCTGAAATTCTTTTTTTATTCACTGACTACTGTGAATCATCCTCCATGGATGTCAGTGCCTGATTAATCTCTCCACATAATGGAAAAAGTAAAATGACACTCTAGAAAAACAGACAAATTCAGACTTGATATCCACATTTGGACTCATACGGACTTGATGATCTTAAGGGTGCTCTTCAACCTAAGTGATTCTATTATTCTGTTCTAAGGGATTTTCTCATTAATGTAGTCTTAGAATGCTTTGTAAAAACTAGCATCAAACCACCATCAACATTAAATTTGTGAAACTTCATTTCAGATATTCCTACGGAGGCAAGCGCAATGTTTCTTTCTTGTGAGAAAACACCAGTTTGGTTCAGGGATTTTAAGTACACAGACACATGGATTAGTGGATAGTTCAATCACACAGACAGCAACCTATCACTTCAGTATTTACAAACTCTTCTTGCAAAGCTGAAAAATATGGTGTTTAAAATACTTCCTACATAAATAGTAGAGGGGGTTATTGTTTCTATTTGATTATGGGTAATATCTAGTCCCCGTAGGAATTAGTGGAAATTACTTCACAGAACTACACTTGCAGGTACATGTCTAAAGGTAAGGGTGAACAGTAACTGCTGAGAAATTTTGAGAGCTGGCAATGATTCAGTGCTCCACGAAGTCTGGCCTCTTGCTCAGCAAAGGGAATTCTCTCTGGGTTATTTCTTCACATGCGATGTGGTGGAAGGAGCTGCAATTTCTGAGTCTGCTTCAAACTCCTTCCAGCACAACTCTTTCAAACATAAGAAACTACCTAAACGATTTTATGAAACAAAGCTTCTTTCTATTCCAGCTGTCCAAAGCATTTACTACAACCAACTGAAATGATGGAATTCTAAATTATAATGAGAAACCCTGAGAAAAGACTGAGCTAGTTGTAATAGTATTAGAAGGATCTGCTCAGGAATTGGCACAAAGTGTAAAAATTTAGCAGTCTGGAATGGGAACTGTTAGAATCCAGTAAGTTTAGTGTGGGACAGTGTCATTGTGGATTGTTTAAATCAACTTCAAAAGCAGTTAAAGCCTTAATGATTCTGAAAATGCCATTTATTTTTCATTTTTGAAGGTTTAATCCTATTACATGCCACATAATGAACCACAGATACTGTTTCTGGCTTCCACCTTCATAAGTTTTAATTTAAAAAGTGAAATAGCCATAAATGCAGCTTGCAATTATATGCTGTCCAAACACATGAAATTTCACTAAAAGAGTGGTGAAGAAAGTAATCTTTCTATATCCCTTCACAATCCTTCAGAAATACCATGCACTTATTCAATCATGGGCTATCACATAACACAATCTGGAGCTGTAACTAGTGGGTAGCAAATCTTACTACACCTTCCCTGGGCCGTATTTGCAAATGATAAATTAAAGACTGAATTCAGTAAGTCTTAGTGATGACAATAATTCTTATTTTTGCATGTCTTCTCACTAATTTCAAACCCTTATTTACAGAAATCTTTCTATTGCCCTCAGTAGTACAAACTGGGAGAGTAAGAGTTTCCAGTACCAATTTTAAAAGTATTTGGGGGGATTTTTCATGAACAGATGTCATAAATTCTACTGACTAAATTAGCAGTTATAGATTGTTTAAAGGGTATGTGTCAAATGATTTTTTGTTGGTACCAGAATTATTTCTTATTGTTCTTTTGGGAGGGGCGGAGGAAAGGGAGGGGGAAACTGGGAAGGGAGGGACTTCTCCATGTCCCTTCTCTAAAGAGCTTGAAATTTATGTGTAGGAGAAAAAACAACTGAAACCAGAACATATGTTTACAATAAATAAAATTATGTATAGTTACCACAGACAAGATAGACAAAGACACAATAGGACTGTTTCAATCAAGAGAGGAAATCCAATGCTGACGCCAGAAGTGGGATTTAGGTCACTGAACTTTAGCTTTATAAAAGTAAGGCATTGGGTCTTAGACACCTGGGCTGTTGCCATAGTCCATGGAGAGTGACAGATCCATGAAATGGGCCATTCATCCAACATATTTTAGGATGTGATGAATCACTTTCTGCATGTGGTTGTGTCCATTGACTGCAGTAGGCACCTAGGTAACTGGTCTATATTTAGTGCTTAAATGCCTTTCAGATGACTAAATTAGGTAAGAGAACCCAGCCCAGCTGCCTTGCAAAGGTCAGGGTATGCATCAGGGTGGAGGTGAGTTTTAAGGAAGGATTTACAGACAATAAATTCACTTAGATCATCAGCACAAGAAACAAGTCATGAAATGGGAATGTTCTATCTTGGGTCAATAGATCAGAGATTAAATATATCAAGTATGTATTCCCACACTCCCTGCTTCCCCTTCCATTCTTGCCATTTCAAACATATATTTAGGTTTCTAAAAGTGTTTTGCTTCGCCTTGCTGCTGTGTAGAAGGGAGTAGAAACTGGGCTTTATACTGAGACAGTGAAACCAGTGAGAGGGTGCTGCCAAATTATCAGAGCAGAAAGCTGCAGAATGTTTATTTTCTCTTTAGGCACAGTTTTATTGAAGACAATGCACAACAACAGTAGGAAGATAACATTCAAAAACATTTCAAGTGGAAGTGAAAATCAGATAGTGGGAAAACAGTGAAAAGCAGAAAATACCAAAACTATGCTAGATAAACATTATCTCTGACAGACAACATTTTTCTGAAATGGCCATTGATTTCACAGTCTCCATGCAGCTAACAAAATAATCACTGGATGAGAAATTTCTGATCAAAAATAATTCTTGCATGAGGTCCGCAGGCCCTTGCAGTCATAAGTTTTATGGAAGAAAAGTCTAGATAAACACAGGAAAGGTATGTATAATCTGTTTTATATTTACAGGAAAAGAAAATAATACCCTAAGTTATATATTGTTTTGTCAGCTGAGATTTATTTGTATTTTCATTATTTATTTCTGTTTTTCTGTCTCTGGTGCAGTTAAGAAATCTCTAGAAAAGGTAATCTAAAAAAAGTTTTTGTAGTTAAAAGGATATAATTATTAATAACTACTGCTATAATTTTATGATATAAAATACAACTTAATAATAAAATAATATTTTGTGAAAATATAATATAAACAGTTCTGCCATTTACAGCAAGTGAACTCCATTATGCTATGGTAATAAGCAATGAGCCAGCCTTAGAGACTATAGACTCAGCAAGAGAGCAGATAAATCAAAGCAAAGAGGACTGCCAAACTTGTACATGACACTGAAATGAGCCTGCATACCCTTTGGGTCTTAAATCTATTTTTGTGTTTGCGGAAGCATCTTGATATTAGAACAGTTCCAATAAATCTCTCTTTCTGCATCAACCCATTAATATTGCTAAACAATAATAAACCTTATGTCAATCCATTAAATGTGACAGACACAAACCTCATAATTTTTTCCATTTTGGCTTTCACCTTGGTCCTGATAAAAACATTTATCACCCAAGCACTAAAGCCTGGTAACAAACTTTCAGAGAAAAGTTGATGAGGAAAAAGCATTGGTAGTCTGTACTTTCTTGATCTTGTGTCTCATTCAATTCAGTTTCTAGATATGACTTCAAATTAGACATAACAACTGAATATGATCTTCACAGCATTTATTTAGTCTCTGAAATTGTAAGGACTAGTATTACAATCAAGTGTGCCTGTTACTTGTGAAATACTTTATCATGAAGTCCTTTGGTAGTTTCAGAACAGTGCTGGCACAGCTTAGAAAAAATTGCTTTAATGACCCTTGGAAACCAGCCCATTTTCTTGTAGTTTCATTCCAGTCCATGTGCTTGTGGCATGAATGGAGAACCTGAACTCCTTCTCCATACATGCAGTGTTGCAAAATTAAAGAGCTCAGACTTTAGAGAAAGGTTGCCTTGATCTGTTATATATATTCCTCACCCATGAAAAAATGGGAACAAGGCAAAATCTGTCCTTTATCCCCACAAATTCACTGATCCAGGGAAAAATAGCCTCTGTTGTAGCTCTTGTTCAGATTAAAAATACATGAAAAGAACAAGTTTTGCAACCAGCACTTTGATTTTAACTCACACTGTAGTAGCCTTGGACACAGCCATCTCAAGGAACAGGCTGGAAAACATCCTACTCCAAGCCCAGCTCTGCTGAATGCTGTGATTTGTAATTATCTGTCCTGCAGAATGGAGAGTTCAGTTGAGATACTCAAGGTAGCTGTACATAAAATAGACCAGGTATCAGATGAAGTCTGGGATAAGGCAGACCTAGTCAACAGAGGCTGATTTCACATAGCATCAGCAGCCTTCTCTATGCCTTGATTTGCTCTTCAGCTGGCAGATAAGGTCTGCAATGGCTTTTAAAAGTGCTTAGTTTGTACTCATGTTTGTTAGTACTTGGTTTTGACTGTGCTATGTATTGCTATGTAAATACATGAGGAAAAAGGGAAGAGTAATAAAATTGCATGCAAAGTTTCTAGCATTATCAAAGTCTTGTAACTACATAAAGGCAACTGCAAATAAAGTGATACAGGTACATTATCATTTCTTTCCCCTAATGGTGACTATTCTTTCCCCTAATGGAGTCTATTTCCTCAAGATCATCTTTCTGCATGATTCAGGGATGTATGGAAGCCATGCCACATTTCCTTTTCCTTACCTGAGTTCATCTTCAGAGCTGAACAATATATTTTCTAGGTGCTACCCAGAAGTATGTCCACTGAGGCAGCAATTCTCATCCATGTCCCAGATCTCTCAGTTCCTGTTAGCATTTCAGCAAGATTGCTAACCTCCTCTTTCATCCCTTTCCTTTCATCCCAGACCTTTGGTATGAAGTCTCCACAAATGTCTACTACCAAAGCACAGGCAGCTGGTGGATCCATGCCAGATGGGCTAGCCATAATCTTCCTGGCTGGACCAAAAGTTGTTCCTTTTTGGGTTTCACTCAGGTTCCTTAGTAACCCTGAAGAAAGGGGCTGAAATGCAGCAGGGCTTCACAAACTCCTCCTGTGTTACAAGGAAGAGTAGACTCAGTCTAACTGATTGGGACCCTAGGTTCATCAGGTAAGCCCGGGGAGATTTTCTTTGTGCCTACCCAGCCTCACCAGGAGGTGGGCTCTGTACCACGGAGCTGATCTCCAAAGCAGATCTTGGTACCCAGTGTGCTGGTGGGATCACCAAGTGTCGAGGAAATGTCACAGCCGTGGCAGCAGCCAAAGCAACAGTGCCAAAACCAGGGCTCCGTTCACACCATACAGTTTGCATTAGCATCAAAAAAACCCCAAAAAACCAAAAAAAAACTTCATCTTCAGAAGGTTCAGGGCTTACTAACTCATGCATAAGTAATTGCAAAGCCGTACTTTATTGAGATTCATGAGAAGAAATTAAATACAAGTCATAACATATGCAAAACATACTAGTTTCTGCCTACGTATAGATAATGAATAAAATGTAGTTACCTTTATTCAATTCCTTTTTAGCTGCCTCCTAGAGATTTCCTGCAATATTTTCTATACACCAAATCAGATTTGTTCTAAACAGGAATAGAGGACTGAGTCATCTAGTCCAGTTCTCTGTTATCACAGGCAACTACGTTTGGCAGGGCTAGTCAGTCTTCATTGTTCGAAATAGTTTGAAGTTTTTGCCTTTTCCTCCTAGGAAAAAAACCCATCATAGATATATACACATATGATAGCAAAGTTTTGATTTCCCTGCATAAGTGAAGTTCTATTTTTTGCGTGTGGGCTTGTTGCCACAATATCTGATTGCTCTGGAATACTGTGGGTTAGGTACAAGTGTTCAGAGAAAACATGAGGAAAAACCATATGTACTCATTAGTGAAAAAGATCATACTGACAGATTGCTCTCCATATGTGGAACTTCTGTATTGTAACCTTGCTATTTACATGACACATGAAAAATGTGTCATTTTCTAATGAAAAATTTCACTTTATGTAATATCTTACTAGTCATAAGACATGAAGAAGTTGATTTAATTTATATCTATTTCATTGGAAGGGACCTTTAGCATTAGTGTATTTATTGATAGAATGGCAAAACATGGACATTGCAATACTGGGGGAACAAACAGAAATTATACAGGTGAGAATAATTAGCCTATAATTGATGTCATGAAGCTCAGACAATTCTCCATGCTTCAAAAGTTTACCTCCAGCAGTTTTCTAATCTACTCTATGTGAGAAAAGGGAAGTATTTATTAGTCAAAGAAGTCAATTAAATCTTGCAATTCAAATGCCAGAATTTACTTTACAGAATTTACTTATACTTAATTAAACTTTCCTGAGTATCTTTAATTAAATTAATAATTTGCAAAATATCAGCAATAGTGAAATATTAGTCAAATAATTCCATCAGTTCTCTTCCTTAAAATTTGAATATTTTAGATACTAAATATTTATGAAGAAAAGTGTCATCTAGAATAAAATAAGAAGATAGAGCAGAAGAGATTGCCATCCAGTAAGATTACTCTTCCTTCAGCTCCATTTTTTTTCAGTTTTGTTTAAGTACTTGATTGTCCAGCAAAAAAAAAAAAATAGTTAAATGGAAATCTCTTAAAATAGGCATTTTCTTAAATTCTCAGAATAGAATCATATTCCTGTAATCTTTCCCTAGGCAGAACCTTAACCGGCTTGAACACAATCTGTTCCAAAACTCATGTAATCAATGGAAACATTTCCACTTACTTCAGTGAATTTTGGAAAAGGGAATATCACAAAATAAGTAGTAGGCTGCTCTTTCATGTTTTCAGAAGTACATGATATTTTGTGACTATGTCTGAACTATTTTAAACTCCAGCACAGACTAATGCACATGATATTCAGAGACCTAAACTTTCTTTTTGAGAAGAAACTGAGACAGACTTAAAATCCAAGATTTTTCTTTTTTGGTTACTTTTTTAATGAGAAAAGGCAAAGTGAAGTTTCATTGCTTTGCGGAACTGCCATGTAGAACTGCTTATCTTCTGGTAGTGATTTCCTTTTGTGTGAAACTCATATATACCATAGGGACATGGAGAAATACATCTGTTTCCACACTGAAACTATTGGCAATGATAAATTATTAAAAATTTTTGGGAAAACAACAGAATATAATGGACATATTACAGTATTTTTCAACAATGTTGAAATCAGAAATGTAACTGGCCTATATATTTGATTATCAGTTCAAGTCTTTTAAACTCTGGACCTAGCTTTCTTTAAATGGATAGCATCTTTGCAAAGTTTGTGCACTTTTAGTTTTCTTTTCTTTGCCAGTTAATAAAAATGATATTAACAATGGCACTGAAAGGTGATTTCATGTAACTTTCATTAGGGTTCTCAGATAAACATTTAAAGAGTATCAAGAATAATTTTGCCACATTACTTCATCCAACACAGTGTGCATCCAATGCAAGATTTCTTTTTTCTGAATGAATGCATATATCTGTGGTAATAAATAATTTTCTGATATTAATGAATAAGATTTTATGGTGCCATTAATTATGTAGCTCAGCTGGAGGCACTTTTGCATGGGTTCTAGAGAGATCTGTGGCAACAGTTAGTAATCCTATTAATCATATGCAGGTATTGTTTGTAAGGAACATGCTACCAATTCCAAATTCTATACCTAGCACTCCAAAAGAACCTGATGTACTTTTACTTGCCGCCTCTTCCTTTTCTTTTAAATTAATAATCCCTGACAATAGCAAGAGTTCACTACATGAAACAAAGCCAAAGGAACTCTGTTTGGGAATTACTCTATCCCATTCATCACTTCTATCAATGTACCTTGACTGGTATTTGCTGATTTAGAAATAAGGTGGGTTCTTAGTAAAAACATCTTTATTGAGCACAGTGATGGCAACAACTACAGCAGCAGAAGGCAAAAGTCATATCATAGCTCACTTGCAGAAGTCACAGAACACCACATCAAATTGTAAGGCTCGGGTCTTGTCTTTTTGTTTGTTTGTTTTTAAATTTTACTTCTGAGCTGTTAATACTTTAAGGGCCCCTCTCTTTCATGCTTAGTTATGTGACTCTACTCTGAAGCTGGCCTTGAGAAGCTATTGATGTCTTACTGTCTGCTCTTGACATCTTACCATTTGCTAACAGCAAATTACCAACTAAACATATTCAAAAGGCTTTTTGATCTTATTAGTTTTGAAATAATATTTAAGTTCTTTATGCAGCCTCATGACAATTTATTGGGGTTTTATTTGAATATGGAGATTGATTTCTCTGATTGAGAAAAAAATAGGTTGGGGTGTCACATGGAATTTTTTGGCCTAAGAACTGCACTTACTTTAAGAGGACAACACAGAAACCACACTCAGGCTTTTTGGCACAGAAATCAGAAGGGAAAAAAAAAAAACACAGAAATAAAATAATTCCTGTAGATTAATTATTTTCTACGCACAGCAAAGAAAGGCAAAGAATTAAATGTGAGAGAGTCCAGTCAGAGTTTCTATCCTGCTGCTATTTGAAGGAGGAAATGGATGCTTGGAGGAGAGGTGACCAAAAGAGTGGTTCTGCCCAGAGGGGTCACCATCACTGATCACTGCGACTCACACTGCTCCATAACACGGGTAGCCTGGGCAGTGTTACCCTGGGAAAGCAGGCAGGCAGGGAGGGTAAGAGTATTTCACACAAGCTGGCTGCTTTTGCATGTCTTTTATCTTGCCCATGATCAGTTCTCAAGTGTCTGATATGCATGTGTGGTTTTTTTAACATCCTCTTTTGTAGCTAGTACTAATTCCGTCTTAGTAATGTTTTGTTTGGCAGTAATTCTCTTTGAACAAAGACTTTCAGGAAACCCTTCCAAGCAGCTGCTGTGCTCTAAGACTGTCTGCTAACAGACTGAAAATCCCAGAAAAAGTCCCTTTATTTGATTATTTTAAAATAATTATGAAAAACTGGTATCTGATAAAGTTGTATATATTGTGGGCTGGAGATAAGAGCATGACTCGATGTGTCTGATGACATTCAACAGTTCTTGGGTAATTCCATGGCTATAAAATACAAGGATTCTGTCTGTCATCTCTTTTACTTGGTACCCCTGAAGTTGAGAGAAAAAAATTGTGTCCTTCCTTGGCTCAACACATGAAGACTCATGAGATACTTGGTTTCTCACACGTTTCTGTGCATTTGGATGATCCAGGGCTCAAAGTTGCTATGCAGACTTTGAGTTCTTGGGTCTTACCTATTCAGTCCAGATCTCTTAGAGTACTTGGACTTTCTGAAGGAACCCATTATTTTAAAGAAGTTTGTTATCCACTTGTAAATATGTGTATTAATCTAGAGAAATGGAAATACTGATGAATATGTGTCAGCACATAACACAGGAAGTACAGTGGGTGTCACTTAATGATAAAATTTGATATAGACAGTATTTCTCACACAGACACCCAGACAAAGGAAAGAGTCTGTGTAACAGTGTCAAGCTTATATGAACTAGAGGGAATACATGGGTTTAGATCTGCTTTAAGAACAATCACAAAAGACCCATTTTAAAAGCCACAAAGTATATGTTACAAAAAGCAAGATGTTGGCATACAGGCATTAGAAATGTCCACTGAGTGATAAGAAGGTAATTTTCTGGAGAATGATGTCTTGCAGCTTGTACAGTATAACCACCGTAACTTTTTAGTTTTGCTCAGAGAGTCTCAGCATAGTAAAAAAAGGGGGGGGGAAATTGGTTTTTCCCCATGTTGGTTTTTTTTTTCATGAAAAAGAGAACTTTCAGACCCTAACCATATTTCTCAGATTTCAGTTGAATTATTTTTGGAAAACCAGGATTTTTTTCATTGCTCTTAGACAGGGGGCAAACAAGAAATTGTATTTTCTTATTATTATCAACTATTTTGAATATCTGTAAGGAAAATTTTATATTCTCTTGAAAACATGAGTCATTGAACAAAACCTATGTATTGACAGCAGTCAATCATATTGATTGCTATCAACTACACTTATGACTGAATTAGTTTACCATCTCAGTGTGACCATTATGGAGAAGCACAAGTTATTACTCCAGACTAGATTTAAGAAACTTTTCATTATTGGCTTGAATTTGAAATTCCCCCTCTATCCCTCCCCCTAATTTTTGGATTTTTGGCTGCTTAGTTTTATTGAAGAATAATAGGGCTAGTATTTGAGGACAAAAGTAATAGCTGTCTGCCTGGAAAAATTCAGACAAGGACCAGATCTTCATCTGGTGTTAATGAATCTAGGGGTTTCAGTTTCATAGGAAAAAAGTTATATTAACCAGATGAGGATTTGGCTCATGGAGTTTTGTACATTACTTGTCATCCATTTTCTGAAACTTCCCCAAAGGTTTTTGTCAATCCATGAGACCTCCACAATTGAATTCCTCTAGCCTATTTAAATTTGCTTGCTCCTTCGGCTTTACTGGAAAGAAAGATCTGTAATAAGCTAGGGATATTACCACTAGATCTAATAGTATCATGAACTTAAGAATCATGCAGAGTATCAGCAGACAACTTTGAGGAAGAGTACCCTCCACTCTTAACAACCCACTCTTAATACTTATGCAGAAGGGAAGGGAGAAAATAGACGTGCAGCAACTTTGTTCCTTTTCTTTTTCCTCTAACCCTGTTGAAGGCTCTCCCCACAAAGCCAGAACTGTTACAGACTTCCAATGTGTTTCGAGTGCAGCAATTCCCAGCATATCTCTCATGCAGCCAAAGAATACCTAGAGCCCAGTAACGCTCCAACCTGGTCTGTTTGCCCCGTGTTCCAGAGCGAGGAGGTAGAAGAGATGCCACAAACCCATTAAGCTGCTCTCTTCCCCTCTGGATCTCTCTGAAAAGCAGTGAAGTCCCCATTACCATTGCATTATAAACTCTGTACTTCTGAAGTAATGTAGTTTGGACCACAGAAGATCCAGCTCACAAAGGCTACAGTGGTGACAAATGGCAAATGGCAAATGGCAAATGGCAAATGTCAGCAAAGAATCATGACTCCAACCATCAATTCATGAGGTATTTCTGAAACAACTTCTTCTTAGTAACTTTATCTATTTATGTTGAGCTGACTTACAAGCTCAACATCAAAGTTTTCAAGCTAGTAGCACGGGACTAGATGACAATGATGAATTCAAGAAATTTATCATGTTGAGATTATGTGTAGTTTAGCGCAGCACTTACTCAGATAATTTAAAAAATAGATGGAACCTTAAAATAAATGTAGAAATCAAAACCATTAAGTGTGTAATTTTAGATTCTAAAATGCAGATTAGTCAGAATTTACAAGGTACTTATTGATTTTCTGTATTGTGTATTTTTAATATCTTTATTAAATATCTTCAGGACCATATGCTTCTGGAGGAATATGCTGTGTCTGCATAGTTTCTGTGCAAAGGACATGATTAGGTAAACTTTTTAAGTACTGACATTAATAGTGCTATAAACAATTTCCAATCCATGCCAAAGCATAACGTCACTTTAAGAAAGGTGCAGAATAGTCTAGATTTCATCTTTCCAAGATACAGATAGTTATTTTTAATCTCCTAAAAAGAGTGCTTACAGAAAAAAATATGCCAGCAGTTACTTTCTGGCAGGAAAGTACTGAAGAATTAGGGGAGAGAAAGAAAAATGCAAATGTCTGGAAAAAGGAGGGGGGAAAAGCCCTCCATCTTTCTCTTGAGAAACTGAATAGCTACAGACAAGAAGTGTCTGAGAGGAAGGAGGCATTTTCCTTTAAATGGCAAATCAGCTTGTTGAATAAAACAAACTGGCAAGATGTTGTGTTTGTGCCTTCCACTGGAGGCCCTTTTCCAGGGACCATTTGTGTGAGTACAAACAGATTTCCACAGCACACGTTGAAAAATCTGGTGATCTAGTGCTTCGTTACGTCGACTACAACAGCGGACAGCAGCTTCTACAAGAGGGTTGTGATCTGGACCACAGCCAGCTCCTGTGGAGGCTCCTCTGCCATCTGTGAGGGAGGACTGTGCTCCTTCCATCGGCAGTGGGCATTGCAGCCTCACAGGCATCACTTCCCAGCCTGCAGAGCTGCCCAGCAGGTACCTCGGACACTGAGCAGCTGTCCACATACCTACCCATAGCCTGAGTGGCTTAATAAAACAAACAACTGGGGTAACTAAAAAGGTTTCAAGCAAAACAAACACAAATGCCTTTCTGTTATTCTCAACAGCATTATTTTAACCATGGGGGTTTTTGGTATCTTCCACCTACAGTTCTTTTAGGTGTCCTGCATATACAAGTACAGCCCCAGATCCCACAGCAAAATCAGATGCTCTCCACCTGTCCTGTGCTTTGGGTTGCTTCCATTTATATTCCCTTGGGCACAGTCTTTGAGACACCAATGTAGATTGCTCTCTCTGGACAGCATCTTGAGTGCATTAGTGTTATTCCTCTTCTCTGCACCACAACCACCAGTGGCTATGTGAACCATCTGTGTGGTGATCTAATTGCCATTGCCCGCTTTTGCTGGGGCTAAGTCCTTGCATTGTGTGAAAGCAACTCCCTCTCTTCCTCTTAGACCAACCAGGGTGGGTGGCTACCCCCCCATTTTTTACCACTGAGGATCAGTCAGGGCTGCTGGAACACTGAGAAGATTGCATAAGGCAACTGTTATAAAACATATTTTCTTTGGAATGCTTTATGGTGTCTCTTTCAGTGGAAAACATGGCACTAAGGCAAACGACAGGCTTGGGCAGAAGGGTCAGTTCAAGCCCGAGAAGCCCAGTAACTCTGCAGTCACTGCTTATCTGGGGACCAGAGGCAGCTACAGCCCCAACACACCCATGGTGGCTGAGCACCTGCAGTTAGACCAGATGATTTCAGGCCTCGTTGCTCAGCCTACACATCTACAACAGCAACTTCTTCATCTCCAGCTTTTCCCAGTGTTTCTGTTGGACCACTGAGATCTCAAAACACATTACAGAAGTTTTTTATAGTAGGAATATAATTTTAGAGAGAAAACTGGAGAGAAAGGTGGACTATTAAAGCATGTGAAGCGTCTCTCTCCCAGTTCCATGTCCTACACCAGTGTCCTGCCCTCTTTGCTTCACTCAAGAAGCACATGGAGCCTCAAAGGAGGTGACCCTTCCTCTCCCACGGGGTTATCCCAAGTGGAGAACATGCATGTTAGAGTCTGTGTGGGGCTTTCACCATCCCTTGTGAAAAACACACACCTTCTCTTTGACCTTTACTTTGTCTTGGGCACAGATGTCACAAAAACGGCATCCCAACCTATCTGCCAGAAAATGCTACATCATCCAGGAGGGCCCTTGTGCAGAGGGATAGAGGAGGGCAAAGGCACTTTTGGTCTGTTGGGTGACGGGCTGGCTTAGTTCTGGCAACGGCAGATATTACAGTCTGAGTCTTATTCTGACCACTAAATATCACTCCTTTTGGCCAAGTGCTAAAAGCAGCCAGGATCTTTACCCAAATCTCTTATTTATTCCCAGAGTTTCCATGAAAGGGGTTTACACGTCTTTTGCTCATTTCCAAGGGTGGAGTAAATTCCTCGCTGCAGTCAGCAATCCCACTAGCACAGACTGGTGCCATTTGCACACTGTAGTGCCAACAGCAAGCCCTGAGAGTGATGAATAAGAGCCCAAACATCACAAGACCGCCTAAACATTTTTAAAATAACAAAAAAATTTTAAAATAATGTTTTAAAATAACAAAGGGAAGCTCTTTTCATTGCAGATGAGATGCTGGAAATTTAGATTCATTTCTTTTCCCCTCCTTTTCCACTGTCTTACAGCCTGGAAATATTTTGTAGACATGAAAGCTGAGATTTACACACTTCTTAGTGCCAGTACATTGCAGTTTCTACCAAATTTCATGATAAGACCCTGGGAGTTGGTAACATCATGCAAATTTCATTCAAAAATTATTTGGAGTTGGCAAAAGCTAAGGTAATTAGCTCAGCAGAGCATTTCTTACTATTTTTAAATAATTTAAATCTTTGACATACATAATAGACCATGTTTTAAGTGATGCAAGGCTTAACATGATTGCTACAGTGTCTGAAAGTGAAAACATGGTTGATTTGATCTTGAATCTCCTGTTATATGTGTGTTATCAAGTGGCTAATACATATCCAAACCCTGTTTTAATGTGAAACATAAATTGTATGCCCATAAAAATGCAGTAGCAAAACATGAGACTGTTTCAGAAAATGAGGTTGGTTTCCTCAGTGTTGTAAAGCAGCTGGACCTTTTTCACTTCTTAGCCAATGTATTCACATTTGTAAACAGTATTACACACACAAAATCATTCTTTTTCTGTATAATTCTATAACTGAAAACTGCTCTTCACATTAGCAACAGTACTTTTTTGTGCCTAAATTTGATGATGTGCTTTTTGTCTTCTCTTTATTCACTTTCCACAAACACAGATTTCCCATCACTACTTCAAATTTCCTTTATTTTGCACCATGTTTTGGACCACTCCAAAAAAACCCAACAAAATGCTCAATTTTTTTTCAACTCTGCTCTGGAAAAGTCCCCAAAAAAAGTCTTGTAATTTTAATTACAAGTAATTAAACATTCTTAATTTTAAATAATCTGTTTCAGGGTGGATATAAATCAAACAAGCTTCCATTAAGTGGCACCGGCTTCTATTAAAATGCCATTAGCAGCACCGAACCTTCACGCCTGTCCCACCGGAAGACTTGACAGTTTGGAGAAATTCCTCTGAATTCCAAGTTTCCAGTTCCAGTGGTTTCATCGTGGCTCTCGTTTGAATCTTTGTCACCCTCTAGTGTCACGCCAATGGAAGCCATAAGCAAAAAAGGCGAGTTACAGAGCGCCCGAGAGCTCTCCGCGCAGAGCCAGGGTGACAGAACAGCCGGGGTGGGGACAATGGGCGCAGCGGGCGCAGTGCTGCGATGGCACGGAGCGAACAGAGAGCCCGCAGCCAGCTGCTGGTGCGGATTAGCGGGCGAGGATCCACGTGTCCCCGGCCAGGCCATGTGCAGCGGTGTCACACCGCGGCTGTGCTGTCGCCAAGCACGAGAGGCTGTGACACCCCGCAAAGTGCCTGTCAGATCTCTTCACCCGGGCTCGTCGGTGGCTCTTAATGACAAATTTGAAAAGCAAATGGTTTTTTGTTTGAAAGGCAGTGGCATCGCGTCCACATCCTGTGGTGGTATCCAACACAAGGTCTGCTGGATGCCACAGACTGCAACTTTTCTCCATGGCTGAACATTCCCCTCCCAGCACAGGATAATGCTGTTTAGTATTTTTTGGTGAAAGCAAATAAAACATGATTCCTACTACTCTTTCCTCACGGTTTTCCGCAATTACAAGAATGAAACAATCTTCCTGATGTGCATTAGCAGGTTTGTTTCCTCCCCTCTGTTCCTTACTTTGAACTCCACCCTTATCAAAATCACCTGAACTCTCAGCCTTTGATACCACCACTATCTTCTCTCAGGACCTGAAGCTCCATCTCTCCCCTTCCCATGCTGACTAGACCCATGTTCTTTGTTTTGTCTTGTTTTTTCCTGCTCTGTTCTTTTTCACAGTTCCTTCTGCCTTCTTTAGTGTTGCAGTGGGATTACTCATGCCCTTCTTGTGTCCAGAATACATCTTCTAATACTGCTCTCAGAGAGGACTTCCAGGAAGCACATCTGGAACCTGCTCTTGTGAAATGCTATCGGAAGAAGGGCTAAGTCTTGCTTGGTGGGCAGGAAGAAGAGAGTAGGTGGGCATGGTATGGATAGGCCACCATCCTCAGGTGGTCATGGCAGTGAAGAAGAGGGTAAAGGAGTTTAGGAGGTGGGGGACTAGCAGCAGCTGGATGGACAGAGTTGGAAGAGTGGCAGGTTAGGAGAGATAGGCAGGGACAGGTCAAAGGCTAAACAGAGCAGGGTGCTCCTCACTGGGGGCCCCGTGGTTGTTGCAGGGCTGCAGGATGAGTGTTGGAAGCAAGAAGGAATGGGAGGCTTTCCAGTGGAAAATAGGGTTGGGTGTCAAAACATCAGGATGAAAGGAGCAGAAGGTTTTGTGTTATTTGCAGGCTTTGGCAGTGGGATCCAGAAGGAATGGGGAGCTCAGGAGTCTTGGTCAGGAATCAAAGAGATTGGCATCAGCATTGTCTCCTGGGAGCTCACCTACACAGGCTCTTATTTCAGAAGCAGAGATATGCACAAGGTTGTCTGCAGCAGAACTGCCTGGTGCCACCAGAAATGTGATAGAGCTGCTGCACTGCTGTGTTAGGAGCCATTCCAGTGTCCTGTCCACAGCACCACTCTTTCCTCCCTGAAAACTTTCTCAAAGTGGATGACAGATGGGTGACAGCCCCATAAAGGGGCAGACTCTGTCTTCATCACAGTTACATCTATTTGATTTTGAGAGCCTGAATGGAAATGAATGTATTTCAATTTGTATTTTGTAAAGCTCCATTCAAACAATAATAATTATTAATCAGAGGGAACAATAATTCTGTTTTCTGCAGGGTGATTATGCACATTGCAAGACTACCCAGAGCTGAGCTCACCAAGCAGCCTCTGCCATAATTAAAGTCTGGAACAAGGGCACAAGCAGAGCTTGTAGGGAACCTGGACTTCCCAGTACAAACCTGTCCTTTTTGTAATCAAACTTAATTCTTCAGTTAAAATACTAGAATGGTACAAGGTGAGTCAAAGATTCACATACAGTGAGATAACCATCCCAATAGTTTTCAATATGACCCTGGGTTGGAGTGTGGGGGATTTTTGTTGCTTTTTAAATCTCTCTTTAAATGCACACAGATTTCCTGTTTGTCACTATTTGCCATATTTCCCCACAGAAATGTTTTACTGCTCAATGCTACAGTTTGTCTAGCACTTTGTGATACTCCAGATGAAAGAAAAAAAAAAAAAAAGAAAAACCTTATGCCGTTTAAAATAAGCACCTTGGGAAATCTGAAAAATCGGGATTATCTCACACAGATTGATTTATCATATAAAAACCATGTTTCTCTGGTCTGGGAAATGGTTGATTAAATATATCCCATAGTTAAATGGTTTAGTGGTTGATTAAATAGATATTTAATGATTAAGCACAAGTACATTTTTGGCTTTTGATTTCTAGGAACACAAGCACCATTTAGTTAATCCACATCTGGTATGCAGCACAAAATGCTGCATGTTTTATTCGGAGTCATGCCAAAGTTTTAAGTGATCAACAGAAATGGTGTCTGCAAGCTGAATATACAAGAGCGTAAATTATAATGACAAAAGACAGGAGTTTTAAGAGACCAAACACAGCATCCAGATAAAATTGGTATATTGAAGTTCAGTGCTCCAGAATTGAATATCTGATCCAAAATGTTTTGACAGGTTTGGGTGCTTCATATAAGGCAATTGATACTTTGCAGAGTCAGGGCTACAGAGAAAGAAGTGTCAATATTTCAAAGATGTAGATGAAGCTCCTGCCTTTAGTAATCTGATGAAACCTTGGCACATGAATGGGCTAGAATTTCCCACAGTATTATATTAGTCCTTCAGTTGTTTACACAGCACTTATTTTAAAATGGTAAACTGATATGTAAATCAAAAGGATCAACAGCAGGATTTTTTGAGCATAAGCATTCAAGAAAAATATCACCCTATGATGTGTTTCAGAAACATAAAATCTAACTATGACAGAAAAAGTAGAAGTTTACTATGTGTGAATTGCAGTAAGAGGTGGTGCTGATAACGTCAGCTATGAGAAAGTTTGTCTGGCACTTTCTGGGATAATACCCTATATTGTCTTGCTATAACTTCACAGTGCTTTAACAGTTTGCTCTTTTACCATTACTGCGGGTTTGTGTCTGTTCACAACCTTTTCTCTGAACAGCTGCAGCACTTCACATCTTGGAAAATGTGAAATTTGCAAGAGGACAATTTCTATGCAATTAATATGTCCATTCTCATGTTCAATGAGAAGCACACTAAGTTCAACCAGGGTCCAAGCCTTTGGAAAATCTCTTCATCAGTGCTCAGAAGGGACTCACTTGCACTTTTCACCTGAAAATCCAAAGGGTGCAGCAATATTCTCAGCTTTTCCTAACTATTGTTGATGCTTTGGGATTTTACCTGTCCTAGGGTTTTACCTTCTTTCTTTTTTTTTTTTTTTTATTTTTGTTACAGATAGAGAACAAAGCTGCCTGACAGAAATGCAAGGTACAAATGGGTTTGAAGCTAAAGCATAAGGTAAACTGATGAGAAAACCTGGCAGAAAAAGAAACTGTAAGCTTGTGGAAAGAGAGAAAATCTGTGTCAAGAATTTATAATGGGCAGACTGTAGGATTTAGATGTCAGGGAAGAGAGAGGGAAGACAGGATGACTAGACAAGGAACTTAATGGGTATATCAGGACTGGAGCCAGGGGTTGTGATGGGATGTGCCATGGAAATCACTGAACAAATTTTAGATATCTGGAAAGCAATTATTTGTAAGTGCACTGCAGTAGTTGTTAATTAGGCCACTTCCTAATTTTTCAGAATGTATCAGTCCTCATCACATTCTCCCACATTCCTCTGCATCTCTGAAATCATGTGTCTCCCAGGTCATGTATTCATCTCTGAAATTCAAGTAACCATGGACATATTTAAACTTTTTATGTCTGTTTTACACTCAAATTTACCCTTTGGCCAAAGGAAAAGTACACTGGGTTGGGGTCCAGGAACTGTTAGTTCTAGTTTCATATGCATGACTTTTTACTGTCTTTGTTACTGTGTCTTTTCATCAGCATTTCAGCCATGGTAGAGCTAATACTGTTTTGTATATTTATCATGTGCAAATACACTCTGCAGAGATGTGTCACAGGATTTATGTTACTGCAGCACATATTACCACTTTAAAAAGGCAATATCAAAAAAGACAATGCATCTTATTGGAACCAGATTCTCAAATAACTACTTTTAAAACTTTTAGTCTGCGTACATAATGCTTTTATCCTAGAAACAATGACACGGTGAAGTGTTTGCCCCTAGCTTGCAAGAGAGGAGCATTTTGAGCTGTCTTTGTAGTCCAAATGTTTGGCTAAAGCAGGTGAATATGGAAAGGCTACACACCAATATCCTGAATAGACAAGAGCCTAAGTGAGAAGACTTTTAGTACCTGGCATGACTGTGTTCTCAGTGTGTAACTTGGACAGCACTGGAAATCAAGGCATCCTGATTCTCATCCCTCTGCTTTAATAACTAATTACATCACATTGCCCTTTCTGGTTTTTTTATGATGCATCCCCTCAAATGTTTTGGCTATTTTCTGCTTTATGTTAGCAGAGTTGCCAGCTTCACTTGGCTTTCTATCACCTTTGCACCAACAGCCAAGTATTTCCCCCCATCACCAAGCACCACAGTACTGCAGGAGGCAGACATTCTGTGTCTGTGCTGCTGATTTTCCAGCTTTTTCCCCTCCAGTCAGGAAATTAGTGTGTTTAAACTCTAACATGTTTAAAATCCCACTAGCATTGCCTGAATTTTTTTTTTTTTTTTTTGGTAGCAGACTAAGTTTAGAATAAGACAAGTAAATTAATTTTTACTAGTTAAATTAAAAATAGTGGCTCTGCTGTGACAATAGCAGCAGGGGAAATCCCAGTTGGTCTTCTGGAACATTTCAGGTTTCCTGCTTCACTGTCTCTGCTGCAGCATCCCTCCTTACATAACCCAGCAGGCAGCACTAACACACTCATCTAAGCAGGCACATTGCCAAAAATATTTGGTCTATTGAGCACTTATGGTACACAGACTGAAGACTTTTGTGACTCTCCTCCAGATGAACTTCAGCTTTAAATGGCAAAGGAGTGTCTGCACTCTTGTCCCTTGAGAAACCCAAATTTACTTTTATGAGGCCATTAATATTAATGTTCATGCAGCATTCCAAAAAGCTATTTCCCCCTTCCTCTTCCACTGCCAAACATGAACAATGAAGCAACTTTGTAATCAATGTCATATTTAAACTATTTATTGTTTCTTTCTCCTCCTTGCCCCTTCTCTTTTGTTATGTTTTTGAGGGGTATACTTTTTCTTTTTTTCTGGCTGCTGAACTTTATCTTTGCTTTTCTTTCTAATATTTCCCTTGTTTATGTGGCCTTCTTTGTTTTGGGCCTTCATCAAGTTCCTCTGTAGCATGCAATCACATAGTTATACAGTGTTCCCATGATGCTGAAATTGTTACATACATGCCAGATGTCAAATCCAAAATGCATTGGGTTTTGGGAAGAGGGAGCAGGGAGGAATAGAACAGACTGAAGTGTGTGCACTCAGGAACTGGGGATTTGGGAAGGTGCACGTTCCCTGTAATGCCTTCCAGTAACACAATTCTTTCTGAGTGTGACACAGCCACTCACCAGAGCAGAGTTCCTACTGGATGGTCCTGCTTCTCAGACAAAGATGTGTTTTTCAGGGAAGAGTTTCTACATTTTATTCAACCATAATTTGTGTTTTACTGGAGATATTGACTGATCTGTAGGGCTAACGACGGGAACTTCCGCCCCTTTTGTGCCTTCACTTTTAACTGCAATTGTATTTCAGACAATCCTTATTTTAAGGCAGTAAGCAAGCAGAGAGAGCTGTTTACTTTCACACAACACTTTTTAAGTTACCTGCAAAATTCAGAAACTAAACTATGTGTTCTTCAGTGCTCATTTAATTCCCATCTAATGGCTTTCCTGTAAATATAGATACTGAACTCATCGTGCTCCAACTGCCTCACATCAGCTGGGAAGTAAGAGCAGTTGACAGCCAACTTGTGTCAGCAAGCTGGGGAAGGGCTTTGGTCCAAGCTGTATTATGAAGGCATGTCTCTGTAGTCAGGTGGAGATGGCTGTGGAATAGCTTAGCTCATTTTCTAAGGTGCAAAATGGAAGATAGATTCAATCCAAAAGCTGTTTGGACACGCTGTTGTGGAACTGTGCCCAAGCTAATAAGTTCTGCTCAGAGGCAGGTTATTCTTTTACATAAGTTGGCTGGTCCCTTATTTGGTGAGGTATATATGCTAAAGCTTGAAATAACACAGTTCAGCCTTTAATATGAATGTTGGTTTCTAGACAAAGGCTGCTTAGAAAGACAGTCTTTCTTTTTCTTTTTCATGTTCATCCTTCTGAAGTTCCCAGGAAACTAGTACAGAATATATTATGCTTGCATGACAGAAGTAAAGGAGAAGTTAAGAAGCTAAACCTCTTACTGGTTTGTTTCTCTTTCATATTCATAGCATCTTTCAGTCTGCAAGAACAAGTGAAAGGAGACAGAACTACCATTCCATTAATCAAAAAGTGCCCCTTTTTCTCTTGTAACTATGTAATGTATACATTAGTTCTAATTTATAATGGTAATATATGCCACAATACATTTGGGGTATATAATTTTTAAAGTTAAATATAACAGTTAAATAATTTTCCATTGAAAGTCTCATTATAGCTATCAAATGTATTATTAGAAGACATTTACCTTAAATTAAAATGCTTGGTGTCAGCATATCATGACCTTATAAAAGTCTTTTCAGAGATTTTGATGATATTGCACTTCTATTTCCCATTCTACACACACTACAGTTTAACATATTCATAGGTAATAAGGTTTATGGCTTTACTATGTCATTAACAAAACCAGATGACCTCTCTGTGTCAGAGGTAAGCCATTTCAAATACCATCCTACTCTTACTCTGCTATCATAACTAAGTACTTAATTAGCTAGAAGTCTCAGCAGTAACTTATTAATCCTTACAAATTGCTGAAAATTTGTAAAAATATAAGTAACCCCCAGGACTTAGCTTGGACATAGTTCTGAAGAACTGTATCTAAAATGATTTCTGGATTGCCTGGAACTTCATGGTCACCTGCACTGATTGTGCACACATTTGTCTTAATTAGTCTTTGCAACCTGTACCTCACAATGCCTGGCATTTCTTTTGTCCACAGTAGAGGTTTACCCTGCAAAAGAGGAAATGCTATGCAGAAATACACATTGGGAAAACACTGATACTTAAGTTGTCAGAGCTGTTTTCACTGAAGAGTTAAACTGTAATCTACATTAACTCCTTTCATGCTGCCTTGAACAAAAGCCCCTGAACAAAAAATGCACAGACATATCACTTCAACTCAAGTTAGCTTTGTAGCAAAGACAGCAGGACTGAAGTGCTGATAAGCCCTGAATGCTCCCTGTCTTCTTGTGAGACTCCCATTGGAAGTTGATAAATCACACATCTGGCTTGTAGTTCAGGATGGGAGAAATTCCTTGGCAGGGCCTATTTGTGCCTCCTGTATGCAGAAGGCATGCTCTTCTGTCTGTTGGGTATTGAAGCTACCTTAGGCCAGATCCACTGACTTCCAAGTCACAAAACCTAGCTGGAAGGTGCATATGAGTAATCCCACTGCAACCCTAAAAAAGTCAGGAGTGACTGTGAAAAAGAACAGAGCAGAAAAAAAAACCCAAGCCAAAACAAAGAACATGGGTCTAGTCAGCATGGGAAGGGGAGAGATGGAGCTTCAGGTGCTGAGAAAAGACAGTGGTGGTATCAAAGGCTGAGAGTTCAGGTGGTTTTGATGAGGGTGGAGTTGAAAGTAAGGAATGGAGGCAAGAAACAAATGTGCTAAGACACATCAAGAAGGTTGTTTCATTCAGAAAAAAATGGTCCAGATTTTAATGAAAAAATTCCCCATGTTTTCTTAGGATAATCATGACTTTTGACTGAGATTTGACTAATGTAAATGAGAGTGGTACAGCTGAACAGGACAACCAATAGACTCCTTTCTTAGATGAACCCAACACAGCATTTCCTCAAGCCTGCAGACTTCAGTCCCCTCTCACAACAGACACTGAACTAGTGTCTGTCTCTCATAAGCACTTGACAACCACATTTGTTTATACATGACTGAGGTACAGTTTAGCTCTTTATCTAATGTTCGTTTGTCTCTGTGGGCTTTTTCAAATCTCTGTGGAGCAGGAGTTGCTGCTGAGATAGTGGCTACTGTTCCATGGCAACTAAAAATAAAAAACTACTCCCTTCTTTTGATTTCAAACCTCCTATCTGCAAGAGGCATTTTGGGGAGCCCAGCTCTTACACTGTGACAGAAAGAGGAGAATCTCCCCCTATTCATTTTTTCCATGCCACTAATGATTTCATAACCTCTGTTATTTCATATCCCAAGTGGAGGTTTCTCATCCAAGTTAAAGTATGCCCTCTCTATTAAGTTCCATCTTTTGTGGTTGCCACACCTTATCTTTGGTCACACTTATTGCCATCATTACTATATTTTTTAGTTCTACAATTTTTTTTTTAATAAATCCAACTAGAACAATGTATGGCCTTCAAAATATGGGTCAGATTTATAACTCTGGATCTGCAAATTGTATAATGATTATAATTGCATCCTGATTTCTGTTTTATTCACCATTTCCTTCTGCTAATACTTTGGGGTTTTGTTTGTTTGCCATTGCTGAATATTAATCTGACATTTGCATACAATATCTCCCGAAGAACTCAGACACCTCCTTCCGTAGTTGTTATAACCTATTTAAAGCTGCACTTGCATAAGCATAAGAAAGCTTTTCTTCTCCTCATGGGTATTTTTCTGTATTTAACATTGAATTTCTTCCACCATTTGTTGCCAAATTGCTCTGTCTTGAGAGAAGATCCTGCATCACAAGTGGCTCTTGGTTTGCATCATCTGCTGATCTTATGACCTCGCTATTTACTTCTTTTCTGAAACATTCAAAATATAAAGTAGCCCAGGAGGGAGCATCAAGTCTTGGAGAACATTCACGAGTAAATCCCTGCCATTGTGAAAATGGAAAGCTACCTGTTTGTTCCCTTTCCTGATTTCTGAAGATTTTCTTTCAGTTGCGTATGGCCACCTGAGAAAACCTACTTTATCTCAGGCTTGCTTTCTTCAGCATGTTTTAATGAAGGATCTTTGCTCAAAGGTTTAGGAAATCCATCTATGATGTATCATTCATGATGCATCATTCATAATATATCATCCAAATCATTCTCATTCTCTTGCATGCTGAATCTTCCAATAAACTCTAAGCATTTGTGCCTTACACCCTTCTTTTGAAAAAGCTTTATCAACTTGATTACAGGAGGTCAGACTTATTGGGCTGTAATTCCTGAGTTCCCACTGTATTTAAGAACAAAATGAACATCCCATTTGCCACATTCCATTCCTTTGGAAAAGAGGCCAATTTACATGTTGAGTTACATCGCATTCATAATTTGTCACATATATCAGACTTCCTTTACAAGTGTTTTGAAAACTTGATACAATCTGCTTGATTTGTTACCATTTGGTTCTGTGTAATCTAAAATTTCTTCTCTGACACTTCAAATTGAGATAATTTCTTTGACTTAGACCCAAAAAAAAAAAAGGTTCTGCCGTTGAAACCTGCCTAAGCTTATCCATGGAGAACATTATTGTGAAAAATTCATTTAGCATTTCAGCTCTGGGCTTATCTCCTTTAAATACTTCTTTTATAGCCCAAACATTATAGAATGCCTATAAACTGTCTGGCACAATTCATGCTTCTGATGTGTTTAGAGCAAGTTTTATTATTCATTCTTATGCTTATCACAAGTTATTCCTCAAAATATTTTTGGCCCACTTTATAAAGGCTTTATATTAAACATATAAAAGTTTATGTTCTTTTCTGTTTTCCTCATTTCAACACAATTTCCACTTTTTGAAGATTGACTGTTACTTCTAACAACTACTTTCACGTTTCTGTTTTGTCATGCCAGCTTTCTGTGTGTGTGTGGTCCTTTTAAAGTCTTTTTGGATAAGCAGTAAATGTTTGCTGTTAGTCTCTGGTACAGCATCTTTAAACAATCGGCATGCCACCTGCAAACTTTCTACTCCTTTGGCTGCTTCTTTGAATTTCTCCTTAATAGCCATGATTTGCATATTTCAATAATACATAACAGTCTAATAATATACAGCAGAGACATAAGCTTTGATACTGCCTTTTGGTTCCTAGGCAAATCCTCATAACATAGGAATTTCTTTTTAATTATGATTTCTAATAACATCTGCACATTGTTAGTTTCTGCCAGAATCCTGCTTTGATTCTTGGGGAATTCAACCGACTTGTCAATGAAATGAGAACCAATCAGACCCCAGGTGAGACAGGGCACAGTGAGTGAATCTCTCTCCAGCTGGCCTGAATGCTACTGAGTGGGTCAGCAGTGCTAGGACTGATGGACTCCCTTCCTGGATTTTAGCTGCAAACTATTTGGTGAATATGTGCAAAACTATAAAAATTTTTAGGAGAATCAGCAGTGCTGACAGCTGTGATTTAGAGGGGTTTCTTTTGAAAACAAACAAATTAAAAGAATGTGAAATCAGAAATGACCACAGAGATTTAACTGTGACAGAACTGCATATTGAAGTCTTGGGGGTTTTCTAAGCAAACTGAAATAATTTCAGTCCATCAACTCTTGCATTGCCCTTCTGCTGAATGTGAGTCACACACAGATTTTACAACATTATTTTCTCTCCCCAATAACTTTCAAGAGCAGTAAAATTAATAACTCATGATATAGAAGTTTAATACAAGAAGGCTGCATGTGTGCTAGCAGGGAAAACACTATCTCAGCTAGGCGCGAGTGGGGAATCATGAAAATTAATGTTTCTCGTCCTTGGCCAAGGGCCGGGAAAACATTTCCTTTTTCTCTCCTGCAGCGGCACCCGGTGGCACGATTTGGGAAGAGCTGGGGCTGGCCCGGGCGGTGTGATGAAGGATTACATCACGTCATGAAGGATTACAACTTTTTTCTGCCTCTCACAAGCTCACCTCTCACAGCTGAGTAATTTGGTTGCTGTTGCTATAGACATAGACTTTTTTAATTTTAGTGCATGCTATGTCTTACTTACGTTCATTTTCCCATGGCTTAGTCTTTCTTTAGATGTGCAATTACAACACTAAATAATTATTTTAGGAGAATATGTGAAACCTTTTTTTCCCCGTGGTAGTAACTAATTTTTTTTTTTTAATCTTACAAAAGAAAGCTGCATATTTCAATTTATAGGAGGAAATCCCAGTCATGCTGGAACTCCTGGAAAAAATAATTTGGTTTTTGGGGGCAAGAGCATGGCCCAAAGTTTTTTTTATCAGTCTGGTGGAAGCAGGAAAGGAAGTGTTTGTCTTGCATGCTGTGGAGGAAAATGTATTACACCTCCAAGAGCAACTTACACCTGCCATCTTGTCTCTGCATGACTCTCATTCCAGATGTACAGCAGCAAACAAGAAGAGAGCCTGAAGAAGTCTCACGAGACCTATAAAGTCAACAAAATGGCTTATGACCTCTTTTTTGTTCAATATTTCATGGAGTATAAAAAAACCCAAAGCACTGAGGCTTTCCATTTGATTTTCCATTTAAAAGACAGATCTTTTAAGAGTTTAAGGTTTATCACATCAGGGAAATGGAAAAAAGTGTAATTCAGTTGAGATGTTTTTTCAGCTCAGGCTGTTTTCAGCTGTTTGGTTTGTTACTTTCATTTTTGAAACACTAATTCCCATACCTGGAAAGGAAAGTTTCATATCCCTGTCTCTCACAAACACAAGAATAGAATAGTCTTACCTCAGATTTCTGAGTAATCCTGATATGAAAATAAAGCAAAACAAGCCTTGAAAATCTCTGGTATTCCATGTAATTAATTAGATAGGTGAAGGCATACAAATACAATGATACCACTTAAATCAAAGCTTTTGTTGTTTTGGTGAAAATCTGAGTGATCACACTAATCACATTATCGCCCACAATTCTCACATCTAGAGTGCCTGTTTTATTATCAGTCAAAATGCTGCAGGGAAGTAAGGGGTTTGTATAGCCTCAGCCTAAATCAACTTCTCTTTCAAATTAAGAATTACCCAAGAGGTGAGCTGCTTCCTCCTTTTTTTTTGTTTAATTCCTTTCATTTCCATTCTGTTCAACATATATTTTGAACAGGATGTTCTGCTTCTGCCTCTTGTATTTGTAATGCTTTTGTACTCCTAATGCTTTTGTGGGCACTGCTCTGTGTGTCTCTTCAGCCTAATTTAACCATAGTTTATATGGCTATAAGATAAGGCTATTTTATACCTCACTAGTCAAGTGTAAACTATTACAGTAAATCATGTTATTTTCACAAGTTTGGTAACAAGTGCTAGCTGGCATTGTAAGTGTGGAAGTAACACTTTTATTTCCACATTCCTGCTTTCATCATTCACATTTATTTCTTCAGGGGAAGAACGATACTTGATGTCACATTGAGGAACATATCTCTGTACTACATTTAATTCCAGGGCTGGGAAAATATATTGCCTAAATACGAAAGGTCACAATTAAACTCTGGGGTATAAATGTACCACTCACAATTTCTGTTTTCTTAAACCTCTAACAGCATCTGACCATAACAGAACGGTGTCCTGAGGCCACAGGGAACATTTTCTCAAGCGCTGCTTAACTCTGTTTTTCTTTGTTTTTCCTCAGTTCTTTTCTGAGCTGCTACAGCAACCAGGAGAGGAGCTGTTGTGCCTGTACTGAGCTCTCACTTGCACTGAGGCAATGTTCTAGTTCCACAGTGATTTAGGTGGAAACTGAGTAATTTCTACCCACATTTAGACTTAGCTGTGTTTTCAGGCCAGAGCAGCATCTTCAAGTACGCAAAAATCAGACTGCAGATTTTAATTAGGAAAAGAAACAGAAGAGACCCTGTGCAAGAAAATGGAATGCTTTTCTATCAGTTTTCTTCCCCATTCACAATATAATTTCTTCAGCAAAAATCTTCAACACTGTAACACAAAAGGGACAAATTCTATTTGTTGTCTAAAATGTGCTTCCCTGAACATCAGTGAGCTTTTTCCTATCCATTTGCTAGGTTCCTTTTCTTTTCCTACCTGAAACCAAGAGCTGACCACTCTTCAAGTGGAATATTCGCTCACTTTTGGGATGTTCCAGTACTGCTCAGCACAAAAGTTCTGCATATATTATTGGGAATATCTAAAAATTAAAAACAGTACCAAAGGGATTTGCTTCAGTGGAATATGGAGTACAGAGGCTGTAGTCAGAGTGGAGGGTAAATAGGATACAGACTGTTGTGTCACAACATTGTTTTTGTTCTTAAAACACTCTTTTAGGGTTTAGACATTGCTGTATAAATATCACTCAGAAAAGTACCTTCTTAAATTCATTTTGGGAAAACCACTCATTAGATTAATATCCTTCTATTCTAAATTTCAAACAACATGCTCCATCTTTTCAAAGGCTCCACAGCTCTGTTGTTCTCCAAACACAAAGAGAATGCAGTGACTAAAAAGCTATCAGACCGAAGCACAGACAGTGAATGCAGCATATTTGTGGAGTGCTTGGAGACAAATGAGATTTTGGCGTAGTGGTGACTCATTTAATTGCACAGCTATCACAAGATAATGTGATAGTATTAACATAAGTAACTATGTGCTGCAATTATTCCTCTCAGAGTGTTATATGCTAGTATTTATAACAGTGTTCACTGCTTCTAGCTCGTAAAAAAAAATCCTGAAAGTATTCTCATCGAGATTACTGTGCAAGCATTCTGAATAAGATATTAGGTTATGTGTGCCTGTGGCACTGTTAGTGCCTCTGCCCAGCACGAGTGGCACTGGATGGCACAAATACTCTCAAAAGCAGGAGTGGGCAGGTCAGGGCTTGGGGCTGAAGGACTGTCACTGAAGGCAGTGCTGGCCCAGAGAGGGGGAAGCCTTTAGCCAAGCGCTCCCCAGCTACAGCACACCCCACTACTGATGCACAAACACTGCCAGAATGGCAAAATGTCTCCCCCTATGTACACAGCTCCAAAAAGCCAAGAGGCACCACTGAAAAAATAAATCAAGGAACACTCCTCATAGACCCATTAACTGAAGACAAGTGGCCAAACTGAACTGAGCAGAACTATTTGATTCTGGAAAGAAAATGAGTATGAGAAATGGATGCCTGTGATGATGTTTGTTAAATTCACATGCTCTGCTGATATATGTTATTTTTGACCCTAAAATTGCCAAGGGTCTATAAAAATAGGCACAGCAAAGAACACCCAGGCAAATAATTTCTAAGCCCAAGTGGTAGGAAAAGTACCCTGGAAGCTAATTTATTTTAGAAGTGATTGTGGTGGGGGTCAGCCTTATTTTGACAATGTATACATTCAAATAATGTTTATTAAACCATGTTCATTTACTCCTTGAATTATGGTTTCCCTAAACGAGGTCTTCACCTTTCCAAAATGCCATCTGAATGGTGATATTACAAATTTAAACAATCAGTCATATGTAAATCAGTGTTAATAGAGCATCCCCTTTGGTAGTTGGACATGCATTATTCAGCTCTGGGTATCTTCTTTTTTCCCCACAGGCTGAAGCCATGATTAAAATGTTACTTTAAAATAAATGTCTCCACAGAGACAAAGACAGATTTAAAACATAATGGATTCTCTCCCACCATGCTATTAAGGAAGAAAGTTACCTCAGCATAAAGATTTCATTACACCTCACCAAAGACTTCAGATACTCCACTGTAATCTTAAAGATTTCTCAAGGCCAAGATGGGTTAAAGCACAGGATGTCTTTAAAGTGCATTTTCTTACTTTTTTTTTTTTAATACAGAGATGTAATATTTCCTGTGAAGATTGTATGCCAATTCTTTTTTTAAAAGCACCATCTATTATTTTTATAAAAGTGGCCTGGCATGGTGTAAAGCCTACAAGGACAGTATGCATGGTACAGTTCAACATCGAGTTTTCTACTGCATCATTTATTTAGGAGGTCATTGTGGTTCACTGGGCACATATCCAGTTTCCCTTTAGGAGAACCAGATGATTCCAAGCCCTGTGGTCACCACCACACAGTATTTGGAAGAGGTAGGATTTGGACCAGATCACTTTGGATCAAAACTTGTATTTCAGTACCTTCTGCACAAAAAATAATGTATGTTCCAGCAGTGCTCCCCTTGGACACTGCCTAGAGAGATGGTCCAAATAAACCACAATACAATTAACTAAGATCCAAGCCGTGGCAGTCTGGGGTTAAGCAGAAGTGACCTCCCTGTATTTATAGAGCCTTTTGGGTTTATGCACAGCTATTTTCCTAATGTAACCAAAGGAAAAGTAAGTCCATTGACACGTTCCTTCCATCTTTCACAGAGCTTAGCTGCCTTATACCCTGCTAGACAACCACAAACAGATCAGCCTGCAAGCCTTAGGAACTGCCTGTCCCAAATGGCAGACACTCCTTGGCTCTTTGCTCTCTGAAGAAGCTCATGCCTGCCCTATCACTTGAGTCTGCACTTCGCTGACACTGATTTTTCTTCAGTATCAGAAGTCAAGGCCTTTCTCTCCAGATATCACCACTTCAAACAGGCCTAGATTAGAGCAATAAAATGTGAGTATGACACTCTGCTTAAATTTAGTTCCTTGAAATCCACGCTGCTGCCTGACTCTTCGGTAGTTCCTGCTGCAGTGCAATCATAGCAAATTCACCATGTCTGCAGTTTTGACATGAAATTGTAACATAGCTGATTATTTAAGAATACTTTTTTTTTTTTGTGCAATGGTCACACAGAAATTCTCTAGGACTGATCTTTAAAACCCTAGTCTGTGACAGGACTGCTGGAGTCTATAGAGCTCGTGCATAACTTACCAAAATTACACAAAACCAAGGCAGTGTTAAAATAACTTACTTGCATTTGTCTTCACATCTTGAAACCTGAAAATTCTGAAGAACAATCTTGAATTATTATTGGAGAAGTCCTTATTTTGTCCTGATAGCATATGGGATCAAATTATTTTATTGTGTTTTTGTTGAGCAGAAAGCTATGTAAGGAAAATTATCAGTCTCCAAAATAGCAAAATTTAATAATAAAAGGCTTAGAATATGTGCAATTGTAAATAATTTGTTCAGATAAAGATCATGGAATACAGTTGTGTTTATTTTTGTTTTACATTCTTTATTAAATATGAGACATTTCCATCTTATATTTGAATTTTAAAGGCTGTGAATGGAGCCAAGCTAATAGCTGTGATGATTTTTTAACTACTGAATATGCTTTTATCTGGGTTTGTTTTCTACTGGCTTCTGCCAGTGCCCTGATGAACAAAGGTACTGGCAAACCACAGAGGAGCATTCTTACCTCAGAAGATAGAATTTGCACTTGTGTCTCTCTTCCACTTAGAAGAGGCAATACAAAACCACAAGAATGATGCAGCCAGTCAAAATAAGAAAATCTCACTTCAAACACATAAAACTTGCAGTGATCTGCAGATAAGGAAGCAATGAGAGCACCAGTGCATGGTTCTGCTCTACAACCATTTCTTTATATGCAGCAAATGCGTATGGGTATGAAGACAAGAGCCATGTTCAGCATTGTACAACTGTAAGAATAGACCTGCAAAGAAAATGCATTAGCCAAAAAGGTTAAGCTTCTGATGAAACACAGCTCAGTCCTTTACCCCACAGTTTCACTGCCAGGGATGTTGCAGAGGCCTGTGAGCAGAGCAGAAGTGGCCCCCCTACCCCAAATGAGTGAGAGACCCAGATTAGTTAGCCACCATGCAATTAGCAAACAGCATGCATGACATGACTGAAAGATGAGCAACGCGTGAGACCAGAACAAATGGCCTGTGGGACAATATGGGGCAGCTGGGGAAGTAAGCCAGGACTTGGGGGCTGAGGCAGGTTGTGGCATCCCTCCTTCTGCGAGGGAAAAATGGATGAAACATAAAGGAAGGAGTGATCTATAGGGAAACTGCGGTGAATGCACATAGATATCTGAATATGAATACATTCTTTATTCATTTTGTTTAGCTGTAAAAGAAGAGTATGTCTAAAGATAAATGAGTATTGTTGTTATAAATTTTTTTTTCTGACACACGTTCTCTACCACGGCCGGAGAGAAAACAGATCAATAACCCTAAGTACTAATTTCCGGAGCTCCAACAAGACAGTCCTTTCAGAGCAGTAAAAACTGCAACCAAGATTCTTGAACACTATCTAAAAATAATTTGCACTGATCTGATGCCTCCTAAAAATGATGAACTTCTGCTTCCACTTACAAAACTGGAATTCCGCATGTTTGAGGTAATGTGATTGACCAGCAATACCCTAATTCTCATCACATTTTGTTTTGCTGTAAATGTTGCTTAAAACAAAACAAAACAAAACAAAAAAAAAAGTCAAGCAGTCTTTATCTGAAATTACATTAAAACCAAAATCTTCCATGTGTCAAAATTACTGACAGCACCAGCAGCCCAGCTGGATTCCTTCTGTTCCCAGAGGAAGATCAGTATTAGGATGAATTAGATCCCTTCCATACCATTATACCACTTTGCTTGTCTCAAAATGTGGGAGGAAAACTGTTAGCGCTGAGGCCAATTTGTTGTTTATGTCATCTATTTGCATACTTAATTAATGTAAATTACCAGCCGCTACAGAAGTTTCAGACAATGACAACAGTTACGCTCCAGTTTTTCAAGTTAAAACCTCCAGGAGGAAAACATGGCTGGTTTATATTTTCCCTACATCAACGACAGCAATTTCCAGGTTTTATTATTTGATTCTACTTTTGGAATTAAGAGCCAGAGAATAATTACTTAAGCATGGAAAAAGATATTATAATGTGGCTCAGGACTGGGCAGATGAGAATTACCAAGGAAAAATAGTCCTTTTTCCCATAGAGTAAAATAAGTAGTAGTAGCTGTGGGCATGACTTGGAAAACAGTACTGTACTGTACTGTGCAAAGAAGCTGTTTCTGTGGCGTCGGCTTTTTCTGCTTTTCTTTTTTTTCCCCACTCCTTTTCTGAAAACAGTATGATGTGAAAGAATTTCATAGTACTAAAACGATAATGGAAGTAGTGAGAGGGCTGTGCAAAACAAGCTCAGTGTGAGTGCTGCTAGAATGAAGCCTACAATGATTAGACTTCTGAATAATCAGGCAAACAGCCCATATTGTAACAAGCACTGTTTACGGGGCTGAAGCAGACACAGACAAGTTTGATTCACATGCCTCAGTGAGCGCAAAAACACTTGTAACAAGGAGCCTTGCAAAGCCAGCAATTAGGGCTATGGAAACAGTCTCTGCCCTACCAAGATCACAAGCTTGGTGAGAGGTGGGAAGTGCTCAGCTCAGCTGGGATGTTCCAGAGAGACGGGCTCTCAGCTCCCGGATAGGCAACAATGGCAAAACCAGCCTGACTGGGACCCTGTTCCCTGTACAGCTGCATCAGCAAAACATTGCCAGAAAATGTCTGAGCAGAATGATATTAAAAAATCAAGCAAAATAAAGCCCTACAAAAAAAAAAGCACTGTAAATTTTTGAGAATTTCTAAAACCACTGAAAAAGGTATGATTTTGGTAAGCAGCACTTTGTTGGCTTTATTACTAAAATGTAGTATAAGCAATTCCAGCTGCAGCAGCTGAGACGTGGTTTTCTGCTTGCCATAAACATGAATGCACAGGATTGCCTGGGCCTAAAAGTATCTCACAGATACATTTACTGTACATGAATATGATATTCCAAATGGGTGGGTCTGCTCCAAAGACCCCAAGCATTTTCATGCCATGATTTGGGCCAGTTGTGATTGTTACTACGATTTGCCAAGGGAGAGACTCACCCTGCTTCAAGTAGGGAACACCAGGGTTTTGTGCTGCCCTGTAGCAAAGCACACGTAGGGGTAGGAGTGCCCAGCTGTTTTTTGTTTTCCCATTCAGTTTTGCTATCCAGAAAGGTGCCCTACTCCTGGGTACAATGAAAGGTAGCCCTTTAACCACTACTGCTTCAGTATTTGACTGTGACTTCCATGTCTGACAACAGCAAAATGCTCATTTTGCAGGCCATGGAATTCTTTGGCTGCAAATGATGTAGGATACGCTTTGAGCATCAACATTTTTTAATCACCTACTTTCTTATCCTTTAACAGAAGAAACAATGGCAATGTGTTGCATTAAATATACTGGAGAAGCTTCAGCAAGATTTAACTCACTGTCCAAAAATATGTGTAGCTTTTCGTTTTCTTTGTCTAAAATGTCATAATGTTGATCTAGTGCACAGTGTCAGCTTTTTTCTACCTGTTCCTTTTTTTCCTGAAGCCCCAGTGACCCTGATACCTTAAGACCACTTTGCAGCCTATTTCTGACCTCCTTACTTTTACCAGTTTGGTGTCTTGTGTGAATCTGTCTGTATTAGAAATCACAAAACAGAGGATGGTACAAAGAGGGAGATAGAGCGAAGAGACACCTACTCTTAGGTTCTTACTTTAACATCACTAAGTCCAAAAGAACTTGGAAATACAAAATGAATACAGATTACAGTTAGCTGGAAGATTCACCACTATTGTTTTTGCTTTAGCTTTGTGAAAGCAGCAGGGCCACAGACCCCATGGAGATGCTCTGCTGAGCACCAGGCAATCTGTTGGTGTAATAAAGCAGATCACTGCATGTCAGAACCTCATTTCCATGAGCTTGTTGTGTGGCCTTATCATACTTGTTTGCCACTTAGGGATGCTTCTGAAATTCAATAATTATTCATTAAATGCAGTAAAATATTCTAAATACGTCCAAGTCAAATCAGACTGGTTTGCATTTTACCCACTTGTATTCTGGGGTTTTTTTTCCATGTTCCTGTACTAGATTTCTCTGCTAGTCAAGACATGTGTCTCTTTAAAACCATTACACTTTAATTCCTATTTCTTTTGTATTTCATTAGACAAGAATTTGAAGATGAGTTTACAACCCCCCCTTGAATCCTAAAGCTTGTTCTCTTTCCAACTGTATCAGGTAGTTCAAGAAAAAAAATAACCCCTACCTATAAACTTCGTCATTTAAAGAATTCTAAAATTTTTAAAATATGTATTTAAATGTATTTCATATGTCTTTAAACTTTTATATGGTTCTTTACTACAAGACCATTAGGAACTGTCAAGTGAAAATCAGAATGTTTGACTGATGTCCCTGAACTGTTAAGGCTTTCTATGAAACTCCAAGGACATAACAGCTTCCTTTCACATTAAGCATATTTCAAAAATAGTTACAAATCAGTTCCTGCATGTAAGCTGCGTAAGATTAGTACTACTTTCCAAAAACGATATTGCCAGGAGATGGCATCTGCTATACATATTTGATGCTGCTGAAACAACAAAGATGTCCAGACTGCTGTAGAGGAAAGCAGATACTTAATTGATTTTGCCCACTCTCTGTTCCAGGGTCTAGACACTGGGGGACATATTTGTTATGTAAAGACAGCTCCTTCCATAAAAGCAGAATGTAGCCTCATCTTAAATACAATCTTAAATACAATTACAAGGGAAAAAAAACCACTTTTTGTTGCACAGTAAGTGTGTATCATAGAACTATCATTTCCTCTAACCCATGATTATTCAGAATTGACACAGTTCCACTTAAAACTTTATGTTTGCATCCTCTTTCCCACAAATTGAAATTATGTGTTTGTTCTCAACACCAAAAACTTCAACAGGAATATTTTGCTTCTTAGGTAAAGCATGTGGTTTGTTTCAAACTGAAACTTTGAATTCTTAAATATTAGGATTTTGCCTTTTCCTCTTTTATTCTCTTTCTGCCCATTCTTCAGGTCAGAAAATCTTTAGTTTTCCCCTTCTCTGTAGCATTTTGAAACACTTATTGCTTCATAGCAATCATAGTGACAAAAAGAGATGGAAATTATAAAAAATGTCTGAAACCTGGGCACTATTTGTTTTATCTCTCAGTCACACAAAAGAAGTTGGGCATTCTCTAGAATGGATCTTTCTCTGCCCATAGACTCAATTATCCCCACAGGCTGGTGATGATTGTGGATGTTCATAAAAACATTCCCACCTTAGCACCCATTTTTTACAAATGTTCAGGATATCCTTAAACTTTGAGACAGAAGTTTTTATTGTAAAGTAGGAAAAATTTCCTGTCTCTGGAGGAATCTGAGTCAGCAGTGGGGCAGAAGTTCCAGGACATCAGCATCTGTGAAACCTGAAGTGAAGCTACAGTAGTTAATGATGTCCCTGTTCACTTGCATATGTCCTGCACACTGGCAAGAGCTTTCAGTAAAACAGAGAGCCAATGGCAGGTCAGAGGGGTTTGGAAAATATGATTTTTGCTAAGTGCTATCAGGAGGAGAAGAGGAACCATAAGTAAGTCCTTTGTGAATACCTTAAGACCTGTGAGGTTTTTCTTGCAGAGATTCAAATGCTTCAATGACTAAGTCTGTGCCTTTCTGGGAAGTAGAAAGGCACTGTCTGCTTCTAATATTTTTTAACCTATTATTTTCTCAATATAAGTGTTTCATACACTATTATATTCAGAGAAGGATAACAAAGTCCTAGTGAGGAGAAAGAAAGACTTTTAGGAATCTCTTTGGACAGTACAATTTAAATTATGCACCAAGAAATGCAAGGTCTGGAAGGACCTGTTAAACTGAAGACTCCAGAACAGAGGCAAGGCAAGCTCTCTTTGCCAGATGTGACTTTTTAAAAAAATCATATGAGAGGAACCCACTAGAAATGCTTGTTTGCTGCTTCCTGCTGTTGCTCTCCAAAATCAGTAACTCCATCTCCCCACTTCCAAACCATTGCTCTCCCAAATCCAGATGCTAGGTTTTGCCCTCTGAATTACCACTCTTCAGATTCTTCCAGGAATCTGAAATCTCTACATGTATCCTTGATTTCTATATAGTCTATAGTCTACAGTCTCAGATTTGATGTGACTTCTTAGACTTACTGTGTTTTAGCACTACTGTTTAAAAAAGTTTTTTAAAATCAGAATTAGTATTCTGTCTTATTTTCATTTAAATAGTAATTCATTCCTTTTAAGTCACTACTTCTAGATGCTGGCATTTTCTCACCATATTAGGAAAATTATTTCAATGGAAAAAACCTCAGGCTCTTTTTAATGCAAGGAAAATCTGTGAACTAACAGTCAAAAGAGTTTTCATTAAAATCCATGTAGATTAAAAGGCTAAAACATTCAAATTAGTAGACAGGGCAATCTTCCTAGGGGGAAAACAACAAGGCAAACATTGGTGCTTTGAACAGCACACAAAAATGAGAAAACATTGGAGATTTAATTCTGACAATGTACTGAAAATAAACTAGCTCAAAATGTCAAATAGTGAACAAACGTGCCTTTTAAGCACTCCACTAAAACACACTATAGGCCTAGATAGAAGATGAGAAGAGTACAGAGCACTGAGGTGTGCAGTTCAACACCCTGTTCAGAAGGTCTCACATGCAATTCCTACCTGACACTATCCAAGATCACCAACTAATTAGCAATAAGGCCAGAAAAATACTTCAGCTATTTTGATTTCCTATCCCCCAAAGCTTTTTGTTCAATCACAGTTACATGTCAGCCCAGTGGTATTTTGTGTTTATCTCTTCTAATTTCATGCCTTCAAGCATTTTTTACAGTATCTATAGGTAGTACCTGTCTGTTATTTCCGCTTTGCCCATGGAGAAATTGAACATATTTGTCTCAAACAATAGAACTGCTCGTGAACATTTCAAAAAGTAACACTGAATCCCCACTTACTGTTGACTACCAGGTGCAGATTAAATTATCATTGATACAGGTAGGAATCATGACACAGATCTGCTATTTTTTATTGTGGCAACAAGTGCAACTATTGGAGCAAATTCTTTTACCTGTTTTTTTAAGTATAAATCTGCATCCAAGATCTCTTTCTTTGGGTTTGAGGATCAATCTCCTTAAGAAAACCAGTTCCCAAAGCTCCCATATAAGGGAATATTTAATCAGTAACTTAACCTCAAGTACTAATCAGGATACTTATTTGATAATTGATTATTAAAACTATAACTACATCTTTATTGTCATTATAATTGAGGGTTTAATTCTATAGCAAACAGGCATACAATTTGCATGTGCATAAAACTCAGTGGGTGCTCTTTTAAAAGTCAACTAAATTTAATATACTTAACAAAAACTAGGTTATTAAATACAAATTAAAGCTGGAGACACACGAACTGTAATGTCACCCTGTTTTATATTCTTGGGTTACTGCAACAAGGATCATTTTTCAAAACAAGTTCACAAGACTTTTAAACAACCATCCCAGCATGTGATGGGGAAATAAGAACACCAGAGTAATAATCACTGTGCAACTTATTAGTAAAGCTCTGTGGAGTAGCTCACTTATAGCTATAATAAACCAAATTTGCTTCTTGAAGACACTGGTGCAACTAGCTCCATACTTCAGGAATTCCCTATAGAATAACAGATTTTTAAATAAAGAAAATCTTTACGCATTTGGAGTACTAGAGCTTATTACTTGATAAGAGGGAAGATTCTCTCATGCATTAATGTCAAATTAAATATTAATATCTAAAAAAATATCAGGAATAAATTACAGATACCCAGTGGAAGAAGTCTACATATGAGATCTGTACTACACATAAATTATTTGCAAACCATTGTAAATCTGGAATGAATAAACATGCAGCTGATGCTGCTTTATTCAAAGTAGCTAATCCTAAAGGTGAGCATGAAAGTTACAGAAAAGGTGTTGCAGTACTGAGTGACTGAAGAACAACACTGCCAAAGAATCATTTCTGTTTCTGATAAGATCAGAACGAGCAGGCATGGAATGAAATTATTTAGGTAACAAACAGAAAACAAAGTGAAATGCTTTTTCACAAAGGATGAAAGAAAATATGGAATCCCATGCTACAGTAAAATCCAGACAGCAAAAATAAAAAAGGTGTTGAAGAGGAGTTTTTGAAATTATAGAAGATAAGCACTTTAGTAAATAATAGATGTGATGGTCCAACACAATCTTGAATTGTTTATGCTAGTAGGAAGTAGCAGGAGTAGTAGAAGTAGCATTTTTTATTAAATACTAGATTATGAAATAAACTAAGTAAGCTTCAGATGCAGACTCAAGGCATCCATCCCTACTTTGCTGAAGGTGTTTGAGCCAGACACCATACCAGCCCTGGGACTGGGCCAAATTCCCCACAAAACTACACGATGGACATGCTTTTTGCTTAAAATTCAAAACTAATCAGCACTTCTTTTCATTACTGGCTTACAGTGTAGAAAGGGAAAGAACAGCCATGCATCTCCTACACTCCAAAATGCCCACATTCCTCTTATACCTCACAGGTAAAGTGAAGGTAGATGCTCTAGAGCACCACCCTGCAATGTAGAGGCTGCAGCAACAGATCCTATTTGACAGCCTAGGTTAGAGACCAAGCTGCATAGGAGCTAAAGCAGATTAACTCATATCAGAGTCCTAAATCCCAGGAGCCTAAAAATAGCATTCTGTATGTTTGCTTTTCACAGTCACATAAAATACGCATTGGTTTTCATTTATTCTCTAGACCTTGGGTAGGATTTTATGCTAAGAGGCTGCTTACTTCCTGAAACAGCCTCTGGTTTGAATCACAGGGGCCTTTTTTCCTCTCAGTTGATGTTTTTTGGGCCTGCATTATTGTTTCCATTCCACTCTCAGATGTACTGCAGAAAGGTAGAGGTTGCTGCCTACTCTCTTTTGTGCAGGGGGTTGTATGCAGCAGTCTCTGCAGTAGAGCTGTCCCTTGAGCTCATCCCCTGAGAGGAGCTTCTTGCCTGTCCTGGGACCATGACCTGGGGTCTGTCACTGTCACACAGCTGCACATGTGCCATGCTGTTCCTCTGAGCCACCACACTGGCCTGTGGGGCAGCTTTTAAAGCAAGAGCATTGTGCAAACTTGGCATGTGACACACACAGAAAGCTATAATTTTCATATTGTATCTCCTTACCAATTGTAAATCAGTCATTTTAAGGATGCTTTCCATTCTTGCTTCCCTTCAGGCATCTCTTATTTCTCTCTGGAAAAAGAAAAGATGTAGTTTATGGCTAACTGCAGGACTGAAATGACATATATAATAGCAACAGCAGGCAACAAATGTGTCCCTAAAGTGGCAATATGGTGCCTTTTGTTTTGTTTTAAGACTTTGGAGTGGTAGACAATTTGTCTTTTTGAGCTGCTATTTGAATAGTTACAGGGAATTTAGAAGACAGTGTTATGCATGTTCAGTAATAAGGACTGCATAGTCTGACCTAGGCCCTTTGAAAACTGAACGATAGGAAAAGACAATTGGGAGGACAAAATACTAATTATTATGCATAAGGTTATTAGCAATAAAGCTTAATAGTAGTGTTCAGTTTGTTGTTTTTTTTTTTTAATTCCCATGCAGTCTTCTTTTGTTTTCAGTTAAAAAAGACAAAACAAACACTTTCTGATCAGCAGATTTTTAAACAAAATTGAACTCTGGCCCCTTTGTGGGAACAAACAAATCCTGCATGGAACACTTTTACTATAAGAGAAAGAGATGTTTTATATCTAAGTACAATGGTTTAAATATATGAGAAACTCCAACTCTCCCATGTAACTATTAAAAACTGATATTGCCACTCTACCCACATGAGTAAAAACTGATTTAAAAAACTGATATTGCCACTCTATCCACATGAGCAATCCAGCTCACATCTCTCTGAAGGGATGCCAAGGACAAAATTTGTCCCTGACCCTGTCTCGGTGCCCAGACATAGACAGGTATAGCACAATCTCCTTGTCACACGCAGGACAAACACCATTCCAGGTGCAGGGATGCAGCAGGACAGGAGATATGGAAGCCACAATGTGTTTGGAGTTTTTCAGTTCTCTTTTCTTTCCCTCAGGCTGAACTCTCAGAGCACCTTGCAGGGGCAGGTGCATGGAAAAGGAAAAGGATAGGGGGTGAGACAGCTGAGCACCTACAGCAGTCTCTGACTTCAGCTGCAGTTGTATGAACTCACATTTCTACAACCACTGTGTCAGGAAAACTGATGCCACAGTGCAGATCTTGGTGTTGGCTGCTCTGAAGAAGGGATCTCTGTCTGAATACCTCCTGGTTAAGAATTTCAGGGCAAGAAACACCAGGCACCCACAGATCCCCTGGTGTGGGGATGGGGCAAGAGGTGCTCCGAGCAGCATCGATAGCTGCCAGCTGAGAGCCACCCACCCATGTCTTTGTGGCTCTAGCTCATTACTCACTTGGCAGCCCCTCTGCTTCTTATTTCCCTTCTGTCAATGACTTCAGTTTCATTTTTCTCACTGTATCATTAGCTTTCTCTCTCTTTCCCTCTCCCTCTTTTAAAACTTCAGTGGTGTCTCCTTATACTTTCCTTTGCTTCTTGAAAGGAAAACCTGGGATGATCATGCCAGTATACTATTGGATCTTTTGAAACATCTACCAAAATTTCAGCGCTGTCATGGGTGACATTTTATCAAAATTATTTTGTAAGATGATTTGTTTCTCTTTCTAAATGTGTTCTTAAGGGGACAACTCTCATTTAACAAAACACAAAAATTAAAATTAAAGCAATAAAATATGTATTAAAGCCTCATTAAAATTAATCCCTGAATACAAAATTTTCTAGATAAGATCATTTCAACTTTTGTCATTATTCCAGGCTCTAAGTGTTTCCTAAACTAAAATACACTAAGGTATGGTTTATGTTAAGAATATAGATCAGTATTATTAGATGAAGATTGTTTAGGTAGATTATATGTTATCCTTGTACTGGGGGTCCTAAATGAGAGAAATTAAGGTTAAGGATTACAATGACACATTTTAAGGATGAAAATGCCTGTCCTCCTTTGCTTTCACAATGCCATTTAATGTTTACCATAAAAATACTTCTGTATGCACTCCTAAATTAGACTATACTGTCTTTTCCAAGCACATTACACTCTAATTTTGTATGATTATTATGTCAATATAAAAGCTGTGTTTATCTTCTGAATTTTCCTATTCTCACATGCTGGTGGGGGGAGCTGAAAAGCCACCACCGATCAGTTCTTCTCTCCCAGATCTCTGCTCTTTTCAGGTAGGTGGGGTGAGTGTCTGGCTGCCACAGGGCCACAGGCGACAAGGCAGCAGGGGACCAAGAGTCTCCAGCTGAGGGCAAGGAGCGGGAGCTCCTCTCGTGGTTGCCATGGCAGCCAGAGCCATCCCCACACCAGGCTCTGGGAAGGGGCACACCGCGGTTCCACATTCGCTGCCTTCCACTTGCCTCTCATCCGGTGATGCACTGCTTGCTTGAGGTGCAACAAAGATCACTCTCCCCTTAAAGCTACTGTGGGTCTTATCCTTCCATTTGAATTCCACAATGGGTACCTCGGTGTGCAATATATTCTGTACTCACTCCTGGAATGAGGTTCAAGCATTTCCATTACCCGCATTCAATTGTGGGAAATTGTGCTGCCAGTGGTTTTACAAGGATTGGCTATGATCCTGAGAAAACTCTTTTTACTTAAAACTACTTCACTAGATTCCATCACGACCCCTTATTTTCCTCAAGCTTTCTCACAGGATCAGGGAGATGACAGTGACAATTTGGAATAAATATATTGATAATGTACTAATCCTTTGCTGGAATGCCACACAAGAGTGTAAACTGTTTTCACTGACCTTGTGAGATAAATAAGTGACTGCAAAATATGGTAGCATCAGAATTCCTGGAACTGTTCTGTTTTCTGTATAAATGTACCAGTAGTGACTTGCGTAGTCTGTAGGCTGTGCACTGCCTCGTGCATAAGAAACCACAGAAATATTAATGCAAAACTACTGCTGTCTCTCTTAGTGCATTATCATCACATTATGGAGCTTTCAATTGATGATCTTTCTCATGTTCTTAGACAACCTTGACCTTCAGTTTTTAGTGAGGTGAATAATATTACATCACATCTAAAGAGAACAGTGTAATCATCTTTTCTATTTGCAGCCAAAGACAGTCAACACTATTTGATACAATCAGCATGTGTCTTGATACTGAAGGCACATGGTGACAAGTCTAACTGAATGTAGTTATTTGGCTGTCACGAAATGCACCTTATGGTGATAAACTTCAGCTATAAAATTGGAAGACTATCACATAAACATGTTTCATGAAGAAATACACTAACAGAATTCACTGCTGGTTTATAGTTGGAAAACTGTGTTCTATTTATTATGCCGCAATTTTTACAGTAAGCCAGGTTCCAAAGCTCATTACATTTTACAATGAAGTAATTATGGGGCGTTGATTCTTCTCCTTCAACCAACAGTCTGTCTAATTAGTGTACAATAAACTGAAATACCACGATTAAGGACGTGTGAAAGGATACTAAGACTGGATGCAGCTTCAGTGTACTTAGAAAGAGGAGGGAACTGCACAGCTGGACCCCCACCATGTGCCTGGGTCAGGTACCTCACAGGGCACTGCTCATGGGGAAACCTCCTCTGCCTTTCACCCTCTCCTCTGCAAACATTTGCAGACACTACAAAAAGCACATCAAGGCAGTTCACATTTGTATGCATTAAATCTTGAACTTGATACAAAACCAGCATTTTCTTTTCATTACTTATCGGGCATTTTATCTTTTAGATAAATTTCTTCTCCTTGTAATCTTAAAGAATATGGTGTTCATAACACTTACTGAAGGTTAAGCTATAAAACTACCCAAAACAATAGCTTCAATAAACTCAGAGACATTGTCTTATCTTCAGCATAAGTCAACCTCACTGCAGTGCAATGTTTCTAGCTTGGCATTTTATTGGTTATGGAAGATGTTCTGAGCCACAAGGAGTCTCAGTCCTGCTGGAAGTCAAAAAGAATTTGAGACTTACCCTTCATTTGTGCTTTTGAAGATTCCTTCTGTGAGTTTGTACCGTTGCCTGTGAATAATATTTGAAATATGGGGTCACTCTTCTACTGAATTAACCAGTTACAGGATGTGGGTACTTATAAAACATTGACCCAAAGAATGGGTGAATTATCTAAGAGAGGCTGTGATCATGGGGTGTTCATAGGCTGCCCAGGTAAACAGTGGAGCACAAATGGTATTTCAGGAGTATTCTCAAAGCAAGGGGTTTCTTGGTATGTATTTCCCCTGCTCCGCCATGAAATGTGTAAATTGGACAAATGCAGAGGTTCCCTGGAATGGCAGAAAAAGATTGATGAAAGCTATGCTTTAACTATTCAAGAAGAAAAGCAGTCCCCTTTGGGCCACAGCAACTCAGAAAAAATGTAAACTACATAAATCTCAGCTGCAGTTCACGTATCTGCTAGAAGAAGAGGAAATAATTAAAATAGTTCTGAATTTTTTTTTTTTTAAGATCAGAAAGGTTAGCCTTCTCTCAAAATTATTTAATCTTCTCAGACCTCTTGCAGCCATTCACAACATTAGACAGCCTTATAATGATAAAGATAAAATTAATGTCTCACTTTTATGTAAGTCTTATCAGTCCAACATTAATCATTACTTGGTTAATTCAGCAGACAAAGAAAAATAATCACCAAGTCTCAAAGAAATAGGGAATATTTTTACAGGCCCATTACATCTACACATTTGCTAACCTTGCTACAGCTACTGAAACTCAGCAGAGGTGATTAATACAACTAAAATCATATTATTCTTTGCTAAAAAGCAGGTTCTAGTAGATGAAGTAAAGTTTCTCATTTCAGAGAGGCCAAGCAGGGGTTTTTGTGGTTGAGTTAGGAAAGAACTGAATCTTTAAGTTACCAATAAGCTAGAAAATTTAAAGAATTCTGATGAAGAACTGATTAAAAGAAGGTAATTTCAAGATTTCTAGGAAGATTCTTTTTCTTCTTTTTCTTCCTTTCCTTTTTTTACTGATTAATTCCCTGATATTCATAGAATCATAAACCAGTTTGAATTGGAAGGGATCTTTTAAAGGTCATCTAGTCCAGCCCTCCTACAATCAACAGCATCATCCTCAGCTAGATCAGATTGCACAGAGCCCCATCCAACCAAACCCTGATGGTTTCCAAACCTCTCTGGGCAACCTGTTCTGGTGTTTTTACTCTTTGTAAAAAACTCCTTCCTTATACCCCACCTAAATAGGGATATAAGGACCCTCTTTTAGTTCAAAACCACTGCCTCTTGTCTGTTGCAACAGGCCCTTATAAAAAGTTTTTCACCCACCTTTCTGATAGGCCCCCTTTAGGTATTGAAAAGCTGCAATGAGGTCTGCCTGGAGCCTTCTCTCCTCCAGGCTCAACACCCTCAGCTCCATCAGCCTGTCTTCCCTTGTCCCTGAGGGCAGCTTCTCAGGAGGTGGAAGAATAACTAGAATATGCATCCATTCTGAGATGCCATTTTGCCTTTTGTCTGCCCATACTTGAAAACTTTGTATCAGTTTACATTTTAAAAAATAGAAAATCAGAAACGCCATTGTTCACAATATAGGCCAAACTGGCAGTTTCATTTGTATCCTATAATGTACAAAACCAAAAAAATTAGATGGGAAAATTGTATGAAAAATTACGTTACAAGACAGTCTGACTATAGATAAGAGATTTAGAAATATGAGATTGCCCTAATAGAACTGGGTATATTCACATTAAGAAAGTAATTAGAAAATGACAGATAAACATCAGGGCAGAGATCACTGGGGAATTATGATAGATTTCTTGTTCCTCTGATAATTAATCAAGAGATATAGGTGTTGTTGATCTCTTGAGATAGGGGAATCCTGGGTTTCTTTCTCTGCTCCACGAATTATTTATGTTCTCATGTTATCCACCTTTCAGTTCTACAGTAGATTTGAAGCATTCAATTTAGTTAGTTAGAACAAGTTAAATGCTAAGAGATTAAAAAAATATGCAGAAATTAGAACACTAGATGGACAAGGCAGCATAAGACCCTGTATCTGGCAAAGAAGTATTTTAAGCAGCAGAAAGTGTTTTTTGTACAATTCCTGCTGCACCAGTGTAAAAGGCTTAACCAGGTAATAACACAGCAGGCTGACCATTTAGTATGGTTTTTTTCAAAGTGGGCTTTAGAATTTTAGACAGATTTTTGAATTTTGGCTTTCAATTATACTTAGTCCTAGGGGAATTAATTATAAATATGAAATAAATGTACATTAACAGATAGGTCAGGACACAGTTTGAACCTTTTAAATATAAGATTTTAAGATTGCTGCAGTCTAGACCTGATTAGAGATGAAAAACAAGTAAGATTAAATGACCAGATCCCATCACAGTGGTGGATTAATTGCCCCAGGTGTTCCTTATGATGTGCCAGGATGTTTAATGAGTTCATTAATGACTTAGAAAGGTGAAAGGATAGCATTTCAATAAAATCTGTTGAGGGGACTAAGTTGTATACCTGTACAGGACCTGAGGTGACTGTAGAGAATATTAAAGAAACTTAAATAAGACAGGTGAAAAGTCAGAGTGATAACAAAGAGCATCAAAATCCCGCTGCAAAGAAAAATAATCTGTTCAACCTGGAAAGCTTTAGGATGATTATATAATCTAAAGAAGACCTGGGACTTCACTGTACACAGATCAATGTGCAACTGCAGTTGAAAAATCAAATCAGGCACAGGACTGTGCAATGGGTAGTGGCAGTCATGAGTGTGGAGAGCAGTGGAGTGGCCCTACAGGAGCAGAGATGTAACACGGTGGGTGTCACCCAGGCTCCACGTGGATGCTGAGGGAGAAAGAAAAGCATCTCCCTAGAGATGATAAGGGTTGCTTACTCTGCATGAGTCTGTACAATGCTGTGTGTCCTGGAGCAGGCAGTCAGGGACCCAAAGCTTCAGCTTGTTTGTAAAGTGAAGGAGCCATTTGGTGCAAGTGAGCAGCAGAAAGCTCAATGCTTTTTCAGTATTTTCAGTATTTTCTACCATTAGAAATCATTGAGATTAAGAATTCAGTAAGATAAAAAAGGACTGAGCAATCATATCAAGACTATATAGACCTATCATTTATAAGTAGTGATTTTTAAGAATGGTAAATAGCTGTCATGTAGCACTCACTGGCTGTGAGGTTTGTATAACCTCCTCTGAAGCTCAGGGTGCTAGATGTATTATTTGGACAGCAGAAGTCAAAGATCACTTATATTTCTGAGCCCAATACAGAAAAAATGTTTATAGTCCTACCATAACATATTAATAAAGACAACAAATATATACCAACATAATCTTCAAAATTACTGACGTGATCTTTAAAAATCCACTTATTTGCTTGTGCCTATGTAAACTCAGACAACTGTAAACAGAACACCACCTTTCCTCAGCAGAAATCCCTCTCAAATGTCAGTTCAGTTGAAAGCTAGGACATGTAAAGTGTTCTTTTCTGACTTCATGTTTTCTATATTTATATTTGGTCAAGGACAATCCCTTTCCCCCATCAATGTCAACACTTGACAAAATACAAAAAGTGCTTTGGAATAGAAATAAAAAAGCCACCCCTGCATAACCCTGTCCTGATATAAGTAAATACAACATTAAGCACTGCCATGCTTCCAAATCTGGATAAAGATTTCCAGTGCTACTCTGCAGAAGGTATGTCCCATGAACACTGAGGTGGGGAGAGAAGGTAGTGTTGGGGGAATTGCATTTCCTCAGAACTGTACTTTATATGTTTTTTGGCACAGCTATTTCCTTAAGTGGTTCCAACCTGTCAGAATGCTGAAAATGTCTTCTGTTTTCATCTCAGGAAAAGATGCACAGCTGAATCCAGGAATGGCTGTGTAAGTGATGTTGGATTCTATGTTTTGAGCCCAGAAAGGTCTTAAACAGTCAGATTTATTGTCTATCCAATTTTATGACTCTTAGTTGTATTTATTCTCTGATGTTTACCATCAAATGTCTCTACGTGAGCTTTGGTTTGTAGGCTTTCATATTGCTATATCATTTTTTAAGCTTGAGATGTAGCTTCTGTTGAACATCAATCCCTTGAGATGCACCATTAACATGAATCATTTCTGAAAGTACGTCGTGCAATATGAACTTCGTATTGAGTCAATCATTCACTGTGATTGAAAGAAGAGATGACCTTCACAGAAGCAACATATCACAGCTGAATATCCCAGGACCCTCTTCTCTACTGTCAGTCGTGGCTGCTTTTGGAGCTCTTACAGACTTAATCATCGCACAAAAATAGGTTGAAGATTATTTTCCTTTACGTGGTTAGGTCAGCGGAGCTTTAAATAAAGGATTGACGAAAACTGAGGCCTTTACGAGTCACAGAGACCACTTTATCGCTTCAATGCAGCTTTCACAGTGGACTTAAAGATAAGTGTTGAGTTGTACTTTGGTTAGTTTGTTTACTTTTCCTCGATGGCCATTAAGTAAAATCTTTTTTAGAAGTCCTGGCAGAAGATTTTTTGGTTTTTTGTCTTTTATTAAACAGGCCTAGATTTGCAGAGGCGCTGGGGAATCTCCCTTTGCCGGATGTGGATCCGGACATGAGGCCTGGATCCTGCGTGCTTGAGCTTGTGGTGAGGGAAGAAGGATAAACTTGATCACCCTGTTAATTTGACAAGTGCTTTTAGCTGGCCAGTACTTCAGTACAACTCCCTTTGTAGGAGGAGATGGTATTTTACATTAGCACCCATTCCTGTACAACTACTGCAAAAGTGGATCGGGTAAAAAAAATAGATTTGCTGTTAAAAGGCATAGGTTTTATAACTGATTCTGGTTTGGGTGTCCTTTGGGATCTTGGATTTGTCACTCACCCTTCCAGTACATCAGCTCTTTCTCCTGTAAATTAGCCTAATTATATGTTCCTGCTTTATAAAATCAGTGGGAGGCCTGGTTCAGCCTGGTTCAGCCTGGTTCATTCATTAATGATTTAAAAGAGCTCAGAGATTACTGGGTGTAAATGGGCATAAAAGGGAAGTTAAATGCAAAGGAGAGGTTTGAAAGAAAAGGAAAAAAGAAAAAAACCAAAACTGTGAAGGTTCCACCCACTTTCAGAAAATTAGTTTTTCCCACTCCTCACGTGCTTTATTCCATGATATGAAATATTACAAGTATTTTCTTTTTCTTTTGGTAAGCAGCCAGAGTTTGGGGACACTCTTCTCATTTGTGAATATGTCATTTTATTCTGAATATCATCTGATTTATAAGAGTAATTATCTGCTTCCCAAGCAGTATTTTTGCTGCTGAAATACCATATTTCAACAAATATAAGTACCTCAACAAGACTAAGTATGCAGCTTGTATTTGTCCAAGTTCACATTTGCTCTTTACTTTAAAATTAATCAGTTACAGCAATTACTTCCTAGATATTTGAATGAAAAAATTCAGCATTTGCATTTAAGATTTGGCCAATACATAGAGGATACTCTAAACAGCAGAAAGACTTACTGATCCCACAGTATTCTCTTCAATGAATTATGGCCAGCATCAAATATTGATCATGTAATTTGAAATAATTCAAAAGGAGATGCAAAAAAACTCTAAAAAGGCAATTATTGAGTACCTTCACCATACAAAAAGTTTCATCTCAGCTCCTTTTGTTGAATAATGTGACACAACATAGGAATTATGCAGCTCCAAAATTGAGAAAATATATTATTAACATGATTCTGAATAATCCTATTAGTTGCATAGCAGGATAAAATTGTAAAATTCATGCAAAATCCTGCTGCTGATAATCAGGCAAACACTAATATGTTAGGAGTGCATTTGGGAAAATATTTTTGTATAGTGTGTTTGATGTATTAGTGAGAAAAAAAAGTGAGATGGATCACAGAAAAAGCACTGACACTGTACTTAAAGAGTAATGAATTGAGGGTTATTTGCAGCAGGAAATGCCAAGCCCAAAGGTGGTGATTTCAAATTCAGAATGTTATCCTGTTCATTGCTCACTGTGCAGGGTGACCCAATGTGTAGATACGTCCCACTATCACACATATTTCTCATACTTAAAAGCAATTTAATTTTTTCCTAGTAGATATTGAAATGAAGGAATATTCTTTGTACATCATCACTAGGACTGCGGCATTTAAAGGTCATCATGAAAAGCATCTTCCAAGCAACTACTATCAACATCTGAGTATTGACTGATAATGATTATGTACTGCTAAAAGTATTTTCTCTCAAACAGAAATAAATGCTTTTCATATTGTTTCCTGCTTCTCAGAGAAATAGAAAAAGATAAGATTTTCAGTATTTATTCTACCGTCTGTTCATGGATGTGAACAACCCCTTCAGAGTTTAATCTTTATAGCAATATTTTCTTTATAGATATTACAACCTTGAGTTGAGATTTTTAACATCAAATACAGTAAATTCTGCTGTTCAGAACTGACAACAGCGATAATAAGAAAACATCCCTAAGGCTATGTGCCAGCAAAGAAGAGTTCTAAAAGTAACAAAATACATAGAATATCATCAAAGTCAATGGTCCCCTTTCATTTCTTGAGCCTCTGCCATGACATTTTCAGGTTGCCCATAGAAACTAAGAAGAAAGACAGGATAGCTAATTGATAGTAAACTAGTTTTAGGTGCAAGTGAAAAAGGCATGGGCTGGTTCCCAGAAAATATCTGTGATTTTTTGGCCATCAGAAGCCTAGTGGAACCTGTAGGTATGATTGCTCGTTTCAAGTCAGGTTAAATCAGGTAACAGTCACATTCTTCTTTATTTTGGAACAAGATCAGACTGTGTCCCAATCACAAACCAGTACACAAGACTGGGATAAACATGGAGCTATGAGGGCTGTGGGCGTGTTTTGGTATTGCTTTTTTTTTTTTTTT
>VWZP01003543.1:866026-890389 GCA_013396995.1 Dicaeum eximium | reverse complement strand
TTTTTTTTTTTTTTATTTTCAGTAGCAGACAAAATAACCCTTTGCTCCTGTTTGTTTCTGCTCTTCCTCATCTTCTACCATCACAAGTTAGGCAGTAAGGTTGTGTGCTAAGGCAAATCCATGAAAAAATCTATTTGTGGTGCTTTTAAATTTTTTTAAGGTTTGCAAATATAGTGATTACCTTGGAGCATGTCAGTGACCAAGCATACACTTGATAATCCCATAAACATTTGCACTGTTAATTCAGAGAGCACTTAATGCAGCATAGAGGGGCTAAAGCAGGATAGAAACAGGTTAAAAAGTGCAGATAGTGGAAGGATCCTTTAAAACTATATTTGTTGCTGGGGAAAATGTCTGTAGAACTACATACTTGTGAGTTTTCCCTGGAGTCTAAATGGAAATACAGAGACTGAGTGTTGTTCTGACCTGTTTGTAAATATATTTGAGTCAGATGCCAACACAAAGGCAGCAGGAAAGCTCGGAAGATAGCAAAGGAATTGTGGTAGTGTGGCTAAGGGACAGCATTTCAGGACTAGGTAGAAAAATCTGAAATGATGATTAGGGATTATGAGCAGTCTCCTTTTGACTGATTCCTAATGTGTTCAGACAAGCGAGAACTGATGGTGAATTCTCTGAGGATAAATAGAAATATGAGGCAAATTTCTAATGATATTTAAATTTTTCTGCTGCTGGAAACAACTCACCAAACTCAAAGAATTTAATAGCTACTTAGCCTAAAAGATTAGCACTATTACATGCAGCAGAACTGACACAGAAAGCATGAGTAGCCCAAGGAAGTAGCTTCAGTATTAATTACAGTAATTATTTATGATGTATTTGTTAAGCAGTGACAGTGCACTTAGGACTGTATACAGCTGAACCAATGCCTGAAGCAAGCAGGTGCTGACCATCTGCATCTTATGTCTTTGGTGGATACTCAAAGTGTTGACAAGGGACTCTAAGCTGGAAAGGAAAACTCTTCATATACTCATAGAAGATGTTTAAGCTCTTGAAATACTTATATTGTTATAATACCTAATTGCTTTAAAGTTTGAATGCTTTCTAATAATTTATTCTTACAAAAAAGCAACATATAATGGCTGTATTAATAAATGGGACACTGAGATTTGCATGACTAGAGCATGATCATCCTCCTGTACTCAGCCTGAATCCTGTTCAGCTCTGGGACCTTCACCAAAATAAAGATACTGAGGTGCCAGATCATGTCCAGAGGAGGGCAATGAAGCTGGTGAGGGGTCTGGAGCACAAGTCTGATGAGGAATGGCTGAAGGAGCTGAGGTTTATCACTCCCTACAGCTGCCTGAAGGAAGGTTGTAGCAAGGTGGTCTCTTGGGTTGGTCTCTTCTCTCAGGTAACAAATGACAGGACAAGACAGAATGGCCTCAAGTTGTACCAGGGGTGATTTAGTTTGGATATTTATTATTTATTAGGAAAAATTTATTGAGGAAAGAGTGTCAAGCATTGGAAAAGGCTGCTCAGGGAAATAGTTGTGTACCTGCCTGGAGGTAATTAAAAGACATGTAGATGTGGCACTTAAGGACATGATTTAGTGGTGGGCTTCACTTGGCAGTGTTAGTTTAGTGGTTTGAGGTGATAATTTTAAAGGACTGCTCCAACCTAAATGGTCCTATGATTCAAAGGAATGAGATACCTAAGGTCTAAACTCAGCTTCCCAGAGTTTTAACAATTTCAGTCCAGTTTACTTCTTTTAGCTGATATCTACTCATTCATTTTCCCTCCCCTCCCACACTTGCTCCTTTCCCACAGTCCCTTTCAACCAGCTACCCATCTGCTTGATCAGGATTTTTATTGTTGCTGTGCTGTAACTCACCTCTAGCACTGATGTGTAAGGAACTGCTCTTCATTTATTGGAAACTAGTGGTACATCCAATAAATTTACTGACCTCCTCCTCATTTAGGGTACTCCTCAGCATGCCTGTATGTTTCTAAGCACTTGGGTTGTGACAACATTTCTTATCTTAATGGATTAACACAGGTAACCTTTTTGGATACTGAAGGAGGGATTTGAAAGACCAGGTGATCAGAGCTGGAAGGAAATTCCACACTTATATGTATCAGCAAGACAAATGAAGTATGATTGTGGATGATGTAAAAAGAGTATAAAAGTGGTATTTAGACAGATCTGTGAAGCATAAAGGTAGGAAGACTATATTGATTCTCAACTGGCAATGAATGAATGACACAGTACAACAAATAATATGGTAATAAAATAAACATCCTGTTCACGGGCTCAGATGCACAGCTGAATTATCTCAGCTGTTTGGGATATTATATCTCAGTTGAGCCATGGTAACTGACTATCCACAAAGTTTTCACTTATGGGAAACATGAAGTAAAATGTGCAGGCTTCAAGCTCTGCTAGAGCTTTTCAGCAGGCTCAGGAGATGCATCTGGTATGGGTATTTGGCAATGGTTTAAGTCATCATAACTCAGTTGTTCACCCAAGTTCTTAGATACACAGGTATGGGCACACCAGATTTTGCTATTTGCTATCTTCAGAATAGGAGAGTTTGCAGATTCACTGTTCTTCTGCATAAATCCTTTAAAAGACACATTTTTGATCAGTGATTTATTAAAAAACAAACATAGTCTAGACATCCCCAGATAAATATGTGGAGCTGAAGCAAATGTAATGAGTCCTAAACAGAGAGCTCCCTGATGTGTCAGCCCTCTAAGTGTCCTGCAGAGGCAAAAAGCCTCAGAGCTCCTCTGTTCACTTGTCTGTGACGATTTCACACCATCAAACTAATCCAGGGAGGAGCAAGCCCCAACATTTTCATTGGCACCAGTACATTCCACATGCTTATTTACTCTGACTGTCATCAAACTAAAGATAAATCCAGCATCAATATTGCCTTTTTGAAAGGCCTACCAGACAAGATAAATTAAATACAAGCTGCAGCATTCTTTCTGAGTTCACATAATGGGGGAATTTCAAAAACTGTAACACTGCCTTTCTTACCAACAATTTGTAACCCATAATTACATTGATACATGTGCCATGTCAGCAACAGCAGTGAAATTCATAGTATTTTTTATGTGAAATGTACTGTTTTATTGCATTAATTCACATTTAATGTGTACACAGTAATAACCATAAAATATGATAACCAAAGTTATGTATTTTCTTCAGAACCTTCATTTAGAGAGCTTTCAAAAGAGTCCAAGGAAATTAAAATATCAGTCAGTTTACCTGCAGGATATAGAGTCAAAGCACTATGCACTATAATTTCTTTTACAAGCAGTCCCTTCCTCTCATAATATCCTACCTCTGATAAAATACAGTAGTCATAATACTTGTACATATTGTTGAAACTGCTGTGCACAAACCTAAGATTTTAGAACTAGAAGAGACTGCATCACTGGAGAGAAACTGTGTCACTCCTAGTGGCTCAAGGAAAGGAGGGCTGTAATGAAGGTATGAAATTCAACAATTTGTTGTCAATAGCATCCATAAAGCAAAGATGTCACACTTAGTTAGGAAACAACTCTTCTTGATAAGGTGCATAAACAAATTAATAAGGACTAAATGGAGCCAAAGTCTTCAACTCCCTTCTCTTGAAAACAGAAACAGCAATATAGGGTCTATGGAAGATTAAAAAGAACGAATATATTTTTGTCTTTCCTTTGTCTTATTTTACCAGCTGCCAGGGCTAAATTACACTAATGTAATATCATGTAATGATCTAAATTGAACACAAATCCCCTCTTCATTACAAAAAAAAAGAAAAAAAAAAAGGACACAATACAGTCCCAGAAATACACCCTCATTCAAGAAAGAAGTAAAAATATTTACAGCTCTTTCTGACATTGGGCAAAACTTTTGGTAGAGATAACAAAATAATTAACTCTTCTTTACAGGAGTGAAAATAAAATTTCAGGAACCTTTTTATCTTTTAGTAATTTAATTTGAATTACACATGTGAAAACCAGGCAAGCAGTTGGATAGCTAAGTAATAATTGCACGTAAGATTTATACCAGGTGTAAGAGCAGGAATTAGAAGTACAGAATAGATATCACTGGAATATGAAAGATAAAAGCAACCTCTGATAGATTATGATTCATGAATTGGATGGATTTACTTGGAACGACAGAAGCACGCAACATTTGATGGCAAGAAGCAGGCATAATCAGAGCTGGCTTTTATCAGCTTTGGGTTGCCAGAACTTTGTGCCAGTACCTGTCACAGATCAGAAAGAATTTCTCTCTACTCCAACAAAATATTCAGTAAGAAAAGTATCTTCTTGCATTCCAACTCCTGAACACTTAAGATTGGTGTAAAGAGAGAAGCTGACTTGGCACAGAAACTTAAGATTGCGCCCATGACTCTGAACAATATCAATTCTAGTGCAGGAAGGAGGTCCCACAGCAACCTTTTCTTAGGTTTTTGATATCAGCTAACTAAATATTCTTAGCTCTTTAAGAAAATCACTTTCACATTACACAAGAAACTAAATTACAGGAACAGTACCAGAATTAAATACGCATTTAATTTGGAGAAAAGTTCCATTTGTTATTACCATTTGCAACTTTTCACTCCAGAGAATCTATTTTTTTTAATTTTTTCTTTTTATTATTTATACCCACCCCTTAAAACTATTTTAATTTTAAATTTCTCTGGTAACTCCATAAGGTTCAAAACTTTTCATGTGCAGAAATCCACTGTGATACCTGTTATGACTGAGTAGAATTCCTGGTAAAACATGCAGATGGAGGTTCTGGTCCACTGGTGCAAAATATGACAAGAAAGCACTTAGTACAAGACTGCAGGGCAGTGACACAGATAAACTCCAAAGCAAAGCACTGAGATCTCTTCTCCTTCCAGAGAAGATTTTTGATTCTCTTTGGAATTCATTAGTCACCCTTGTGTTCAGCTGATTAAATTTGTTTGCAGATGTCCTGAAGATTATATTGACAGCTATTCCTGCTTACATCTTAAGTGGCAAGATGTTGAAGAGTATGAGCTGACATGATATGACAAATGGAAAAACTAAATGCACTGTTGTGTGTAGCACTTACACTCATCTCCTGATCACCCCGTGGCATTTTGGCTGTGTTGGGACCGGAAATCAAACGAGTGGATGACATTTGGTTTTGCTAAAATAGCTGTGTTATTGCTGATTTATGGCTAAATTCCTTCATAAGTACACAGATTAGCAGGGAAGGTGAAAGTTAGCTAATCGGAAGATTTGTAGAGTTCTGGAGTCTCACTGGCATTTTCACTGGAAAGTACATCATGTAAGCCATAAATATAAAACAATTATGAAGAAATAATGCAGATGGAATAAAAGCTTGATTGAAAATGACCACACAGTGCATATTTCTGCAACGATTACAAATTACAATATCCCTTTTAGGTGTATCTGCAGCTTTAAGACCTGATCTTAAAAAAGAAATAAGAAATAAATCAGAAAAGCAGATCCACTGAAATTATCAGACTTACATTGGGTTAAGGAAAGAGTAAAATTTGCAGAGTAAAATCAAGCTAAGAATTGATATACTTACATAACAGATAGTATGATCCTCATCATATAAATTTATTGCAATTTTAGATAGAAAAGGTCTAAATCTAGGTAGCATCTTTTTTTCCCCAGTAACAGTTTTTCCATTGCAAATGAAAGTAGACTTTCTGAAAACAAATTAATTTATCTAAAAATGTTATTTCTAGGCATGCTTGTTTCTGAGAGAACATTTTTAGGTATCAGAGATGACTGGTTTATGGAGCAGCTACCCAGGGAACGGATATCTACCCATACAGATCCCCCTAATAGTAACCACATTCATTATCCTCATTATTGGAAGGGAAAAGGTCCCAAATGTGCCACAATACCAAAACCTTCAAAAGTAGAAACCATATAAAATGGTGAAACAGTGAAATAAAAATGAAAAGTAGCCATCAGCCCAGTAAAACATTTTCAGGAAGACAATTTAGAGAGGTTCTATATTAGAGATACAGAGAAAATATATGCTATCATTAAAAATATAAATTAGAAACAAAAGATCACCTGGCCTACATTAAATACTGAAGCAGAGAAAGCTGTCAGAAGTGAGGATTGGGAGCTGCATCCAAACAAACAGAAGAGAAAGGAGTATAAATGGCAGAGAGCTGAATACAGAGATGCCCTATGACAGGCCAGAAGGGATTTGAAGGAGTAACAGTAAGGACAGGTAACCTATTAATAAAACTTTTTTCAAACATACCATTACCAGAAAGCCTGACAGAGATTCAGATGGGACCAATAGGCAATCAAGGTATGAAAGGAACGTTCAAGGAAGAGGAGGCTATTGCTGGAAAGCTGTATTAATTTATTGCATCAGTGTTCATTACAGAAGAGAATGAGGTCCTGATATCAGTCATTCCTTATGAGAGATAAGGCTGAGGAATTGGCTCAAATTCAAGTGTCAATAGAAAAGGCTTTAGAGCAAATTGACACACTGAGCAGTAAGAAATCTCCAGGAACAGATGGTATTCACTGAAGATTTATAACAGAGCCCAAATATAAAATCGCTAAATTACTAACAGTGGTGTCTAACCTATTGCCAGAGGAACAGAAGGTGGGAAATGTGACACCAATCTTTATGAAGGACTCCAGAGAGATCTTGGATCCATAGACTGCAAGTCTGCTTTCTGTACAGGCAAAATGGTAAAACTGTAATATTGGATGAGATTAATAGACATCTGGACAAACAAAGTATCTTGCATAATATCCTGTTCTAGTGAGGGAAGATATTTCTTAAAAATGTACTTGAATTTTTTAGAACTCCCAACAAGCATGTGGATTACAACGATCCTAATGCTATAAAGTACTTGGATTTTTAAAAGGCTTTTGATATATTTTTTCATTAAAGGTTTCTACAAAATAAATTACCATGGGACTAACGGGAAGCTGTTGCCATGGATTAGTAATGACTTAAAGGCAGATGACAAAGAATAGCTGTAAGCGGTCAACTTTCTCAACCAAAAAGTTCCCTAAATATCTGTAGTTGATCTTTATGGGTCATCATTCTCCTGTGCTCCCTGGCAGAGGGACTTTCTGAGATGCAGGACAGCAGGGACTTCCAGAGCTCACTGGAAAGGACAGTGAAGTAAAACAGCAAATAAAGCTCATTATCAGTAAGTACAGGATAATGCATTTGGAGTAAATCAGTCTTGATTACTAAAAGAATGGGCTCTAAATTAACTATTTCTATCCTGGACAGAGAATCCAGGGCTAGTGGGGCTCATTCTATAAGACATTCTGCAAGTTGACGGCATAACTAGTGTCAATTAGAGTGTTAGGATTTCTTAGGGAAGGAACTGAGAACAAAACAGAAAACAACTTAATAAAACTCATATATGTAACACATTTAATGCTGCACACAAGTCCAATTACCTTGTTTCAAAAACCTTTCAGTAGAACTAAACAGGTAAAGATGGCAATAATCTTGGCAAAAAAAAACAACAGCACATCTTAGGTTAAAAACATGACACACATTTATAAAGCAAAAAATTATTTCAAGAGTGTAGGCAGTGAATTGTTATTCACTGTTTTTCATCATGTTAAGAAATGGAGCACATTCAGATTACAGCAGTTTTAAAACAAACAAAAGAAAATGCTTTTATACATCATATAACTGTGGAACTCATTGCTTCAGGGTGGAGACCAAAATTGAAATGAATCAAGAAAAGGATTAGATGAGTCCCTGAGGAAGAGGTTCATTAATTAATTTAAACACAATTCTACAGATGTTGCCTCTGTTTCAGGAAATCCAAACAACGAACAAAAGCTGGAATAGAATAGAGGGGGAAAAGATGCCTCTACATGCTTTGTTTCTTAAGTACCTTTCGTTGCCTTCTGTTGGAAACCTTCATGTCACCAGGAAGGCAAGGTCTTCTACAGTTAAGAATTAATCAGTAGTAGTATGCCCTGTAAAGCTCTTTGTCCTATGTTGTTATAAGGGTGATGTTAATAGTGAGCTGAAATACAACATTAAGTCATGACTTGCTTTGCTTCTTTCAAAATGTAAATTTAGCCTGTGCCTAACTGAAGAAACTTTTAAACCTTTTTTAACTTTTACTACTTGCTCTCACTTATGCAGAAATGTAGACCACTAAGATCTCTTCTGCTCTTGGATTTGGTTTAATAGATCCAGTCATTGTTTCTACAAGAAATGTTTGAAAGAAGAAAAACTATTGATGAGCACATTATTTTAAAAATGTTTAAAAAGGCCTAAAACAGGTTGGAGGGGTAACTACATGGCAGGACCTGTATCTGTTCACAAACAGACATAGACACAATGCACAGATGAAACCAGAGATGCCAGCACAACAGATAAGAGTGCCAATTAACTTATTGGAGTTCCTTATGTCTGAAAAAAAAAGGGCAAAGAAAATGTAGCTTTTACACTTCCTAATAAGAGCTTCTAATGAGCAAGAAATGCAGCTGAGAAATTTGTTGTCTTATGTGAGTCATATTTCCAAATTCAGACATGAGAAATGAGAAAAATTCCTTAGTTTTCCACCATTTGTCTCAGAATGACACAATTTTCCCCTCAGCCTTAAGCTCACCTTTTAATTAGACTGCCAGGAGACTTCCTGTGCAGCACCTCCTTTCTTGTGAGCTCCTGCCTAAGTTCTGCCTCTATAAGTGAATAAAAGATATGCTCCAGCTTTTCCTCTGTGGAGATAAGAGGATATGAGGAGAATCTGTCAACTTCTGTCAAAAACCTGAGATGTTTTGGTGTAACACAGACATAAATGCAGAACTGCAGAGAGAGCAAATTCCTATAAGTGTGTATCATGGATACAAACAACTAACAGAAAGCCTGTTCAAGCAACATCTTCCTCAAACAGCTCCAGAGCTCCTGTAGGGTTATGCTGGAAAAAAAGGTTTTCTACCACTTCGTGCAACTCATATGAAAGCTAATTTCTTAATTTCAAGTTCTTAATTTTAGGCAGACACAACAGATCAGGTAAACTAAGCTACTTCCCTGAATGAAATCTCACTTGCACAGCTGGGGTAAATTGTGCCACATGCACACAACCCCCATGTGCTCTGTAGTTAAGGGCAGCTGTGCTGGGGGGATGGCTGCTGCAAAGACACTAAAAGGGACACAGCTGGCTGTACTCATCTCACTTCACACTACCCTATTAAAAAAAAATATTTCTACTCTAAAGAAGCCTTTTAGGCTGCCTCTAGAGTCTGTACACCCTCCACAGGGAGGTTCATCCTCTTTTCTCAGGTAGTATTTAGGATGGGATTAATTGGTCTGTTTTTCTCCACTGGGTATTAGAGGAAGCCTAGCTGAGGGGTTTACATTGGGTGTGTTTTGCTTGGTTAGGTGAGGAGAAGCCTATCCATGATTTTTAAAAAACAAGCATAACTTCTGTCATGGAAATTGCTGTGTGAGTGGAGTAGATACAGTTTGTACCTCAGACTTTGGCTTCCTCAGAAGATACTAAACAAAAGATAAATGGTGCTTCTTGAACAATACTTGTAACCTTATAGTGTAAATGTTAAATAGAAATGGCACAGTCTCAATAAAGCTCGAGGCTGCTATAACAAGCAATTCAATTCAGCACAGAGCCCAAAGGTAGCAATCACAGTGCACTTCAATTCTTTAGTCCCACTGCTATGTAACAGCATCAGTTCTGAGCTGCCATCAGCATGTGAATGATGTTCTTCTCTCCTTATCTCTTCCTCCCCAAAACTCACTGTGACATATGAACTGTTGTATCTGGCTCTGCAGAAGTCACAGGGAAGCACCTGAAAGAATACCCGAACCCTTTTATTTTATATTCTGCCTTGCAAGGACTTTTCTGAAAGTTGAAATGTGTATAACAGATAGGAAATAAACTATGACATAATCTAGAGAATTAGTAGAACTCTAACAGCGGAGAGAAACACAGGAGCTGCAGCTTGGTTTAATTCATGGGAGAAGAAAGCCAATCCCTGATACCACAACTTCCCTAAGCTTTATTTTTCAGTGCCAATAAACTGTGAAAATTAGTGCAATGAAGTCCAATTTGAAAATAGACGTTATTTTCCATTATTATGCAAAATATGCATAGTGGTTTTGCATAAATATAGCATCTACTATGAGATTTACACTTCGCAACTGTGCACTTGACAAACGTTTTTCATTCTTGCTTGCAATTGATACCCTAGTATGCTTTCTGAATGTATTTTTGTCTCACAGAAGTATAGTGCCATGTCATATTATGTTCCACATGCAAGCAGTTAGGAGAATATATGCCAGCCACCAGCATTGTACAAGTCAAAAGTGATTTACCATGGATATATGTGCCTCTTGATGAATATTTCTAAGATTATACAGCTGTTGTTTATCAAGTATCATTTATAAAGCATTACACGACAGTAGGCTGTAAAGAATGCATGTGCAAGCTTGTAAAATGAAACATAATGCTTGGCAATTTAAAAAATATATTCATTGTAGATTTAATTGTTGAATAGTTATGTTGATTTATACCACACAAATGGGGACTTTATGATTCACAATGACTTAGCAGACAATGAACTTCATTGCACCACTAAAGTTGGTTTATGGGATTTAGTTGCAAAAAAGGTTAAGTGTGTTCGTAGGGATCAGTCCTGCATTCTCTGCACTGTTGAAACTCTGCACTGTTCTTGACTCCAGTTGTTCAAACAGGAACAGCACTGCAATCAGTCCACCAGCCTGAGTCTAAAAGTTTATGAGACAACTACTTACAGACTCAGATTAATTCCGGTAGTAACACCAGTCCTTTGTCTACCAGGTCATTAACAAAACTTTCTTCAGGAAATTATTTGGTAGTTAAAAGTAAAATGGAGTGATAGTCAAACCTCCTTTAGAAAGTTATACTTCTAGTTAAAAAAGAAATCATTTACCAGCAAAAAGTTCAATAGTTTGAGAGGATTAATGAAATAAAAATTGAATTTTTAATTTAGTAATTGTGATATATTTGTTCCTCACCTCTATTTTCCACTATAGCTGGACTCCCCAGAGGGACAGTAACTCCCATAACTCCCATGCTACATCAAAGTGAGACACTGCTAATATCAAACCTATGTACCATGAGATCATTCAACCTTAATGTTCATAAACCCCTTGAGACAATATGGCAATTTTTTAAAAATTTAGTTTCAGATGGAATATTTTTAACTTTTATGATTTTTCATAAGCTGTCTAAATTTCTGAAGTACTTCTGGTGAAATTGCATCCTTGACCATCTCTGACACCTCTGTGGATAATCCTCACCGAGAAGCCTATCGTTAAATGGTATGGACAATAACTTTCCTTTCTGCTCTGTGAAAGAAACTTATTCAGTACCTTGCCTATCTGAATGGACAGTGAACTTCAATATCAAAAGTCTGTATTCTTCATAAATGCTAAAGTCAGTAAATGAAAAGAAAATGTTTATTTAAAAAATTAAAGAGTAGGTCTGACAAGTGTAGTGAGCCAAAAATAATCCAATAATGTTGGATCCCAGATGAATGTGTAATTGGATGTTGTTCATCATGGTGCCTTTTTTTTTTTTTTCTCATAAGAAAGTGGTAAAAAAACCACTGCTAGGTTTCTGAATGAGTGAACAGTAACCTTGTAAAATGTGTGTAACTGCTCGCATACACAGAAAAGTAAATACACACAGCATTCATGCATATGCTTTTGTCATGTGTTTGCACACCTGTGACTGTAGAAAAAAAATAAAGATGTGTTATTGCAGGCTCAATGTTAATGCAAAGTATTTACTTACTGAATACGTATAATACAAACTGAATCTAAAATACTACCACAAGAAGAGTGAAATTCTTGCAAAATACATGGGTAAGATTATTAGATCTTTCCAGCTTTGTCAGTTGCTAACCTATTTGCTTTTGACTGTTTATTTAAGTTATGAGGAATTTTCAGTATAGATTCAATGTATGTGCAGCATGCATTTTGTTCTTTCTTTTGCTTGTTTATTTTGGAAGCTTGAATCTGTATTTGTTCTTAGATGTTTGAAAAGTGCCAATGCCCTGCATTAGCCCACAAACCAAATACTGAATGCAACAGGAATTTCCTACAAATGTGTCAGATGATGAATACTTGGCTTTGATCTCACAGGAACACTTGGAACAGAAAAAATCAGAAGGACTGGAATTCAATTATTATGATAGTTCAATTAACCTCTATTGAACAGATGTAAAAATTATACCTAATTATACACATAGCTGACTTCAGACATGGACCTCTGCCCAACAAGGACTAATCAAAGATCACCAAATTCATTTCACTTCAGACCTTTGCTCTCAGAAATGAGTGCTACAGTAAGTGATTTCGCCATTAAACATCCCTCTAGCACCATAATCTTTCTAAAAGTCTGTTCAGTGCTCGATTTTATACTAAGAAACTTAATGTAATATTGCCAAGTGTTATCACAGAAATTCTAAAGGAAAGGTCACTGCTAAGAAGGGGCAGTTAAAGTGAGCTTAGCTGAATATTGCTGTGGGCCTACCTCAGTTTGGCTCCACAGACATGCATCAAAATACACTAATTTGTACCAACATTTTAAATATATCCTTATTGTGGGGAATAGAAAATGCTCTCAATTTCTTCTTCTGCATGAGGTCCAGTGCAAGACTTTATTCTGAGAACTGAAATGGTATACAATGGTATAAGATGTCCCTCCACAAAACGTATCTTCTGTCTAACCATAAAGTAAATTTCTTTATTATACAGAAAGTTCCTTAACTGAAAACAGCCTTTTTTTTAAGACACAGGAAAGAAAAGTTTGTTATCAGTTATATAGACATGAACACAAATTCTACACTACAGTATTCTAGGAAAATGTTACCTGCGTTGTCTGGGCAATGTAGTTTTTATTGTTCTGATATTAAAAAAACATAAGAAAAAATGAGCACAAGGTTTAAAGTGCTTCTTTCTCCTGAATATCTTTGGTTTTACCACTGTCTTACATATATTATTCACATAACTCTTCTATTGCTAGCACCATTGTTCAGGGATGTTTTCCATTCCTCCACGAGATTTATTTCTGTTTCTGCCTGTTGTTGAGATTAACTGCCCATCAACTGCCCAAATTCCTGTTCTCTCCTTAGCTATTTTTATGAATACCTTTATTTTCTTACAGCTACTGGTTTCCAGAGGGAATCTGTGGGCTGGCATTCAGCAAGAATATCCCTGAATATTCACCACTGTCTCCTGAATAAGAAAAAAAATTAACTGCTTTGTTGTAACTTCTTGGATCTCTCTTGATGGGGAAAACAGTCATGTATCTAGACTCCTTATCAGGTGCTCACCCACCCATCTAACTTTTCTTCCTAACATTCTGGTAAATGACCAGCATTGACTGGACCTTATTGCCTTGGAAATTACTTTGGAGTGGAAGTTTTTCATTTTATTTGCGGCCTGTGCATCTTGGATTCCCAGTGGGTGTTAAATTTAGTTGTTGTTGACCACAGCTCTTCTACATTTAAGGACACATTCTTCTTCTGGGCTCCTTTAGCAAATATCACAAAATCACAGAATATCCTGAGTTAGAAGGGACCCACAAGGATCGTTGAAGTCCAGCTCCTGGCCCTGCACAGGACACCTCCAAGAGTCACCCCACATGCCCAAGAGTTGTCCAAACATTTCTTGAACTCAGACAAACTTGGTGCTGTGACCCCTTCCTTGTGGAGCCTGTTCCTGGCCCAACCACCCTCCAGATCCAGCATCTTTTTCTAATATCTAGCCTAAATATGATGTTGCTTAGATAAAAAAACAACAAGCAAGATGGGGTGGAGGGAATTGAGAGTCAGATATTCTTGTGTGACAACACTGTATAGACACAGGGTCCCTTAGGTTGGAATGTAGTGTACTGTTCCTTAGAGCTGCCAGCATGTTACTGGTAAAGGGACCTAGTCCTACTGGTAAAATTAGTTTTGAGGATAAAAAGTTTTTATCTTGAGCTAGAACAAGGAAAATCAAGGTACTCTAAGTAAATGTATACCATTGGTGTAGAGCTATGGGTAAATAAATATTCTTCAATAGTTTATATAACAGAGAACTATCTTTCAGTGTTTTGTGCTGTGCAGTCATCATTTTAATAAGATAGTGTTGACTAGGCTGTATTTGTTTTCAATTGTGTTTACACTGAACACCTCACCCATGTTTACTGCAGGTTAATAATCTTGTGGAAAGCCAAGCAATTTCAGTTTTTGAACACAGGGAAGTATTTAATGTAATTATAGTTCCTTTTAAAACAACTAACAGCTTGGAAACATGGGCAAACTGCAGAGTGGATAAGTACTTGAATACTGCTGCTATGATTGTTTTTCCCATAATGTATCTCTTTTAAATAACGAAACTTCGTTATTGGCATGATAATCTAGTAAGACATTAAACTTCAAGCCTGTTAACAGAGAGGATATTGCCTCATATTATATATAAATTACAGTTTATGCACTACATTTAGTAACTTACAATTATTGTCTTCTATTGTCTACAAGCAATTACATTTACAGTAAGCAGGTTGTAACAACAGTACTAAGACAGCCTTGCTTCCTATAAACTAGTGTCCTACATCTTCTCCAAAATCACCTCTGCTAGCTGTTCATAAATCCCTCTGCTGTTGTAGCTGTAGTTGCCTCTCCCTTATCTTGCTGCCCTTATTCTTTTCAGATCATTAACTCACTTCCTGCAAAACCTCCTTGATGTATCCACCAGACCATCAGCTCCCTCCTGTGTCGCCCTTCTATACTTTATTTTTGCCTCCAGGTGAAGAAAAGTCTGCAAGGACTGGCTGGCAGTGGCTAAGTGGTTAGTCAGGTCGTGGGTCTGTGTGCTACCAAACACCAAATCACACCTGAACAGACTTTCCTTCCCTCAGCAGCAGCAACAGCCAAGTCTCTGCTCTCCATCTAGTCATGAAATTCACAGAACTTGTGACAACTTACATCTTTGAGACTTTTCACAAATTTAATTGAAGATAGCCAGTCACTGGATTAAAAAGTTAATGTGGAAGGAGAACTGGCACAAAGGATAACGTAGCTATGCCAGCTTTATATGTGGAGAAACTGAACTAAATTTAACTTCTATAGTTGTAAATTGAAATATGAAACTTGAAAAAGAGGAGGAGTTCTTTTTAGTTCTTTGTTTTTTTAGATGCAATGAAACCTTAAATATCCTGTGTGGTCAAGATCTGTTTCCTGAAAGACTCCTGACTATTATATTGCCTAACTCCCTGCCTGGAAATCTAGGATATAAACTTCTGAAATATTACCATTGTTTTCTCAGCACATCACTTGTAAGAAATTCTGAAGATATTTTCACTGGTGTAGAGTAAAACCAAATGGAGAAGGCAATACTATTGTAAAAAAATACAGCATTTTTCATAAATTTGTGGATGTAAAAATACAAGAAAGTGGAGTTGACTTGAACTCCTACACTGAGGAAGGAATTTGGTCATCTGAGTGGTCAGAGAATTTTGTGGCTACTTAGATTTAAAACACATGGTGGCAAGGCAGAGAAATTGACAGTTGCACAGTCCAGAATTTTCAAATGTAAAAGGACAAATATTCAAATAATGTGTCTGTCTCCATTATTTTGTGTGAATCTTCCTGAAAATACATACATTCTCTCACTCTCACACACAAATATGCTCTATCATCAGACACATCGGTTACTATTGCAATTGGACTTTTTGAGGACACTCATGTATCATGAAACCATTTTTATATGTGGCATTTTTACTAGCATAGTCTCAGCAGAGGCCCAGGATTGAATAAGCATGAAAATTGAAGTGCCTTTGTATTCAAAATGGTGCTCACTCATCCTTGGTCAGAGCTGAAGGAAGGCAAACACACAGGGGCATGCACTGATGGTAGTACTGTAACTGCCTGTAGACAAACCCAGGGTTTTTGTTCCAGACATTTGCTACCCAGCAGAGTCCAAACAAAAGCAAAATCATGGTGTGCCATTTGTGCTGTCACTGTAAGACTTTAAAGTGTTGCTCTATTTCCTCACGTCTTACTGTAGCACAACCATCATACTGTGTAATCTTTGTCATGATTGTTTTGCAGAATCTGACGTATCATAAACCTGGCACTCTGAGAGCAACCAAGACATATTCAACTGGATTAAAAAATAGCCTTCAATACAACATGAGAACAATGAAAATTTTCCATTATATATTATAAACAAGAAAAATAAGTTACAAATTCCTGTAAAATATTCTAAGGCCAAAGACAAGTCAGGTCAGGACGATTCTGTGATGTGGGCTGTGAAAGCATTTAGCAAATGACTCTTCTTTTCCTAAAGACTTAAGTTGATGAACCAGTCAGTTGGGGGAAAAGGAGAAGGAGATAACAACACAGAAGGAGGCAGATTATTGGGAGACAGTAACACAATGTCCAACATAAATAGCTCTTATTGAAATTATTTTTATTGCATTTGAAAGCCAAGTGTTAAAAATTCATTCTTGTGCTTGGACCTTGTCAGATAAACAAGTTTCACACTCACCTTATAAGCATATTGAGATGAAAGAAGTAAATAAATTCCTTAACTAAAAAACAATCTTGTGTATTATTAATTATTCCAAGAAGTATACTCCATGTTTACAAAAACTGATGATATATTAAACTAACTTTCACCAAGATCATAAATGCCAAAGATGCCTTCTTACAACTGACCATAGAGAAGGCTGTTCTGAGTATGTTGTACATTCTTGTTTTGTTTTGGTTTTGTTTTTTTACTTAAAATTGTGCCCTGATGATCGTATTATAACACTCAGCTTATTCAGATTTTTTTCTGTAGAAGAGATACTGATTTTTGTGTTAGTCAACGGAAAGTCCAAGCAATGGCACAGAGGAAAACAATAACAAGCAGTAAAAGAACAGAACAGAATAATGTTAGTTTGAAATGGAAATGCAAGTTAAGTAGGGCAATGACAAAATCTAGCAGGTAACCAGATGTTGGGGTTAAAATGACAGCATGCCTGATGATGAAAATTATCTGCAACAGAAGAGGGAGCTCTCACTGCACTGGCCCTGCCTGCCGGGTGAGGTGGGGTGCTTCTTCCAGCTGAGCCTGTGGAGCTGGTGGTGTCCATTCCTTCCCCCTTAATTTTCATTTCTGAATGTGATTCAATGCAATTTTCATATTAGTCCTTATAGAAAGCTATAGCAGCTCGCTCCATAGCAAATTACAGTCAGCTATGAGCAATGGATGAAACTCAGCAACACTTACCTAGTCTAGTGGTCAGAAGAATATTTTCCAGAGTTAGCAAGGCACATATTATCCCCATAGCAATAAGTCTGTTTCTTCCTGTATATGCACAAAACCCAAACACCCTAGGAAAAGTACTACAGCATAAATAATAACAAATATCAACCGTGTTTATGACAACTGAGAGCGCAGACTGAAGGCTGAACTCACTGAATTTAATTAGAAGCCTCTGACCTCATCAGGCTGAATGAAACAGTGACAGCGTGATTTTGCAAACCTCCTCAGAGTAGCTGTTACCTCTATACATCACCCTTTCTTGTTTAATAAGCTGTTCCATGTGACTAAGAAAGTAGTCAAAGGTTAACATAGATAAATAGCTGTGTTTTATCCTCCACAGATAAACAATTATGCCTAAGGTCTCAATTACAAACACCCTAGTGGTATTCTTGTTTGTTTTCTAACTTGTCTGTATTGTTTTGGAGATAATTATTTCCAGATAAGCAGAAAAGCATGAAATGCTTAAGATTCAATGTGACCCTCTGAAAAAAAAGGCCGGAATGCATCTAGATATTTTGTGTGAAAATTAACTCCAAGTTCGAGACTCTAAAGGCTTGCTGTGATGTAGGTGTTGAGTGACAATATGAGATGCCCTAGGGTATCTTTCCTCATCCTTAGACACCTCTCCAGAAGGAGATAAGAATCCTGGGTTTCAGTCCATGAATTGTGCCCTGTGGCTCAGCGGTGCCTGCAGGACTGCTTACAAACCTGGAGCAGATCCTGCCATGAACCAACAGCTTGCAGCAGCAACAGACCTGTGGTATCTTTACCAATCGGGTCCTGTTAATCTTTCCTTCAGCCATGCTACCCACTTGCAACAAGTCCAAGATAAGACTGGAGAATGTGGGTTCAATTGCCACTCTTGATTGCCTATTGCATGAGATATTTGCTGCTGACACCTAAAGTCCTGAGGCAGGTAGGTCAATATATGCATCCATGCAGCAATCGATTTGTAAAAGAATGTAAGAAACAACTGTTGGAATAAGTTGCCTAAAACTACCCTTCCATACTGTACTCTACACTAATTACTTAGGAGTTAGACTATAGAAATGTCATTTCAGAAGTAGTTGTAGCACTGAACATCTGCCCTAGAGGCTGAATTAAGAAAGTAGAAGGAGAAGTATGGTAAGACATTGCAAACAAGAACTTCTACATGTGCTGATAGAAATTAGCACTATTTTATATATATATATATATATATATATATACACACATATACACATGTAAAAATTACATATCAACACACATATCTCCCTGTGACTGCTTGCAGTGATTATTACAGCTTTTTAGCTCTTGAATTTTACCAGCATTCTAACCAGTAACTAAAATTTAAATATTGTAAAAACTCTTAGAAAACCAGGAAGCCCACCATCTACCAAGATTATGAATGCTGTGTTATTCTCAGTCTAGATGCACTACAGTCACAGAGCAAGAGAGTACAAAACTTATGGGCCAGGCCCAGCATGTGCTATGCTGAAAACTTCAATTTTTTAAAGTTCTCCTCTAGATTCAGTCTACCAATATTTGGTTGCAGCATTATACTATTATTATTGGCCTTCCTTTTTTTTTTTTTAATCCTGTGTTTGGCATGCTTGCATTTGACTCATATATTTATCTGTTTTTTGAAATATTACCCCAGGTCCCCCACATAAAAGTCTTTTGCATTTGGCACCTGTGCAGGTGCAGAAGTCTGCTAGTTTTTGATGAATAGGAAAGTATCTCAGGAAGCATGAATCCAAAAATAATTTTATCAGAACAGTATTGGATTGTTGAGGGCTGAGTGGTATTACTTAAAAAGATGACACAGGGACCTTTGTAACACAGATTTGTTGTTCTTCTCTGATCAGAACTCTAAGGTTGGATCAGTGATGTGATTTACAGAGTACATCCCCTCCATTACTTGCAGGACAGACACTAGCTCATACTTGTCTGAAGATGTCTAAAGCTTTGACTAATAGCAGCCATTGGGATTCCTCTGCCGGAACACGCAGCCTGCAGGACCGAGCTGCCATGTGATGTTTCACCAGCATATGTGCAACTGCTCCTTCATCCCTCGGTGGCCGGGCTCCAAATCCTCTCATGAAGCTCACTTTGCTGTTACATACTAGCAGCAAGACTCATATCTACTCATTATTTCTGGTAACATCCTTCTGATGATGCTTGGTAAAGCAGCAGGCAGAGTAATCCATGTGCTCTGTGAATTCTGTACTGACTGTGATGAGCCGTAAGGACCTTTGCAAGACTGAAATACTTCACTTCTACAGTCAAATACTTGGGTTCACCGTTAATTTTAGACCCTCAAATAACACTGATCTGCTACTAGATGCATAATTTCCCTCAAGAGAAGATCTAGCAGAAATCATGGAGGGATTACACATTATCATAAGGGTATAGGACAAATCCAGAAATACAAACACAGCTTAAGTTAGACCTCTGTCTTTCCATAACTTATATTTTTGTTCTTTCTCCATCCAAGCTGAGTTTCTCCTTATTAGCTAAGTCCACTAAGTACTTTAGCCAGATGTCTTTTTTTACCTCCGTGTTTGCAACAATTTTTCTGCCCTATACTTTCTCCCTGTAATCAGGGTTCCAGCTCATTGTGACTGATTATGTGCCAAGGTGACAGATTTCTTACAAATTGACGTTGCTTTCTGCAACTTTACATCCTAATTTCTTAGAGACCTTTACAACCTTTTTTTACTCCCACCAAATGCTCCTCCCATGTTCTTCATATTGTCTTCCCAGTACACTTGCAACCTGATACTCCCTGCCAATCCATCCCGGGGACAACCTCGAAGAGCTGTTCTTTAAACACAATGCACCAAATTATCTCTCCCAATCTTCTCATTACCATTGAAGAGAACTCTCAGGTAACAAATGGGTTAGCTGTTCTAACACCTTTGCTCTTTGTCTTTTATGCATGCCCTTCTTAAATCATTACTGAGCTAGTAAAGGAGGTTTTACGGTATCAGTTATACTGGTTGGATTTTTCATTAGCTTTATTTTTTACTTCCTTTATCAAGCATTCAGAAATCATGGCACCCATGTGTTGCTTAGTTTAATTCCCAAGGAGATAATAGAAGACCAGATGATGCACAGAAGCCTAAAGGAGTCCCAGATGAGTATTTGTAGCTGCAGATGCTCCTATAATCTCAGCTGCCACCATCAGTTATTATTACATGATGGTCTGAGTGCACCACAGCTTTATTTTTCATCTCTAAAGGTAAAATATAATCTCTGTTACCTAGTAAGCATGGCAGACACAAAATTAATGCTCTAAATTCTGTGCAGAGACTCCATGTTCCTTCCTGCCAGTATCTTGCAGAAAAAAAAAACCCAACGAGCAACCTATGAATATTGCTAAGGACTGAGTTATTATTATTAACACCTTGGGATTTTTATCATGTCCTTAGGTAAGTGCTGGCTGTTGCAACCAATGTTCATATAAGTGTGCCCCAAGCTTAGTGGGATTCTGGTTTCTTGTCTGCTGGCTGACGTTTCAAATCCTGCAGGATATTTTTTCTTCCTTTCAGTAAAGGAAGCTTTTCATTAAGGAAAGCAATTTTAGATTCTGAGTCTCAAGTATTTTGCAGTTTTATATGAGCTGATGTCTTCAGACTATATGAAAACAGATATCTGGGAGGCTCTTTATGTCAGCTTGTTTTAACAGTTGCTGATGCTGACCCTAGTGGATCAGCACATCCTTATGCATAGCCAATTCTGTTTCAGATAGACATCATTGCCTCCATACAGCCAACAAATATTATCCAGCTCAGGATCCACCTGGGAATCAGAGTCTCTCACAAAACTTCTTAAGGCCATGGCAAGTAGCTCAGAGCTGAAACTCCTCTAGTTTTTCAGTCAGTTAATTAACAGTCTTTCCAAGCATGTGTCTGTATGTGAGGCTGGCAATTAACAGCTGCTACTTTTAATAAGACCCTAATTTCTGCTTTCACATTTGTAAATATACAAATACATCTGCTGTAGTCTTATCCATCATGCTATTGACCTTCTCCAACAGATTGTGAAATTCTGTTTGTTAAACTGTTCTTTGACCTTCTTTTCATGAAGGATTTGCTCATTTTTTTGCATAGTTTCCTCTTCTGAATTAATATTCAGTATGGAAATTGTCACGGCATCTCCTGAGCAAAAGTACAGAAACTGATGATAGACTCCTTAATGTAAAGAAGTACAAATTTTCCTTCCTATAGTACAAATTCTACTTCCTACGGAAGTTTTCAAAGCTGAATCTGGTCACTGGATAGTCTTTGCTGTCTTGGGAACATTGCTTTGGTCCAGAGCATTTTGGAATGTTTTGAGGATTTGTTTCTTTTTTTTTTTTTCTTAAACCCCAGGTGGCTTTTCTAAAAATAATTCTGAGCCATAGGCCTGGGAATTGGCAAATAGTAGAAAAAAAAATGTTAAATAGAATTTGACCAGAAAATCCACTTTGAACACTCTCCCTTCTCTCTGTTTTCTTTATTCTTTACTGTCTAAATGAAGAGTCTGACTGATCTGTCATGAAGTGTAGGGGAAACAGGAAAATCTTGAATAGAATTTATATAAAGTATTCAATTCCATCCTATGACAACTTAAGAGGCATAGTCATTTCACTTGGAGATGGGAGACAGGTATGAAAGGATTATCCAGAGTTCTTTTGACGATTTAAGAAAGGCTGCCCTACTTAACAGGATAGTTAGCTTTTCTGCTGCTTGAACTGGAGGATACAAAAGGAAAAGTACCTGAGGAAGCCTTAGGAAGCCAGGAATTATGAGGAGTTCCAGTGGAGAGCAGCTAAGAAGTCAATAAAATGTTCCAGAAGTTCCTCCAAGCTATGAGAAGGAAACTTCTGAGGAAGAAAATCAGGGACCTAATGTTGAAAATCTGACAGAAGCCCAAAAGAGAGCAACATTGACTTCAGACTTTCCTGATCTGTCTATCTGACTTCTTGATGGAAGGGAGAAAATCAGGAGTGCTTTCTCTGGGAGCACCAGGGGAAGTGTTATGCCTGACTAGTACTTACCAGCAGAGCTGCTACAACTCCTGTCTGTTCGCAGCACGGGGCAGACCAAGTCACTGCGCAGTGCATGGGCAATAGTGGTCACTCCACAGCATTCCTGATAACATCTCTCTGTGGTTTGGGCTTGCATGACCTCTGCCTCTAGATCTTGATTTCCTTCCTTGGCTCCAAGTGACCACCAGTCAAAAAGGTCTCTGAGGACTCCCTAGGACCAGTGTGCAGGGTGAATGCTGAATCCCAAACTGCCGTGTGATTAATGGAAGGGCTGACCTCCTGACCTGCAGAAAAGCTTTTTGGAGAGGGTGACCTGCAGAAGGCAGTGTAGATGGCCCAGCTTTGTCAAAGGCTCTGTACCCCAGCACTGAAATAAGCAGTGTGGGAAAGGTGGCCTTAGGCATTTTAAATAAGGCAAGGGAGCAGTACTGAAGCTTTGAAACTGCTTAAGCAAGTAGAATGCAGAGCTGAGTCACTCTGTATTTGTCTCTCCGTGTGCATGTGTACATATATAGATACATATTTTTGTAAGCGTGTGCGTGTGTTTGAGTAAGGGTATGAAAAAAAGAGGCATTCAGTTCCAAAAGCCACTGCAATAGCGAATCGCGAGCTGAAGCTGTCACATCATATGAAACAGATCCAGAGAACACGTGAAGACACAGTCTCAGATATTTTAAAACTTCTCTTCAGTGTTTTGCTCACATTTGGTAGCATTTAAATCTGATATCCTTTATGTTTTTTTTTCCTGAAACCAACTTCACCCTTTTGAAGCAATGTTTGATGAAAATGCAAAAATTCTTGGCTCGCAAAAGATTTTTTTTTTAATCTCCCAAAGTCATATCATGCAGATTCATGCAGTGAAAAAAAATCCGCTGATGTTCTTATGAATAAAAGAAGGATTAGGAAGATTAAAACACACACCACTAGACTCGTTGAAAAAAGGCTCAAGTATATGATATAGCCTTCTGCACATCTTTGCCTTGAGGATCACAGCTGAAAATGTTCTTGTCTTTGCTTTCGGGTAGTTCAGAGAGATGCCGGGTCTGGATCCCCCATATTGAGCTTTTCATAAAAGTTGCTGTAAAAAGGACATTGCAAAGAGAATGCTGCTGAGTGAATGATCAAATTTTATTTTATTTATTTATTTTTGTTATTACAGCCAGATGTTGCCTCAGGAAGTTGAAACAAGGAGTCAGGAACTGACAGTTTAATAATTAAATTGGGAAAGTTGGCAGGTCTCCTGCTACTTCCTCTAATACATAGCATCTTTGAATGAAAGTGTGCAGTATCCCAGTGGCATTCCTTCCGAACTGGCTCATCCATTACTGGGTAATGATTTTACGTCGAGGCAACAGCAATGCACAGGGCCTATTACACCAGCTACATAAAGTTAAAAAGACATTATGAATAAAGCTTTCACCGTGGCTTTTACCAACATTTCTACACAAGAGTGCCTAACGCTGACATGTGTTTATTAACACTTAATAATGTTTACATAATTCTTCCTTGCGCTCATTACAGCTGTCAAAAATCTGAATAGAGGGTGTTTTTGTCTGTTTTAACTCTTGAAGATTTTGCAGTCTCTAAGCTGAGATGAACAGAAGCTGAGAGGATGCTGAAGGCCCAGTCAGTTCCTGTACTGCTGGGATGGAAGGCTTGGAGCCCCTTGCCCACCTGAGCACCATCACACTTTTCTCTCTCTTTCGGGATTTCTTCCCTAGCAGGAGTTCTTAACATTTCTCACTGCATGCTCTGCTCCCCGTCGGACTCACACACCTGCAGAAGGCATGGAGAGTCACTGCAGCCGTCAAGGCAAGAGGACGCACATCGGCAGCGAAGGGGTGACCAGTGGGGGCCGCGCTGAGAAGCCGATAGAAGAAAAACGATATCCAGAGGCTGCGGGCAGAGCAGTCCAAACGCAGAGCACTCCTGGGGTGAGAGGTCGGCGGGAAGGGGTAAGCCCGTCCCGTGCCCCGGTCCCTGCGCTGGGCGGAAAGAGGGACGGGCGTAGGACTCTCCGACCGGGGGGAACCGCGCGCAATCTGGGAAGCGCCTGACAGCGTCC
>VWZP01003543.1:636422-865588 GCA_013396995.1 Dicaeum eximium | reverse complement strand
GCTATTCTGGGCTGCAGCCCGTGAGCGCGGTGATGTGGCGGCGGCGCCCGGGCGCTCCGAGCCTTCTCCGCAGACAAAAGCGCGCCCGAGGCGCGTCGGGGGCCGGTTTGGAAGCGTGGAGCGCCGGGCTGTGCTCGGGACCCTGTCAGCCCGGCACCCTCTCCGCCGCTGCGGCTGCTCTCCTGCTGGGCGGCGTTGGCCTGAACGAACGGCTGTTTTGGCGGAAAATTAAAAAAAAACCAAAACCCCAACAACCCAAACCCCAGAAAACTTGATGTTTACAGATGTGGTTAAAACGAGGCGATGGTTAAAACGGCAGCGCTTGCTGTGCAGAGCGGTGTGCGAGAGCGGAGCCCCGGCGGTGTGAGTGGATTGCTGCGCAGGAGAGCCGCGGTGCCCGTCCCTCAGCCCGCTGCGCGCCGCACCTCCGCTACTTTTGTGCCCCGGCAACTCGGGCAGCGGGCGGGCACGGCGGCTCTCCGCGCCTTCTGCCAGTGAAAGTTCACTTCTGCGGCTCCTCTCCTCGCCCGAGGATATTGTTGGGACGCGGTGGCTGTGCGGCTGGAGCGGGGATTACTTCTGGATGAGTGAGGCTGGCGGTGTGGGGGTCTGCTGGATCCCTTCTGCTGCCTGCCAGGGAGTGATCCATGGTTAGCAAATACAGAAGACTCGGCAGTGTGTGTGCGTGTCACGGGCGTTGATGCAAGAAGGTAATAGGGATGCTCTCGATGCATTTCTGGTGTTTTCTAGCGGCGCACTGTTGTTTGTATGTAGAGTGACAGTTTGGTCGTTTGAATCTGTGGCAGAATTTTGCTGGTTTGGATAGCGTTGATATTTTGCCTTTGGCTGAGACATGCTTTTAATAGCATTTAAGCAAGCTGTGTGTAACAAAATATGAAGGGCTAAATTACTGGCAAAAAACGCGGTCAAACTTTATGCTTTGAAGGGAGAGGGGAACAATAGCATAGATTCTGAAAACAAAGTAGTTAATGGAGCAACACAAAATATTATTGTCCGAGGACTGTGCTAGATCCGAAAGATGCCCACCAGGACAGTACAGCAACAGTCCAAGGAAAGGAAATTCACTGAGACTGCTCTTCATCTCTTTCTCTTGGAAGAGTTCTCATGAGGAAGTTTATCAACCATAGGTTAATTATATATGATGTTAAGGCTGACTGGAGGAACTGGATACCCAGTGCAAAAGCCTGTGCATGTGGGAGAAGCTGATTTAAGGTAAAGTGGTGTCAATGTAAATTTAGATCAGTTGTGTCATTGTGGTGGAAGTTGCTATGTGGACATCACTTGTTTGTAGTTCTGGTTATGTCATTTGGGAAGAGTTGGAAGCAAAACTGACTAAAAAATCATTGCTCTTAAAATAAGAGCATCAGGAGTTAGTGTGTGCTTTGTTTTTTAACCAAGAAGGTTGGTTCTCATTTCAAATATTAATTAAATAATTCCTTTATGAACCAAGCTCTGGGTAAGAGCTTGTTGTGTCAGCTGTCTGTGTCTGTTTTAATGATCAGAGAAGGTTGATTCTCAGCTTTTTATGTGGGTCAGCTTCCAGTGAAATATACTTTGCTAGATGAAGGGTTGCAGGATTTGTCCTTGTATAGTAGTGTCACGGTGTTAGTAAATTAAAGTGCCTCAACTGGGTTGTCATTATGTTGTGACTAAGTGTGCTTGTGAAGAATGCAAAGTGGCTCCACCGCAGATGGTTGCACTTTGGGGTACTTAGCATCTCTTTTCCACCTTCTTGCAGAGGTCTCAAAGTACTCTTGCATTTTCAGGCTAATTCACCCTAATAGTATTATGGTAAAGTACCTCTGTTACACATGAAAATTGGGTTCTCTCTAGGTAGAAAAGTGGCACCTCAAAGGACTGCTTTTTCATTTTCTGCTGAGGTAATTTTGTCTATGTCAGTAGTAAAAGGGATTTATTGATAGAGCTTGATTGGGGGTAGTGGGTCTCTAGTGTGGGCGAGGTGTAGAAGGCTCAGTGTTCTCACATATCTGCGTTTCTGTAGAAAGAAATGAATTATTGCAGCAAATTCCTAACTATGAGTGTCTGTAGGTGTGTATAGTAGGAGTTTGAGCCAGGTGTGCCTGAAAGGGATCATCCATTTTCACACTTCTGTCGATATGGATATGGTGGGTAGGAAGCATGAACTGAGTTCCTGTTGACTTCTGTGCATTTGCACATGTAAAATCAGAGCAGTAAGCAGGTTCAACCAGATCTGTGCTAATATTGGTGTTTCACACAAGAAGTACAGGTGTTTTCAAGACAAAGATTCCATTACTTTGCATCCCAGGGTGGGATTCTCCTAGCAGGTGATACAAACAATGATTTAAAAAGCTGCCACTCCTCAGTGGGGTACAATACAAAGTCCAGCCATTGTCATCCAGCTGTTATGAGCAGTTAGAGAGCGCTTTTTGTTGTGGTGGAAGTTCTTCTGACGCTTATGCAAGAGGCTTTAATATCTTGCCTGGTTTAATAACCTGTTGTTTCAGTAATATTTTGTGGTATTGAACTCTGTAAGTTATCTGCATAAAATCTATTGTCTTTCAATATCATTGACTCTCTCCTGTTCATCTGTTAGGAGGAGACAGTAGCTATTGAAATTTCCTAAAACAGCTTAGCTGATCTTAATTATAATAATGGAGTCTACTGTGGTGAATATTGCAAGTGCAAACTATTGTTACAGCTTAGTCAAGATACTGGGGAAAATTATAGCCAATATTTTCTTATTTGTAGGTTGTGTTGTAATTAAATATTCAATATTATAGGAGATGGTCTTTGACTCCCAAGACACTGATGAAATGTCAGTTAAATCATATTTCCCCTCCCACAAAGCAATGTGCAGTATTCTGTTTGCTACAGTACTGGGAAATCTTTAAGACTGGAAGAATCATTGAATTTCTCATTTTCCTCTGTATAGTTTAGTTTGTATTCAAGTAGATAGATTGGTGAGTGCTGAACATATAGGAAGTACAGACATAAGGAAACACAATAAGGCCCATTGTGAAAAAGCCAAACAAAGTACAGGAAATATAGAAAATTCATAGAATAGACATTTGCCTATAAGGAATGTGGTTTTTCTGATTTTTAGGAGCTACTCATGTTAGTGAAAGTGAAAAGAACTTAATTTTATTTAATATTTGTTTAGTTTGTTGAAGTTATACTTTGTATGTTTTGGATTTATTTGCTACACCAGCTGAACATTCCTCTACTGTTCACCTCTTTTTTTATCCTCACACAGAGCTTATTATTGTTAGTTTTGGTTACAGCCATATATATTTTTGTAGCACTTTATAGCAGGTCTATAGGGCAATAGACTCTACCATACATCACGTTTAATTTATAAATTAACTTTATTTTTCAGCAATTATAGTTACTCTGCTGCTCAGATCAGAATGAAAATTATTTAAGCATAATTAAAGCACCAATATTACTGAAATGATGAAATGCATATGAGCTCATTTAGTTTTTCACTAGATTTTTGGGGGTTATTTTTAGTTTTAATACAGAGTGCAAGCTGTTGCTAATTAGCATGGCACTCTGGAGGTGGTCTCTATGCAAGCTACAAGGAGAGGATAGGATGAAGGGGGGAAAAGAACTCCAACCTGCAGATGTAAAAGTGCCAGTTGTGGAGGCACTAAAAAGCTTTGCACACAGAGTGGGTTTTGTTCTTTTTGTTAGACCAGTGATGGCAAAACCTTTCCAGGTCATGTGTAAAACTTCAGAGCCGAGTTGAGTCCTGTGCCAATGTGTGTGCTCGTGCTGGGTGCAGGAGAGGGGCACTAGTTTCTCTTCTCCTCTTCATGCAGTGCTACAACCTGTCCCCTGTGTCTAGGCTGGTGTGGGGAGTTGGAGAAGGGCACTGTGGGGCTGGGTGCTCATGCTGTTCCTGAGTTGCAGCAGGCTCACTAGCGAGGTGCCACTACCATGTGACAGAAATATTGCAGACACTGGTGCTTGCTACTGTTCTTAAACTGCTGAAGGTTATGTGTGTAGTATGGGGCATGTGTGTAACATGCACAATTCTGTCAACAGTATGCACAAATGAATGTACAGGTGTGCCTGTGTGTATAAATAGTTCCACAGCTATTTTCCAGTGTGTTCTTGGCTGGAACTGCTGCGTCTGCTAAGGGGACAGGTTTTGAACTTGCACTGCTTAATCTTAAGGTCTGGGGCTGCTGATTGTTGGAGTATTTTTCAGTCATGGTTCCAGAGGTTTTAGGTCTTATCTAGGCAGATATGAAGAGCTTCTCCCTGTGGCAGCAATATGTAGCAAAGTAATAGAAGACAAGCTCTAAATAAATAATAAATAAAATCTTTATTAAACCCATTCTTGCATATGGGGAACATCCTATGAAGTTGTATAGAAAGCTGACTTCCTTGGGTCTCTGAATGAAACCTGATTCATGCCCTGTGAGGGCATGCTTTGTGCTGCTGTGCATGGAAGTGTGCTCTCAGTAGCTCTAGTGAGAGTGACAGATCTTCTTTTTCATACATATCCTTCTTCTTCTATCTGTTTTGACTATGTCTAGTTTCTCTGCAAATGCTTTGGAATTAGCACGGTCAAATGAGGGGTGGGTACTGCTCATTTCATCAAAGTAATGCAGTGCATCCTATGTTGAAATAATGATTAGAAACTGTTTTTCTTTGAGGGGATGTTCTAACCCATGGAATTGGTACATGCAAATATTTTAGCGTTAGATACTATTTGGAAATATTAAGAAAATTTGTAAAAGTAATTAATAAAAAAAAAATCCTGCTCTTTAAAGCAGGAACTTCTATCTAGAGTTCAAAGAAAAGTCAAAGGAAGTTGCACATCACATGTCTTTTATTTTTCTGGGGTCAGCTGCAGGAAGCTGTATAGCTACATTCTAAAGCACATTAAACTTTTTTTAAATGTTGATTTTTTTTCTTTGTACTCCTGAAAAAAGTATTGTTCCAGAGTGTTTAGGGGATCTGAGATGCCACTCGGTGCATCATCTTGTCAAATCCTTTATGCTCGCTGCTCCTCTGAGGTTGTCCTCAGAACTTCCTTTGCGATTAGAAGGTAAGGTACCAGTGGTCCTGTCTGTCCCAGAGGACCTGTAAAGTAATGTTGTATGATCCAGGTGAGGTATGTGAAAGGCTTTGTTATATTTTCATAAATAATAAAGAGTTTTAACCTGGAGCAGCTGCTGTGTTTCAGTTTGTGTCTGGAGTACACGGAATACAGGGAGATGCTGAGGGATCTGGGTTTGCCCAGCCTGGAGATTAGAAGACGAAGGTGGATTGTTGCCTTCCATTTCCCAATAGGTTTTTTTGGAACAGAGAACAGTGCTCTTCTCTGAGGTGTACAGAGCAAGGATGAAGTGCAATTGTCATGTATAGAAATGGAACAATTCTGACTGGGCATGAGGAAAAAGAATTAACAATTAGAATGGTTAAACTCTGACCTGAGGTCTGTGGAGGTTGCAAGATTTGACCTTGGAGATTTAGAAACATGACTGGACAAGACTCTGAACAACTTGTTCTAACTTTGAAATCAGCACTGCTTTGACTGGGAATTGGAGGACGTGGCCTCTAGAGGTCCTTTTCAGCCTAAATTATTTTGATTCTGTAAGAAGATTTCCTGCAGAGAAAATAAGTATTGTAAAAGTTATGCTAAATAGTCTTTTAAATTACATTCTTAGGCTTTAAGAGGTGTTTGTTTTTGGGATCAGAGGAGCCCTTTGTGTAACACTCATGGCCAAGATAATTTCAAATAAAAATGGATAAAGAGCATGTGCAAAGCTGCTGCCTTGACCAGTCACAGTCTTGCTGCTGTGTGTTGAGAGTAGCTCTGACAAATAAATGTGACACGTCAAGTGGTAGACTTTGCTAGACCTGGCTGTGGGTAATGTTGGTGGGTTCTTCACAAGTCTGAGAAAGTATATAACATACTAAATTTGATGACTCTTATACTTCGATAAAAATGTTGGGTTTTTTGGGTTTTTTTGACAGAATGGCTACTGAAGCTCTCGAAGATTGATTGTTCACATGTCCTTTGTTCCTGATGTGATGATCAACTCTGTTGAGGGAGTTCCTCACTGTTGTTAGTTGTGACATCATGTTAGATTGTTTGCTTTTTGAGTCATTTCTCAGAAGTAACATAGTGCAAAGGTGGGCAAAATACCAGCACTACTTGTCTTGGGCATCTGTGTGAGGTCTTAGTGGTATCACCAGAAATCCCCATAGATTTGGCCTTCAGACTTCAGACTTGAGTTAGTGATGACCAAAGAATCTGTGTTACATGAATTGTAATCCTGCCAGCATTATTCATTCAAAAGAAATAACTTGAACTGAAATAACACTGAAACAACATGAACTTTATATAGTGATCTCTGTATGTTCAAAGTGGAAAATTCTGTAGTGGAGAACAAGTTGTATTTGTTATCCTGCACCCACGTGTGAGACATAAGCCTGTCTATGTATGTGTGCAGACATGATACATTCCTCCCTTCTTCTCCACAAACAAGCAACAGTAACTCCCCTGCTCTTCCCCCAGAGTGATATGTTTGGGGTTTTTTTTTTTGCAATTGACATTAAATGTGTTTTACCAGTACTTGGGTTAGATATGCTGGCTGTGGCTCAGGCTTAAGACTCCTGTTCAGCTTTTTGGAAAGTCTGTCGGGGACAGTCCACGTCTGATCAGCAGCAGTGTAAGCAGAAGTGATCCATCTAGGCTGCTGTGTTTTCTCTGGAGGCCAGCTTGACAGCAGCCTTTCTGCAGAGGTACAGGGGGCTTGTATAAAAGCTGGAATGATTGCTGTCAGTGCTCCTCAGGATGCACAGACTTCAGTGGCTTTTCCCTCCAGGGGCTGCTTACCTGTGCAGGCCATAGGATGGCAATTGAGGAGGCACATTAAGGAAAGCAAGCTCTTCCTCCAAGGAGTATCAGTCAGGAGATCTTGTCCCTGAAATAATTTGAACTTTATATATTCTCTTCTCCCTACAGGGAAGGGAAACTGCTGCTCTTTGCTCTGTCCCTTACCTTCCTTGTGCTTTTGTCTTTAATATTCTTAACTGTATATTTTTTATTATTCTTTTTAGCATCGAGTTTCAAACTTTTCGGATCCAAGTCAGACTTCCAAAAGGACCTGAGAAGGACTTAATCAAGAAATATTAGCATTGAATCCCTTTTTCCTGCTCTGTGTATTTAAATCATACTCAGAATGTGTTTTCCTGTATTGTACACATCTTAAAGGAAAAGATGATTCCTTTAATTTTCAAATGAAAGGTGAAATGCATGTCTTGTTGAGGAAGCATAAGAAAAAGGCCAAATATCACTAGATTCAGATGAGAATTCTGGGAGCAGCTCTGTTGATTCTAACAATATTGTGTTATGGAAACAAAATATATACAAATCAGGCTGGATTTCTTTGGTTGTGTTTTACTATTAATTTTAACAACATTAGGTGTGTATCTTTGATTTGGAGTATTTTCTTGTTTGGGAAGTCAGTAGAGAAGTGTTTTCAGAGTAATATTATGAGTACTAAGGCCTAGACACTCATTGTTTTGTACTGCTGCTGATATAGAGGGAAAAATAATCTTTTGTGGCTGCAGTTTCTTGACTCTGGTGTTGTAGGCACACAGCTGGTGGTGATTGGGAGCGGGGCTGTGGTGGAGCCTCCTCCCCAATGGGCTCCAGCTGTGTGGGACAGGTGCCTGGTATTGAAGGCAATGAGCCAAGTGCTGACCAACCACAAGAAGGCACAACAGGTGAAATCCATAGGAGATGGAATATATAAGGGGCTGCAGTGAAGGGGAGGGGAGAAGCTTTCAACCATCCGAAAGGGTAGATGCTTGCAGCCTCTCTGGTGCTGCCTGTGGCTCTGCCAGTCCTCTGCCATGAGTGCTGGTTGTCCGCTGTACTCTGGTAGTGTTTGAGACTAAGAAATTCTCTACTGAAGATGGACAGTATGTAGCAATTCCTTTTCAATTTTTCTTTCTTTTCCCCTTTTGAGTGTGGTCTCGTCCTGCTTTTCTTGTTGGGCAGGAGTGTTTTGAGAGAAACAATACCCACTTGGATCAAAAGGATTGGTGGAGGTCATGTGCTGAAATGACATTTCTCTTTCTTAAAAAGAGGGTAGAATATTCTTTTGTTGATGGTTCAGCTGCAAAGGTGGTCCAGCTTTTTCCAAAGTTAAGCTGAGTAAACTGGGAGAAGTTAATTAAATATGCTTGATGTTAATGTAAACATGGTTTACTGTCCCTGGAATTACCTTTGGTGCTCGCAGGGACAGCTATTTCTTCCTTGAAATGGAATTGAGGTCAGTGTTGCAATTGATAGGAGTGGGAAAAGGAAGCATGAAACAAACCTGAGACACCACATTTGGAGACTGGTGAAGCAACACTCTGGTTTTGATTTCTCATTTGTGGATGTTGGATATACTGTTAAGATCTTTGATTTTGCTCTGAGTATCATTGTTCTGGTGATGACCATGTTTGCTCATTCCTTCAGAACCTCATTTTGTAACTGTTTTTTCCCTATATTCTTCCAGGACATCAAACTGGCTTAGGTCCATGAAGACTATGCTGGTGTCAAGCTCCTTCTGACTTGCCTCCAGGTCTCAGGAGCAAAGGTACAGTTAAGAGGGGTAAGTTAAAATCCACTCACAGAACCCGCTGGAGGAAATGAAGACTTTAATTAGTGCCCTCTCCTTTGCATGGCAGACTCTGGTACATTTCTTCCTTCCAAATTGCTTGGTCCATGACAGCAGGCTGTCAGTGACAGAGAAAGGGAAATCCAAAATGAGGAGTCACTTTGAAACTCTAGTGAAAAGTTAATGAATAGAGCACTTACAAGGCAAATACCGGTGCAGGCTGTGTGTGTCAGGAAAGCACTTTGAAAGTGAAAGGTGCCCCCCTGTTGGTTTGTTCTCCTTTTAGCTGATCGCTTTGAAAATCTACTTGGAATCACAGTTGAACTACCTTGATAAAATATGGTTTTGGTAGATAAAGTTGAAATAATACACATCTAGCAATTGCTAGTGTTGCTGGAAATAGTAAGCACATGTTGTAACAAACACAAATTCCCATTTCTTGTTCCATCCTAAGGGCAAAGTACCCTTGGTGCAAAGCCCAGGGGACCTATATAGTCATTAACAGATGGAGGGGGACATTAATCTTCTACCCACAGATCTGCCCCAGCACATAAAGCAGGGAGCGTCTGTTGTGAGGAGTGCTAGAGGTTGTATTAAACATGATAGTACAGTTTATAATCACAGTGCCAGCCACTCTTTCTATACATTGCTATGTTTTCTTGGTATTCTGTGTCTCTGGATTTCACTTTTTCTGTCTATGTACAATAGAGAGTGGCAGTGTTTCTGCTTTTTGAGATTCTGGCAGAATTTTCTTCCAACGCTCTTAAAATCTCTCTTTTGCTGTGAGCACTAGAGTATGTTAGGATATACTTTAAGTACTTTTTTGTGTGTAGGGAGAAATGTATCCTTTTTGTTTGTCATTTAGTGTTTCTCATTTGGCAGTCAGCGAAGAGAGAGGCATGGTTAATGAGGTATTTCAGCATCACGTTTTTATGGGAGCATAGTTAAGGTTAGGAGCATGTCCAGTCTCCAAACTGCCTAGTGAGCATTCTGTATTTGGAAACAAATGCCAGCTGGCAGTGGTTAGGGAATGCATGCTTATTCTGCTCATGGATAGCCAAAACATGCTCCCTGCTGTGTGCTTTTGGCAGCTTTGCACTGGCAATATGTCTCAAATGCCAGTTGCATGTCCTCCTTTACTCCTAAGTGTATCCCATAAGGCATGATTTAGCCTGAATAAAAATGTGCCTCTATTAGGCTTGGTTAGGTATGGAAAGAAAGAGACCACTTATTTTTGTAAATCAAAGTATTTCTGAAACACCTGTAGTACATTTCTACAGCAGAAGTAAAAAGATGATTAATATGCTTTCCTATACTTGGTGGCAAATTTGCCTTAAATTTCTGAAGATCGGATGATTTTTGTGACATCAATTCTTAGGCACACTATGCTGAAAATTTTGTGTAATTTATTCTCAATGAGACAGCTGTCTGGAATTCCAGACCTCAAGTTTAGTTCATGTTCTGTTTAGCTTTTATTTACATATAAAGCATATTAAGTGTATTTGGAGCTCTAACTGTACTTATCTGGTCATTGTATTAATTATATTGGAGGTCAAATTAACTGCATTAATTTGTGGTCTGAACGTAATTATCACCTCTTAGTTTTCTTTTTATTTGTTGAATTGTTTTAAGTCAGTGGACGTCTAAAGTGGTATATTGTTGAAAAGATACCTTATGGGTAGGCAGACTGACACTTGCAGTCAAGTGTTGCAAATCATAGGAGAGTTTGGGTTGGAAGGGACCTATAAAGGTCCTCTACTCCATGTGCTTATTTGAATTATGTGAAGCAGGTCATGAATTGTGGTGCATTGGATGCAAATTCTTAAGAATCTGAAGGTAAATAAATTCAGTCTACATTTCTTTGTCATTTTTTTCTTCAGTGACCATATAACAAAATGTGAAAAAAAGCACAGTTTGACAAAAAGGCAAAACAGCAAAGATGTTCAATGCAATACTGTAACAACTGTATTTAGGGTAGAGTAAGCAAGCTGTGCTTAGACCATGGCTTTAGAAATACCTACATATTTAAGCTTTGTATTGCTTTTTCTTCAAGAAGGTTGAAGCAGCGTGGTACCACTGTCATGTAACTTTCTCCCTCTCTCTTGCAAGAAGAACTCAATTCAGTTTTTTCAGCAGTTAATCTAAAATAGTACAGGTTTCCTTGTAAGTACTTTGTCCCATCCATCAACCAGCTATATCCTGAATATCCAAGGGGCTTGGGCATCTTTGTCTAGGTACTTGAATGCTTTCATTGTTGTCTGTGCTATAGTGGAGTTGGGAGTCAAATCTTGCTGTGATCTGTGTTGATGAAGCACCTCTGCACATTGGTTAACTGTATTCATCCTCTAAAAAAACCCTTGGGTATGACGTGCAAGAAAGGTATTTTAGAAAGTAGGTTGCAAAATCAAACCCTCAGAAGTTGTGAAATGTCAGATTTATGTTATTTTCTTCTGTGCCTGTAATTGATGCAGGAATATAGATCTTGCAGCTTTAATTTTACCACATCCTAATTGGATAACTCTTACGTTAAAAAAATGTGTGGCATGGTTGTGGTACTTTGTAAATAGCACAGTACCATTTATGTAGGAGGGAAAAGAGTATTCACAGAAGAATGATTATAGAATTTGGTGCTAAGTTATTACGTACATGCAGAAGATAAACAGAACTGGTTAAAAAGAATTTAAATTCCATGTCAGCTAAATATATTTGCATTATATAAACTTAATGTGTAACATAACTGTTTTCACTGAAGTTTCTCCATTTATGCTGGTGTTGAATTCTGCCTCTAGTCAAAAAGAACTTTTAGAAAAAGTTCTGCCAACACAGTTTTTTGTCTTGGAACAGATTTGAGGCTTGCCAGCAGTGTTATTTCTTCTGAGTTGCAGGAGCAGCTCTAGTTACATGCCAAAATATGGTCTTATTTTTAAACTGAAAAATAAATGAAACCTATGTAGAAATGGAAACTTTGTTGAATGCCAAATTCTGACCATGTCACTCCCATTGGAACCACTACGACCAATTTTTGCAGTTTGCACTGTCTTTATAGCATTAGGAGTTATTTCACAATGTGGGAAGTACTGGAAGAAATGAGTGTAAGAAAAGCAGAAAATCTGCCAAGGTCCATGTCTTTTTTAAAAAAGTTGTTACAACCTACTTGCTGAGATGTTTTATGCAGATATCAAATTTAACCAGGTTTCAGTTATGGCCAGCCACCCTCCATTTTAAAAGTGTTATTCTGTAGAGAAGAGGCAGATTAAAAATTTTCAATACCTAAATATTTTAATAACTTCATGATTTTGGCCTGTTTTCTTAATGTAGTTAGACCTATGAGCTTGGAGACTCTGTCTGTGAGGCTTCTTTCCTTCCCATTTTTCTTAATTTTTAAAGTGTTTGTCTGATGTCCAAAGCAGAATTTTAAGGTTAGTTTCAGTAAGATAGGGGTTAAAACAGGGGTTGGGAAAGGGAAATACAGTATTCAAAAAGTGATTGGTTTGCTCCAAGAGTATCTTCCTCAGATACTAACCCTGTTTGTAAAAAAGGGCCAGGTGTTTTGCCTCCAGCAGTGTGAAAGCACTCAAATCCATTGAGAGCTTTGAGAAGAGGCTCTAGTGATTTTGGACAGTTGTTGACTTTCAGCTTGTGTGAAAAGCATAAACAGGTCTGTTATCTCACCATTCTGTGGAATAAAAAGGAGGCAAAAAATTGTGTTATTAATCCAGAAGACTTCCTGAATGTGATACATCTGGAGTCTGAACTCGGTCTTGTGCTGTAGTCTTCAGAGCAGCTGCAGAGGTAAGTATAGTCAAGCTGACCTCTTCAAATTTGATGAATGCAAAAGGAGAAAGCAGCTGCCATTCTAGCATTCTGAAGGCATGTTCAGCCAGGTAGTACAGATTAGCCAAAAGTCTGCTAGGACCTGAAATGTTCACTAGTTTTTGACAGCTGAGCAGTTGTTCTGGTTGTGTCACCAGGCAGCTGTGGTCCTACTGTCCATGGCTGTCTCTTGTCACTAATGTGTTTGTAGATCAGTGCAGCTAAGCATTATCCTGGCAGTCAGAGCTTTTATTGCCAGTTCTCAAGGATGACTCCTGAAGAGCATTATTAGCATTGTACCTGCCTGGGAATTGCATAGGATTACAATGGAGGCTGGTGTGATCATCTGCCCTTCCAAACCGGCTCTTTTTTGGTACTGAACTTTTCATTCTGCAGAGCAAAAGCTCTTATCTGAAGAACTGAATTTACTTTGGGTGATACATAGTCCTTCTTAGACTGCAAAATGGGCATGATGAATTTCTGTTCTGAGCAGAGATAGCCCCTTGGCTCAGATGGCAAGTTTTAAACATAGGCCTTTTGCTTTGTACATTTACACTGCTTTTGTGATGGACTGGTAGCACTGCTTCTACTTGCAGTAGTGTAATATTTGATACTTTTATCTCAATTCATAAGGTGGTTCTTCATTTTGTACCTAAAGGGAATTAATAATAGTCTTCTGTAAGCTTTCTGGCAGGGCATGGTCAGCCCTAGGGATCTTTGACTGTAGTAATCTCATTGACAGAAGATGTAACTTGCCATAAATTGGATTTCTTCTTTCCGAACCTTGAAATGACCTGTAAGTTTTAGAAATAAATGAAGATTCAGGGTGTCAAAAGGCAGTTAGAGACTGACCAACTGACTGAATTTGGTGCATAACTCATATTTTTATCTTTATGAAGCTTAATTTTTACTTGGTGTATATGGTGTTGGAGGAGGCAGCAAAGGAGTTACTTTCTGCTACTTGGTTCTGTAATTATAAATACACTGACTTTGGTATGAGAAACATCAAACAATAAGTCTTGGTGATGGTTAAGTTAATTCACTCTTAGAAGTTCAATAATTCATCTAAGAAGTGTCAGCAGCTGGGTCTTGTTAATGGTAAGCCTTTCATTTCAGTTAAATCAATTGTGAATAATAGGATCCTTCAGAGAAAAATGATGAAGTAAGCATTGATTTCCAAATTGGGTGTCTGATATTGGAGCATTAATAAAATCCAGAGCAAGCAGGCAACTAGGACCTCATACACTCTGATCACCTAAGTAGTAATCAGAGAAAAATCAATATTTTTGTGTATGGTGCTAGATCTGTTAACATTTCATTTGTCATCATTCATCATTGTGTCTATAATTTCATTTTTATAACTGCTTGAATTTTGGGGGGCTTAATAGTATGCTTTGAATCAAGCATTTACTGTCAAGCTTTTGTGAAACAGATGTGGCATTGCCATATTGTCTGTTCTTTGCTAGTTGTCTGTCTTACTATTTTTGGACTTGTAATAGCAGTGGGCAGAGTAAACTCTTATGTAATTTCAAATGTGGTTAAATTTTCTTAGAAGAGTTGCATGTGGACTTCCTGGAGTCCTGTGTTATTCTCTCTCTAAGCTTTAAGGAGCTGTGTTGCTTCTATATAGTAACTTTCAGTCTTGCAGAGGTGTTACGAACATCTCCAGTAAGATGGTGAAACTCTGTCAGAGAACAACATTTGTAGAGAAGATCTTTGGAACAGTCAGACTTCTGGCATGGTTTCCTCTGCAACATCTTCCTTGGACTCTCGTTCATCAGCTGCAACTTGTGGCTCTGCATGGTTTGTTCCAGCCTGCCTTGTGTTGGGAAGAGTGCTGTGACTGTCTGGATGTGTCAGGAGGTGACCCACGCTGACATGGCTGGATTCTGGCCCCTGATGACTTTAATACAGAGAACCAAATTTTGGTGACAGGAGCATCAGTGAGCAAGCTGAGAGGGAGTAGTTGGTGGTGGTACATCCCACCAAGCCATTTGTGGATGGGATACCTGCATCCCTTGTACTTCTAGCCTCAGAGTCGGTTGGGTTTTGTAATGTGGCGTGGAGGTTACAGACTTTTATTTGTTTATTGTTTTTAATTGCATTTGAAGGCTGTGTTCAGTGGATATTTAGAGCTGCTGAGTGCTGGCTTTTTCTATCCAGTATTGTGCTTACCAGTGATCCCATTTTCTTTAAAGCTGTATTGAATTGGTATGGAAACCCACATACAATCAAATCTGCTTGCTGTTGAAGTCAATGGGAGTTGAGGCTAAAACTGGACCAGGATTTGGCCCATAAAGCATAGCAAGAAAATTTAACAGTTATAATAAAACTCTTAAGGCAAATAAAATGTTCTAGCAGGTGTTCATAAATGTGCTTTATGCTCATAGACTCTGTTAAATGTTAATACTAAGGTCCTGCAGAAGCTGCACATAAGGACTGAGTGAAAGAAGCAAATGTCTGTTAAATGTGCTGTGCAATATTGTAGCAAAGGTGGGTGGCAGTGCAATGCCATGCTACCTATTAGACTGAAATATGAAAGCTATTAGAGTTTCTGCTGAATTTTCATTTTGTGAGGGAGTAGTTTTCAAGAGAGAACATACCGTATAAAAAAAGCCGTGTGTTGTGCAAAACTAGAAGCATCTTTGTCAGTGTGTGCACTTTTCTTGGGTGTATGCAGAGCTTATTAAGGACAACTGCTAACATACTGTATTAGCAATAAATTTAAAATCAGACAATACTTGTGAGGAAAATAATGGCTGAGAAGCAGATTTATTTTTTTTGGATATTTCATTTTCATTGAATTGTTTTGGGTTTTTTTTCATGCCTTAGGTGAACCCACAGGCAGAAGTCCTAACATGACTTAAAATATGTTTTGGGAATAATGGGTCTTGCCAGATTTTTTATATTTAGATCTCTGTCATAGATTAACTCTTAATATATTTTTTTTTATTTATTCACTTCACCTTCAAAGCACAATGAGGTCCATTTTAGATTTCCAGGAGCTTTCTGGCCTTCCTCCTTTCTGGCTTCTAGGAGAAGTATCTGTTCACTTTTTCAGCAGATGTTGCATCATGCCTTGAAATCTGGTAGCTTGTACTGGCTTGGTTTCTTCTACCAGTTAATTTCGTTAGGATTCAGGTCAAACCCACAGGGCATAAAAAAAATCTGAATGTACTGGAGTCAGTTTCTAAAATGACACTATGAATGCGGCAGTCATTGTTAGAAGTTGTTTTGTTGGTGTTTGAGTAATTGACTTAGTTATCATCTCATCAATGCTCAGTCGTTGTGCAGCAGGATGGAAACAACCACATATTACAAAGATACTCTTTCACCATTAGCAGCGAGGTAGCTGAGTGAGAAGAGGTGTCTTTCACATTTAGGTACACCAAATAGCAAGCATCCAGGCATCTCAGCAGTTCTTGTAGCTCTTGTCACTCACTGGTGCAGTGTCCACATAATGTCAGGGTCTTTCATTATTAATACATTGGTCTTGTCCTCATGTCTGTTCCTGGCAGTGGCAGTGCGAACTTTTTTTTTTAAAGCTATTTTTTTTTTTAAAATGTGTGCCAGGTTATTTTGATGCTGATCTGTTCTCTGTGGTGACCAGTGACTGGACCTGTGGGAATGTCCTCAAGTTGTATCAGGGGAGGTTTAGGTTGGGTATTAGAAAAAGGTTTTTCACTGAATGGGTGGCTGGGCACTGGAGCAGACTCCCCAGGTCACACAGCACTGAGCCTAACAGAGTTCAAGGAGTGTTTGGACAATGCTCTCAGGCACAGGGGCACAGTCAGGTATTGGACTCAATGATCCTTGTGGGTCCCTTCCAGCTGAGAATATTCTGTGAAAAACTCGCTTTGTTCTACCTTGTTGTAAAAAGGATTGAAGCATCCACTGACACGAGGGAATTCTCATCACTTCTTAACAAAATCAGAGAGACTGCTTAGTTTTCCCCTCTGTAGTAAAGCTGCACTGGTCTGCTTGTGGATTTTAAAAGCAAGGCTGATGGTATCATCAGCCAGCAGACTGGGAGCTCCTACATAGAGTGTATCTTTTCTTTTGCTCCTTCTAGGCCAAGGAGGCCTAGGAGAGAAGCTGGGTGAGGAAAGACTAGAAGCTGTTTTTAATCAAGTGGAAAATGTGTCAGTACTTCTCTTGTAAGTAGTGGCACTTCCAGGATAGTGATATTCATGCAGAACTTTTAATCCCTGCAGTACATTACAAATGCATTGTCTGAGAATTAAATGTTAATTGAGGCCATTATTTGATGAGTAGACTATTTATATAGTAAAGTTATTTGAAGTAATGGGCCATGGATGCATTTTGTTTATTAACTTTCCCTGTGCTCCATTCTTCAATATCTTTTCTTATCGCAGAGCAGGCATTTTGAAATGGAAGGCTCTCCAGTGACAAAGATCTGCAACATTCAAAGTGTGTTACTTATAAATGGTGTGTTTTGTTGATTTTAAGAACAAAACAGCACATAGTTGATGCCCGTGGAAGATTGACCTTTCAGGTAAATTTCTAACCCTGGGAAAATAAAAATGGAGAAGCAAAAGGTTTTTTTTTATCTTTCAAAACTTGCATGATTCAAGTACTTTAATGGTCTTTTCCATTTTGAAGATGAGAAACTAGGGAAAGGAAAATTATTTACTTTGTCTGGGATTATGAAGGAAGTCTGGCAGACAAGGAAATTAAATTGAGATCCCCTAAATGTCAGGGCAGCTCCATAAATGCAAAAATATCCTTCATTTCTTGTCTAAAATGTCTGTCAGAAATGTATAGTAAAGTTTAGGTTTTGTAGGCTATCCATAGGACAACTGCTTTGTGGCCTCCAGGGTGTGAATACACACAAAAATAATCACTCTTTGAAGTTGAGAGTATTTTATCTATTATTAAATCTGAAGAAAAGATAGGACAAAGCCAACATACTTTTAATAATATTTTGGATTTCCTTCTGTAATTGTTTAATGGAATTAATATGGATATTTTAGCTATAAAGTTGGACAGCTGCAGCAGGATGTGATTTAACCAGGATACTGACTCTTCTTTCAATACATTCTGGCAAACATTACAATATGCAATGTTATAAAAGTCTAGTTATCTGTCATGTAGTTCTCATACACGGTCCCAATTTACAGGGTTTGGGGTTTTTTTTTTTTTTTTTTGTTGTTGTTTTTTCTTTAAAGCCAAGTTGAAATTGCTCCTCAGTTCTTGGCTATGATAAAATTCAGTGCAAGGCAAAACCCTTCAAGAAGTTTCCCTGTCATGAAAGATGCTGGGACTTGTGCATGAGCAGTGGTTACCTGACAAAGGACAGCAGTGTGTAGCTGTATTATCCATTTGCTCACCACATCTTCAATACTGCTAAACCACCACTTCTGCAGTTCAGGGTTTTGCTCGTTGGATCCAATCTCTGGTTTAGATACTTCTTGTCCAAGTAAGGAAAACACAGAGTCGTAGAATGGTTTGGATTAGAAGGGACCTGGAAGATCATTTGGCCCAACTCCTCTGCCATGGGCAGAGATGCCTTCCACTAGATCACACTGCTCAAAGCCCTGTCCAACCTGGTCTTGAGCACTGCCAGGGATGGGGCATCCACAGCCTCTCTGGGCACCCTGTTCCAGTGCCTCACCACCCTCACAGTTAAGATTTTCTTCCTCTAATCTAAATCTGCCTTCTTTCAGTTTAAAGTCATCACCCTTTGTCTTGTCACCACATGTCCCTGTAAAAAGTTCCTCTCCATCTGTCTTGTAGGCCATCTTTATGTACTGGAAGGTGCTCTAAGGTCTCTGTGGAGCCTCATCTTCTCCAGGCTGAACAACCTCAATTGTCTGAGCCTGTCCTTACAGGAGAGGTGCTCCAACCTTCTTATCCCCCTCCTTCTGTTGGGGGCCCTGGAGCTGCCCACACTGCTCCAGATGAGGTCAGAGTAGAAGGGGAGGATCAGTTGCCTGCCAATCTCCTAACTCTCATTTCCTAGTAGAAACTGTTTGGATTTAGTTTCTGGTCTTCAGTGTGCTTGTGAACTTCTGTAACAGTTCATCATTCTTTGATGCATTGCATTTAGGCTCTGGGCTTTAGAGTATTGTCAAATAAACACAGCAGAAGGAGCTGGCTGTTCATGAATGGGGGAAGTATTGTATTTATACAATAGCCATATGCTGATGATTCAGAGAGAATATGAGAGTTGAATGTGTTTCCAATGCCATTGGGGTGATGTGATGATCTGCAGTGCTCTCTGCAGCAGGGACATGACTTTGGGTGTGTTACTTTGTGCCATGCTGGAGACAGCAGCTGGGAGAAGGCAGCATCCCAGCCACCTCCTGGGGATGTCGTATGTGGTGCGTGCCAGTGGGACTCTGCCCAGCATTAAATTCTGTCTCAATAGCTGGGACAGGTTTGTGAATTCCAGTCAATTACAAAATTGAGTACTATCTCTCTTCTTTTAAGGTGCTGCTTTCTGCCCCTTGGTAATTGTGGGGTGTCCAGAGTTGTGTATCTGGGAAGGCCAGGCCACCAGGTTCAGTCTGGCTGAGCAAGCGAAGAGCTAAAATAAATGATAAAAGATAACTTGAAAAAAACACACATGTGAGGTCTTGAATGAAGTCAAGATTGAAGTAATTTATTCTCGATGATTTGAACAAAAAGGCAGCTCTTACCATTTTAAAAGAATACCTTGTAAACTCATCTTCTAAAGATAAAAGCTATCAGGCATAAAACCATGATGTTACACCAGATACCAATTACTGTGGTTTCTTAATGTGCTTGTGTTTTTTCTGTCCTCCATTTATTAAATATTTAGAAGTTCAACTGTAGATATTTTTAATCAAAATCAGAATTTTCTCACAAAATGGGTGATTACATCATTTGCACATTTATATTGTAAGACATGTTAACGATATAAGCATTTTTTCATTTAGACAGCAACCATAATAAATTGAAATAAAATTCAGCCTTGATTGATGTTCTACGTGTCATGTACAGGGCAAGTCCCATCTATAAAATGTGGTTTGCCAAGGCAGCAATATTAGTAGCATTTGAATGTTTTTCTTATTAAGGAGAAAAATGGTCAGCAACAGCAATACCGTCTGCTCCAAAGACCATGGTAAATGGAAACTGCCTGCAGCACATTTGAATTCCTCACTGTATTTGGGATGAAGGTATGATGCAGGCAGTGAGAATTTTTTTTTTCCCCTTGAAAATTAGGATAGACTATTACAGTTCTTAGGATGAAAGAGAGAGGCTGATTACAACATAATGGAGTGTACCATATTCATCTCTTTGAAATATGACCTCACTCGGCCTTTTCCATTTTACAATCGATTCTCTCATTCTCTTAATGAACCTGTGCGTTCATGAGTCTTCCTTGGAAGTATGCACATGAAGTATTACAGTAGCAGAGAGTAATTGTCTGACAAGCAACTGCAAGTAAAGTGTCTCTCTTGTAGTCCTGTTCAATAGCATTATGGACCATTAATGCATCGGATCAGGTTCCATATTGTTTTGTTAAAAATTATGCAGCCATATTTTTCTTAGTTGTTCTGAGTGTTTCTGAAATGGTAGCTTCAGAATACTGGTTCAGCATCCTCTGTCTCTATTTCTTTGCAGAGCAGTATGTATGTGTAAGAGATGAGCTGTCAGTGAGGTGCTCCTGCAAAGTCAGCTCGCTGGTACCAGGTACTGGAATTGGATGAATTTTAATATTATGTTAAAGGAAGAGAGGGAGGGCTTTTAGAGAAGAAGAAAAATGGGTAAAGTTATGCAGAGAATTACTGGAGGCACCATCAAGTTGTAATTTTTAAAGGATCAAACACCTAGTATGTGACTTGTCAATTTTTGGCTTTTTTGACTATCAATGTGATTACATGTAGTAAGAAAATACTGTTAATTATATTGTATGTTTTGTTTGTGTGTCTTTACATGTATTTTTGAATGTACTTTCAATAAAAACATAGGTTGTTTATATAACTAACTAATATGTATGGTATAATTCCATGACTAATGTGGAAACACTTCATAGGTGGTTGAAGCATATATGTGTGTATGTATAGTTTTCTTATCAACTCATAGCTGCTAACTGGCTGTTGACCTTTCCAAGTTGCTACAAAATATGAAGCCACCCACTGGGTGACACTCAAAGATAGCAAATAGCCTGGGTGGTACCCAGGATGAGATGGCAAGCATGGAGCCTGCTCTGATCAGCACTGGGAAATCAGGAGAGCAGGGAATGTGGGACACTGCATACCCCAGTCTCGCTCTGTGCCCAGAGAAAATTTGCAAACCCCTGAAAGCCTTTGTAATGACAATTTCATTGAAATTCTAAGCATTTGATATATCACCACCAGCACTGATCTGATAAAGATGAAATAAAGATCGAGCTCAAAGAAAAGCAGCACTTCTGTCTGTTATGTCAAAAAAGAGAATTTGTCATGTTAGGAAGTAGCATTTCCTTTTGATTAGACCGAATCATTGTCCTAAGGTGTGAACATGGCCTTGACCAACAGACCTGTTCTGGTTATGAACAGTTGCTCTGCACCAGAGACAAGAAATAAGTAAAACCTTAACTTTATAAAACATAAGACAGAGGAAACCCTTAAGTTTTGGGTCACACTAGGCCTGTTAAAAGTTTATTAGATATGCAAAAGTGGTTTTTCCTTCTAAAGTAACAAAACCTCTCCTTTTCAAATCATCTTTCACTTTTGGTGAAACTCATGTTCCTGAGCAGTATGAGCCAAAATTTTTTTCTTTTTTTGCAAACACTTCAGAGGTTGCTTTTTCACTTGTCTGTTTTCCTTAAACCTGAGATTTACTTTTTAGGTACTTTGAATTAGTGTAGCTGACTCTCTGCAGGTGAAATCAGCTTTTCCCTTTTTTTAACAGAAAACTTGGAACACTATATCCTTTTGTTGTTTGTTTCATTAAAGGATCCTGCAGTTAGGTGTCAGGATGTTTCATTGTGATAGGAAGTTTATCTGTAATATTAAGCTTCAGCTGAAAATTGGGGGTGATGGGAGTGTTTTGTTTTTTTAAGTGTAAGAAAGAAAACTTATGCTGACAAGTTGCCATTTTTTTATCTGGGAAATCGTGGTCTGCTGGGAAATCGTGGTCTGGATGGTTGAAAATTTGATCAATATATTTCACCTAGTTTATTGCCAGTTCTTTATTCTGTAGTTGGTATTGCTTGCACAGGAGTGAGACTTCTACCAAGCCAAGAGCTTGGTCTTACAGAAAATGGTTTTACCTGGAGGAGTCTCAAGAAGAGTGCAGCAGACCCTGTGCTAGGACAGTGACCATTGCCTGCTTCAGGACATAAACTCTGCTTATGGTATTTTTGTAATGTTTCAGCATCTTCATGATCTCATCATTAATGTAGCAAACGTGCCCTTCTGTTTCCAGCATCTTGATGTATGGATTGACTGAAGCCCTATTCAGAGAGCATATGTTCAGTGGTGAATTTAATGTGTGTGTTTGGTGATGAGATCCAAGCCTCAGCTCATGTCAGTGGGACTGAAATGTGTATTTAGTTGAGGCTTTCCATGAGCAGGAATGGGTTCATGCTGAAATGCCTTCGAGTAATGAAGAATGAAATGATCTGTTCAATACCATATTGTTCACTCTTCAGAGAACTTGGGGATGAGTTTTTAACCTCTGTTACTGCTGAAGGAAAGGGAACTTGTTTGCTTGTCTCAATCTGATCAGAACTGTATTACAGTAGATCCTCAGAAAACAGACTGAAGAATCAGTATGTCTGTCCTGAGTATTTCAAACCCGTGATACAACAGCTTCCTGGGAGGCAGCTGGAAAGCCTGATCCACATCCTTGGGAGCAATTTGTTATCAAGTGTTATTAAGAAAACTTAAGGAGACTTTTGGTTAAGGTCCATCTTTCAGGAGATTCCCATGTGCTTAGATAATTCACATTTTGTATTTAGCAGATAGCAGGAAAAAGGAACCATTATTTTTCTGCAGAAATTCTAATAAAGATGTTCAAGAATAAAATGCACAATGACTTCCTTATTCTCTCCAGAGAATTAAAAATACAGTTCTTTTGGTCTCCAATTACTTTTCAGTTGAGATTAAATTAAAAGGCTGTATTTGTTATTTGTTTTCTGATTTTTATTAGTTCATAAGGGTCATGCATTTTAAGATTTTTACTTTGCAGTCACAGGGCTGAGAAATGTAATATTTAAGGATGTGAGTGTTAAGTTGTAGCAGCACAATAAAAACTGTAGACTGAGCTTGGCAGAGAGTTGGCATTTCCCTAGAGGAAGTCTGAAGGACCAATCTATGGTTGCAAAGTGACAGTTCAAGGAAGAAAGGAAGCTACAGATTTGCAGCCAATCTGATTTTTACATCCAGTTTTTACTATGTTGATCCACTCTAGAAATGAAATAATGTACCATTCTTTCTCTAAAATATTCAATTCAGAAGTGCTTCTCTTAAGCATTTTATGGCTGCACAGCCTGCATTTTAAGTTACTGGATGTCTTTACTTCCCAGTTTCAGTCATGTTTGTGGTTTGCAGCCTACAGTTGTGATGCTTTAAAGCTTTTGCTGATAATAAGTACTAGAAAGGTGAAATGTATTGGATGTATTCATATGCTGGGCTTATAGCTTAAAGCTATTTTAGATTTAGAAGGCTGTAAGAGAGAGATGAACGTGTATGATACTGTGCTTTTAGAAGAAAAAATTCCTATTGGGGTATTTCTGAATCATTTATTCTGATGATTTTAGATGGAAACATAGTAGCTAAAATAACTAAGGATAAGCTGTTTGTGAAAACATGGAAGAAATTCCCTCCTCCAAAAGAGACAGAGAAAAGCAGTGAGAGCGGGGTCTAAATCTAGCACTTGCTGCTATAAAATCGTGTCTGACCCAATGGAGCAATATGTGACTGTAGGCTGAATACACCTTAGTGTACCGAAGAACCTGCTGAAATCCTGGAAGTGCTTTCTTTATACATCTTAGGTGTATTTGTGTGCTGACATTTAAATGGAGAGTGTTTGTGTGGGATGCACGTGAGCTCTCGGAAGCATCGCTGTTTGCAGACTTTTGAGCTCAGAAGACTGTCTTTTGGGACAAATGGCTTTTCAACAAAAGGAGTGAACTTCATTTGTGTGTAGTATTTCAAGCTGTCTTGTTGCCCCACTTTTGGATTGCCCAACTAAGGCCTGAGAAGAAAGAAAAATCTATCAGTTGGTGGTGGAAGCAACATCCGGACAGGCTTAGTGAAATATTGTAAGAATTTGATGTTTCATATCAAAACATAACCTTTCCTTTCCTTGGTTGTATTGCTGCCTATTGAAAGGGTTTGTTGGATCACAGGATGTCTGTGGCCCTTTTCTCAGTTCAGAGTAGGATTCTCCTGGGAAGAATGGCAAAGAAAGGTACATAACATGATAGAATATAATAGATTGTTAGGAGTGTTTCTACAACTAGGTCTAATGAAGCAGGTACAGGTACACCTAAAGCTAACCCAGACTACTATTTTGTGTCAGAAGACATTAAAGGGTATAAATTTTTTTTTCTTCCTCTAGACTTTGAAAAAGTTCTTACCCAAAACTCTTTTCCTGTAAGAAACATTTTAGAATATGGAATGGAGAAGCATGAGGCAGACTTAATGGAACTCTTCCTTCTGCAGGAGCTGTGGCACAATGCAATTCAAAAGTTTTGCCGTCTTTTAGGGTGTGTGCCATGCTCAGAGCCATGTGGACACTTGGAACTCGGACAGCATAGAAGATTAATGGGAAAATGTAGAAATATGAGTAGTAGGATGAATGTTACTAATGCTACTTTTATGTAGCAATTCAAAAGATGAATAAAGGGGTGGTATAATTTGTGGGTGATAGAAAATGTGTTGGAGAGGCTGAGGAACACTAGGGGACTATCTAGCAAATCTTAGGGAACAGGCACTGTGGTGGCCGATGACATTTTGCAGCTAACAAATCTAAGTAAAAACTTTTGAATACATAATTTGACCTAATTGCATGTTGCTGAATATTAAACTAACTACATTTGCTGCAATTGAAAAGCTGGCAAGTTCGGCTTTTTTGTCTCTCTAGGAAAAAAAACCAACCAAACAAAAAGAAGGTGAAATCTAAAAAAAATTATAAAACAATGACAGTATTTTCTATTAGTAGTTATTGCTTGTTTATAATGTGTTGCTTTATAATAGAAATTATTTGTTTAGTTATGAATCACTCTTAAGAAGATAGAATGAAAATAGAGAAGGACTGCAGGATGGGCAGAAGTGCTTTGTGGCATTGGAAGGAATTTCTTGTGTCAAGGTACTGAAAGAAAAAAACCCAGCATAGTGAAGTTAGAGGATGAGCAGTCAGTGGGGGGTGTGTGTATAAATAAATCATGCACTTTAACTTACAGCAAGAACAAAGAACTACACTGAAAGGCAGTAAGTGGGGATAAATGTTTTAAACAGGGTGGGCGTTTTTTGTACGATGCATAATTAACTTTGGGAAGTTGTGGCAAACTAGATATGTTGGTCTAAATGCATAAATTCAAAAATGAGAGCTGACATTTACATGGCTAATTAGAATAGATACAGTAACAGAAGTTAGGGTGAATATCCCACCACAGTGATTTAAGGCATAGTTAGATGGAAAAAAAGCTCAAGTGTATTATGGGCAAATTATTCTGTACTTGTGCCTTATAGTATGCCCTCCTTTTCTGTGGTACTGTAGGCACTGTTAGGGCCAAAGGCTACATTGGCCAAAGACCACAGCTCTCCTGTCTGACTTTCTATTTTGTTTTCAGTTGTTTTTTTCCTTTCTTTCTTTCTTTTTTAGAATTCTTAGTTTTTATGCAACTGCAGTGCAGAGAAAGCATGTAACTCTTCTGTGAATAGCAAAGTCTCAAGCTTCTAGTAATTCAAAAGGGAAGAAATGGCAAAAAAAAAAGATAATTTTTTGAAGTGCTTATTCACAGAAGAAGACTTATTTCTGAATAATGAAAGCCTCTCAAATATCTAGTGATACATTATTTATGTAATTGAGAGTGTATTCATGGAAGTGCCCTCAAGAAAAACAGATTTTGAGTCATACAAAATAGTATATTCAATCAAAGATTCACTACACAGTTGTCAAAAGTGTGTTCCAGGATGGAGTGTGTACTTTTATGTATTAACTGACTGTGGATTATTTTTTTCCTTGAGAAAAAATTTCCTTCATGAGAACTGACAGTGATTTGGATGGACCTTAAATCCTGGATTGTGGTGTAGCTTATGTATTCGTCTGAAACAAAGTAAATACGTGGAACTTACTCAAGTCCACTAGCTGTTATGAATATATATGCTTCTCCCAGGACAATGAGCACAAGCAGCTACTGCCCATTCATAAATATCTTATTCCTCCTATATGTAATGGGACTCCAAAGACATTACTGTTCTCGTGGCCAGGGCTGCATTTGTAGAAAAACTGCATATATTGTGTAGTGTATAGTTATAGTTTATGACATTTGCTTTTGTTGGGATTTCTTCTGGGTAATCAGCCTTTCAGCCACAACTCACTTTATTTGGAAAATGCAATCCTAGTACAGAAGCATGTGATTTTTTTTTTCTTTTTTTTGTGAGGGGAAAAGCAGTAGAGGCACAAACACATGATTGTACTAAAACTGGTCTGGAAATTTGTGCAGGGCGGAGGTGGAGGTGTATGGACTCCCTGAGCCTAATGTTCCCCATGATTCCTTCGTAGATTTTTGTCACTGTAGCATCGTTGTAGCTTTTTTAGTGTTGGAGGATCTCACATTTATACAAGGTGAAAATATTGCTGCACAGCCAGCCCTACTTAAAGACATGTACCGTTTCCATATTCAAAATTAGTAGAAATAAGCTGATACTGAATTCCTCTGCTTATTCAGTGCAAGGACTGGGTTTTCAGCTCATGTATGAAATCAAAGTCGGACTCCAGTTACAAGCTTCTGTTTCACTTGCATGTGCTTATGAATAAATAGAGAATGTACCTTAGTGCAGAGAGGGTTTGGCTGCACCTAGACCCTGGGGCTGATCAGCTTTAGCAGCTCCATGATTTTCCATCCTTCAGATACAGTGTCTGCCTTTAACTTCAGAATGCCAGGTGTTTTTCCCTTCAGAATGTGACCATAGGTGGAGCCCTGTGAAAACTGAAGGATGCTATTGCAAGAGGTGGTGCTGTAAATTCTCCGGTGTGCATGTGTAAATTCTTTTAGCTTAACAGGAAGCTGTGTTCACACTGAGGAAGAAATAGAGTCCTTTGTTAATATCAAAGATCCAATCAAGAAAGATTTTTTTTTTATGTAGAAAGCCTCCTGCTGCTTCCCAAAAAACTTCCTTTTGTAAAGCACAATGGTAAATAATCTTACTTCTTTGATCACTGTATTTCCAAGGGGTACTGTTTTGTACTGCTGCATTCAGTGGGACTTGTGGAATTCAGCTGTGTTTGATAAGATGGGCCAGCAGCTCTGGGAAAGATGAGGTGCTGGGCTGGTTCTTTACAGGCTCAAGCATTGGATGCTTCAGCTGGGTAGTTCTCCAGCATATGTTACTTTGACCTGCCCTTCCAGCTGCCAAACTGGAAGAATATCAAGGGTTGGGCTTCAGATGTATTGCAAATACAGCATGAAGGGTTGGGCTACAGAGGTATTGCAAATACAGCATGAAGACATGTCTTGCTGATAAATGCTGTAATTCCTACCTCATCTTTAGACTGTGTGTGTGAGGATTATAATCACTTTTGCTTACTGTGCATTACTTAAGCACTTTTGCTTAAGTGCTGCGCCAGATCTGTAAGATGCTGTTTTATCTTTGAGATAAAGAGATAATGAGACTTAATTTTTTTCTACAAAACTGTTTAAAAAAGCTCCAGGTATTTATTATTCTTTGAAAAGACTTCGTTTTCTGATCAGACAGAAATTAATTTTAAATAACTGTTTTTGATTGGCATTTAAATTTTTTAAGGAAAGACAAATTGCTGAGAATTTCCCCTTCAACAATTCAAATTTTTCTCAAAGGTAAAATTACTGAGGATATGGGGGAGAGCACTTTTCCCCTCTTTTTTGAGGAAGTTAAAGATGTTACTACTTACACTTTTTGGTGACGGTATTGGCTATCTCATGCCAGAAGCAGGAATTGCCTGATAAACTGGAAAGAAATCAAATTGCAACCCTGTTCCAGAGCATTTACACAGGAAACTAATTGTAAGCTCCTGCATTCCTCATTGGTTTTAACAGAATTAATAAAGGACTTAAAGGACTTAGCTAAGGCTGTTTAAGTGTTCTATTGGTTCTGGCTACAGTAAAGTGATTTTTTTGTGATAGAGTACTCAAGACTAAGAAACCTCCTTAACACAACTCTCTGACTAGAGCACAATGGAAGCATGAAGAAGAGAAGTAAAGTGCCCATCTGAAGACAAAGTGATAGTTGTGGGAGGGGTTTTTTTTGGGTTTTTTTTTTTGGTGTTTTTTTGGTTGGTTGGTTGGTTTGGGAGCCCATGAATATTTTTGTTATATTATTTTACTTTTTTTTTTTTGCATATTATTTTACTGACATTACATTTGAAGATGTGCTTCCACTCATTGGAAACTTTGTGTTGCATAAAATGTACATTGAATTTTCTTTCTTTCTTGTTATTAACAACTTACCTTACTAAAAATGGAAGACCTTACAAGACCTTGTAAGGAAGACAAGGTCTTTGTTGTAGGAAGACCTTGATTTTGGCCACAAAGCCATTTGGTTATTTTCAGGCACATTTTCAGTTGGCTTTAGTTTCTTGTCCAGATACCCGAAGTCATCATTGCAAGATCTAGTTTTGTAGGCCTTGGTAATGCTGTAGGAGTGAATTACACTTCTGGAAATGAGGGTCCAAAATTATTTTTAGTTACAAAGAATACTCCAAATTTCCTGAGAATGTCAACGTTGTTTGTCATTGAAAAATGCTTGTTTTTTGTTTTGTTGGTGTTGCTAATATTAAAACTACGCTTCCATTACACTAACTGGTATCTTTGAATTACCATAATCTCATTACAGTTATCTGTAGTATTCCTTTGGAACTATTAATGGAAACATATTTTTTTGTGATATCTAGTGGGGTTTTTAAAGTTAAATTTTAAGATCTTTTTAGGGATGGTTTGTGCTTCTCTAAATGGGAAGAATTTCTGTAATGATTTACGTGACTGGAGGAGTTACCTTGTGCCTTTTGAAATAAGCAGTAACACAGCTGATTGAATATTAGTTGTGTTGGCTGGGCCATGCCAAAACCACTTGAAACTTTCGTGTCAAATATGTGAATAGTCTTTACGTGGAAAATAATGATCAATTTCAAAAGAAATTGAAAGTCTGCTAAGATCAGAAGGAGCAAGCAAACTCAACTGAACAAGCTCCTTTAGCTTTTAGTGCTGTATTTGAAAGCACAGGAACTTAATTTTGTGTGTTTCTCTTAAGTAGCTTAAGGCATCAGAATCCCTGGCTACTGATAGGTCAGGTTTTAAGACAAATCTGAAAAAATTGTTTCCTTTTCATGTGTTGGGGGGGAACAAAGAGAGTCATTACCTGCATGCCCTACTTCTAAATAAAATATCGATAACATGTTGTATAATATAATAATAAGTAATTTATTATTATTATTATTATTATGTAAGAGATATATGTTCTTTTCTCTAGATTTGAATCTTGTTAGGTCTGATTATCTCATTTATGTTAAAGGTATTTTTTCTACTCTTGATGCCTTGACAGTGTAAAGGTCTTAAGGATCCCTTTCTTTTACTGCAGTGATGTAAAGCAGCCTTATTAATACAAGTAAAGATTTGGCTTAAGGTTTTAGGTTGTAATCTCCTTTGTGTTTAAAAGTATTTGCATCCTTTTTCATGCTTTGTCTCTATTAAAGAACAGTTTAACAGTGGGAAGGAGGCACATCATTCATTTGCTCTGAGGCTAATATTGCTGTTTCCCTGCAAAAATGTCATTTGTGTCACTGCATATTGTGCTCTTAAATAATATTTAATTCTGTGACCTTGGTTCACCATGCCTTCCTGATTGTCCATTAACTCTCATCTTCTGGCAGAGGCAATCTGTGCTGCATGAATACTGGAAAAAAAATGCCTGAAACAACTGAAAGAGGTATCAAAAATATGATGCCTTGTATGTTTGGCTCCTTATGTACTCTTCCTTTTAATAATGCTAATTAATGCCAAGCAACCTAAGACAAAAAAATCAAGAACTGAGGCTGGGGGAGGGAAGGGACTGGGAAGGAAAGGAAAAGAAGCCTTTTTGACAGGCACACACCAGGAAAATGCAGGGTTGAAAGTACTGTGTCAGGTTGCATCACCTTACCATGCAGTTGCTCTCATTCAGTAATTGAGTGCAAATAGGAACACTTTGGGTTTATTTCATTTCCTGTCACAGCAAACCAGCTTCCACCTTTGGCTGTTGTATAACACTTAGATAACTAAAAGTGGTAGTAATTTTAGAAAAATTGAGTTATCTGAACAAGACAACAACTTAGTACATTTCTCCTTCCACCTATAAAAATTGAGAGATATGGTTCAGACAGCATTTTCAATGAGTTGCAAGGAAAATTTAAATAAAAATAGAAACTTGAATATAGTTAAAATAATAAAGAAGGCCCCATATGCTTTCTTACTGAGGATAACTCTTTGCATTGCATGGGTTTTTGTCTTTTTTTTCCTCATCTGTAGGTGGCTTATTTCTGTTTGTTTGGGTTGGATTTTTTTCCCCCAGACAGTTGAAATGCCTCCACTCACTAATGAAAATCACTAATGATGGCTTTACAAATTTGTCTCTAGTCCAAGTGGTTCCTCCCTTAGTGATCTCCCTGCTCCTGGGTTTTTTTATTGGCATTGCATGGAGTGCAATGGTTAAGTTTTTTCTTCTGTACCTTGTGTCTGTTAACACTTCTAATTCCTTTTCACAACTGCCAGTTTTCCAGCTTTGTGAAGCTCTTACTGTAGGCAAATGTGGCACATTTGGGGCTCACTCTAAGATTTAAAACAAATTTTATGTCAACGTACTGCTGTTCACACATACAAAGCACATTTTAGGCCTGCAGTGTTGTTAGGGATGAATCCACCTAACAACAAAAAGGTGCAGAATGTTTGGAGGGACAGGTTTAGAACTGAACTGAGCAGTGTCATTCACTGAAAATGGTTTTAGCTGTTTATCTCAAGTCAGCATTTGGTGCTTATTACCAGGTTTCTGCATGTCTTTATACCTTTTACAGCACACTGTTAGTTGCTTTCTAAGCAAGATCATTAGTAACTTGTCACAGCTCACTCTTAAGAGACATGTCAAATGCCAGCTCTGCTTGTTTAGTGTATTTGGCTTGCTTGGCAGGTTCTTAACCACAGGGTGCAGGATTTTATTCAGACAAATTACTGAGCTTTTACATTGCTCAAGTTGCCTTTAGGAAAGGGTTTAACTGAAGAGATTTGACTTTCTTTTTAACTGTTTTGAGAAATGTATAGTTGGTTCCATATTTCAGTGCTTATTCTGAAAGTGAATGATGAAATTATTTTGGAGCATGTTATTACCTTACTGTGGGATCATTGATGATTTTGGATTTTTCTTTTTCCATGCTAAATAATGCTGTACTGAAGAGCAAAGTCATTAGTTGCATATATAGGCTGCTTTTGCTGCAGTTTATTCCACTTCCTTTGATTGGTGGGAAAGCCAGTTAAACTTCCCAGGGAAGTTGGATGCTGTGGGACCCCTCCTGGTGCTCTGTTTGTTGACACTGGGTGCTGTTCTGTGCATTTCCAGGAGTGTTTCATCTAAATCTATACAACTGATTAATTAACAATTCACTGATAAGTAACAGGTGCAACAGGTTGATCCTGAAGGGACCTCAGGGAAGTGAGATAACCTATGGTCAGGAGATGGATGCTGGCTGTGGTTCTCTCCAAGTTGGTCATTCCCAGTGCTGGGAGAGGGATGCCCACTGCCCCTGCTCATGGTGGTGCCACAATTGAAACAAATCCAGCTTTCCTAGTTGGAAACAAGTGAAGGAGAATTAAATCTTAGTCCAGAGGTTTTTAGAATTGTTGGGCTTTTGTCTCTGAAGGGAGAACTGGAGTGAGCCTGCAGGGGAAGTGGTCCCTGCTAGCACATGGTGTGTTTCTTGCTACAGATGTTACAGAGGAGTAGCTGTAGAGGACAGCTGTAGTTCTGAAAAGGATGTGGATTAATACAATCTGCCTTGAATCCATGTTCAGCCCAGTGTGTTAACTGTACCTGGCATTTTCATAGTGGGTTTTGGTTTTATCTGTTGTATGGTTTTCCACAGCACTGCTGAAATCCTGGTGGCTGCAGAGCTTCTCTGCATGTCACTGTGTATTCTGATTTGAGCTGGCACTGACAGGTACAGAGCATAATAACCCATGTTTGATGCAATGAGCAAGCATGCCTTTTGGGCTAGATCTCTATTTCCTCCCTATCCCTATTGTAAGCAGAATTTGCATATTTAATTCTTTTCACTTAGTGAAAAATATATCCCTTTAGGTTTGACAGCTTCCCAAAGAATATTTTAGATTTCCCACACTGATTGTGGGCCATATGTTAGAACTAATTATATAAATGAGACATCATAGAATTGTGACATGCTTAAATGTTCAGTGCTTTAAAGACTTATGCAAGTGCATGCTAACTTGGGTAAGTGCTGGAAGAAGAAAAGAGAAGCTGCAGGTTTTGAACAGATGTTAGCAGCTTGGTAGGGCTATCCATTGTCTTTATCTCTCTATAAGAGTTTGCTGACACTTTGAAGGGTTTGGCAGACTATTCTGAGCTGCCATAGTGCAGTAAAGAAAGAATTTCCTTTTTGTACCTATGGATGTGCCAGAGATTCATTATATATTAAGTCATATGAAATGTGGGATGCAGATAGCCTCATTTTGCTGTTAGGAAGTAAGCATTAAATGTGTGGCTGTAGCTGAATGTTTGTGCCGATTTTTCTTTTTTTTTGGTGCCTTTTTTTTTTTTTTTTGTGTGTGTGCTGTGGATGATGTTGCTCTGAGGCAGAGTGGCTCACAGGCCTGCCTTTTATTATGAATTCATGTTATTGTGGATTATATTATTGGCAACTAACTGTGAAAGAATAAAGGTAAAGAAAAAAAGAAAGAATTGGAAGGTCAGAGGTGTACACTGGAGGCTTAAGCACCAAGGAAGGAATTTTATGAGATATCGTTATTAATGTTAACTGGACAGGAATTATCTCTAAAGTCAATTATACCTTGAATAAGTTACTAGTTAAAAAAATAGCTTAGTTTCTACTAATGCTGTCATATTCTTTTTTATTGCTCCAAGTCTCAGTGATGCATAGAATGATAAAGATAGTGTCACAGAAAGTATATTGTACAAAAGTTTTGTCTTCATAGTTAGAAATGAAATATGTATGCAGGTTATGCATGCCGAGCTGGTAAGCCAGAATTATGTCTGTAAGCTATTTCTGTATCCTTAGCTTTAATGCTGATGCATATTTAATTGCTTGGCCTGTTTTCCCCACAGCAAGATGTGGCTGTCTTCCACTGAAGTCAGTGCCTGAAGTCTGCAGCAGCCCAGTTTGATGTTTGTGCTTCTGCCTGTGAAGTGCAGCGTCCGCATCTGCGAGTAGCAGGTTGATGTAGTCCGGGAGAAAACCAAAAACTCTGCTCTGCTCTTCCAGGGGTGCTTCTGTGGAGGGCTTCCCTGTGGGACTGTAAATGGGGAAATTTACAATTTTAATGGCTGTGTCTGTAGTTTCTATGCTGGAATCGTATACTCTATTTTCCTCTTGTGTGTAGAGACCTTCTTCAGCACGATCTAAATTGTTTTATGTTGCTTGTCTACTTAAGTACAGAAAGATTTGTCTAATTTAATGTATTGAATTGGTTTTTAAATTATAATATTTAGAGTACTTTTGGCTTTCACTTATTTACAGTATTTAGTACTTTTGGCTTTCACTCTTAAGACCTCACCTACACTACTTTCCGTATTTCTTGTCAGAACACGTTTGGAAAATGCAATCAAGAAGCAATTAGTAATAATTGTGTTGAAAGATTACTCTGCGTAGTTGAATCTCAGATGCTTTGTCTGTGAAAGATGAGTATCATTTAACTTAATGTGAAAAAGCACCCCTGGTTTGTAAATGAAGTTTAAGTAGCTGTTTCATGTGAAATCTTTTTTTGGTTTTACAACCAAATTATTAATTCAATAACAATGTAACAGCTCAGATGGTTAATACAAGGAAGACAGGAGGGAGCAATAGGAAAAAAAGCTCTGGATTCTTGTATCAGCAGAAAGGTATGTGTGAGCAGAAGAGGAATCTTCATGATACCAGATGTTTATTAATAAGCTTGTATTCTCTAGTCAACTAAAGGAACTTTTTTATGCTGGGGGTACTGAGTAACTTTTAAACTTTTTTCTGTTGGACGTGTGTCCTATTGTGGTGTTGACTGTATTTTGTGTAATTCCTACTGTTTTATCAAAGGGGATAGCAGATTGTTTTATTTTAAAGGAAGAAATCCCTTCAGATAATACATTTTCTGCTCAGCTGCAGATTAACAGTTTTATCCACTCACAATTATAGCATATATTGCCAGAAGATAATTTGTTCCCTCTGTGTCTCAGTCATGCTTATTACCTTCATCTTATTACATAGTTTGAGCCTGTGAAATGATTTCTTAACTGCACTTAAAGATAGTTTGTGTAGACAGCAAAATGACTGCTCCCGCCCTCAGGATCAATTTGTAATGTGGTTTTATATAAATATTACGTGCTACGCTTCAATATTGTTCATAGTCCAGAAGATAATTGCCGTGATGACTCTTACTTAATCATGGCAAAAGCAGAGTCCATATGGAGTTTGAAGGAAAAGGTACTTAATTAGCTGTGCTGTAATACTGCTGTCCTGTCTCCAGCAGGACTGCTGGTGCCCTCAAAGATGTTTCTTGCATGAAGGAAATATTTGGTTTAGTACAGCAACTTATTGAACATATTCTGGTGGGGTTTTTTTGGGGGGTTGGAGAGAGCAACCATGAAATGAGATCTAATTTTTAAAAGAAAAATAAAAAAAGGCCACTGACTTGGAAAAATTCACAAAGGGAGGGAATAGGAGAGAAACTTAAATGGAAAAGTAAAAGAGAAATTGATGGACAGGCAGGCAAAGAAATTGAGGAAGTAGGGGGAGAAAATAAATTCATGTGGTCTTAAAGAAGATTGAAGGAAACAAAGAAAGGAGAATTATCAGAATACAGAACAAAATGAGTTGTGAACTGTCAAAACAGGCACCTAAACATATTGGTCTCTTAACACTGGTTAAGAGTGTGCATCTTCACTTGTCTTCACTTTTTTCCATCTCCTTTTCTCCTCTTCTCCTTTCACCTAGGCTGAAAAAATAGTTTGCTAGAGTGGGACCATGACAGGACTAAGTGGTGAAGCTCAGAGATGTCTAAGGAGCTTCAAGCTGACTCACTCACTTACATACATTTACTTAAGTTACTAAGGAGATGTGCTCACATAGATTTAATGATTTCATTACTATCTTTCAACTTCATGCTAAGTTAAAGCATCACTGGAGCCTCAACAGAGCATGCCTCCTTTTTTTTACCTGAATCAAATATCTGTGTGTGAAAATAGAGAAACCTGATGCATGATAGCCCCATAATTGGGTTGCCACACATGATTCTTACTTCACCTTTTTTTTAAACCTCTTCACCATTCCTGTGGAATCAATGTCAGGCTTTGAAATATTGTCACAAGCAAGCGTTGACCTTTGCCACCTGAGCTAAACTGAAATTTGTAGGGACAGAGACAGACTCCAGAGGGATAAATACAGAGCAGCACTTTGCTAAGTTGTGGCTCAAAAAAGGATACAACACAATATTATCGGTGTTCATGTGTTTGTAGATCATTAGTTTTGCAACAAATAAAAACACAATTTCCCAGAGCTGCACTGGAGATATAAGGTATCTCATAATACATTGCCTAATTTTAAAATTGCAGTTAGTTTCTCTTTTTTAATCCATGTGACTTGCCCTCCAGTTACTCTGGATGCAATAGTGTGGATTTCAAGGTATTCTCAGACTGTATAATGCTCTATCAGATATAAGAGAGCCTTAAAGTGATAAGAAATTCTCATTACTTAATGACTTTGGAGGAACAGTAGGAAACCTATGTTGCTCTGACACTGTTGAGTCCTGCTAGCATCATTAATAGCTGTGAATTTTATTCCTATTTAATGTGGGGGTTCTCTATACTTCTTGGCAGCATGAATGAACCAGGAGCAGTAGTGACCTGAACCCGAGGTCCATGCTTGAGAGGTGCCCACATGGGTGGCATTGGTGCCAGTGTGCAGGGCAAGGCTCAGCTGTGTTTTGGCACAGCCCCTGGTGAGACACCCTGCCTGACCTGTGCCACAGGTGCTGTGGTGTACCTGGGCTCCCACAATTATAACTGATTTAAGTACTGCAATTAGAGATGCTGTCATATGCTGTCAAATGCACTCATTTGTTTATGGTACTTGGCATGATTTTCTTTTTGACTAAACTTCTCTTTTTGTTAATAGGTATTTATATTGTGTTTTGTTCAGGTGGCACATATTCTGTGTTATGGAGAATAATGTTCAGCTTGATTGATTTGTTTCAGAATGGATCTATGCATAATTCCTCCTGTATTTAGTCTGTTCAATGAGAGTCACTCCATTTAGTGAAATCCTTCATTTCCTCCTGTGTCTGTGCATGTCCGTGTCAGCTTTCCCTGGCCTCACCCTCGGTGCCTGTTGTGAAGCTCACTGAGGTTGGTCCTGGTCCCTGCAGTTTAGTGCCCTCACTGCAGCTCTACAGGGTCACCACAAACTGTGCCTTGCTCCAGGTTCCCCAGCACTGATGCATTCTCTTTGACATCTAATGCTTAAAGTAGACATTTATAGTTAAATGTCAATACCGTAACAATTTACTAGTGTTAGTACATTGCTCATCCTTTAACACCGTGGGGCTTTGGGTTGGCGCTCTGCAGGGACAGCTTGTGCCACTCATACTGGCTTTCAGGGCATCTCACTCCTTTAAAAGTCTTCTTGAATTTGGTGCAACTCCATGAGGAGCGAGGTGGGCTGAAGAACCTTGTCTTAGGGTTGGTTGGCTTAATGCTGTAGGTTTGGCATGCTGCTCTCAGCTTCCATTGTTCAGGGAGACTTGCTTTGCTGAAATATGAATTAAACTGTACACTTTCTTCATAATACATTTAGGACTAAGGCTTACAGCAATTTATTTTTAATAACTTCCACCCTTTGTAACTGTCCTGCCAAGAGCTTGGCTTACTGATGTCCAGTCTTGTCCAGGCTTTAAATCTGCATTTTGGTTCCCGTAATAGTGGTTTTAATGTAAGTGGAAACATCAGTCTTGTCTTAAATCTTCAAAATTAAGTATAAATGTTATCTGTTGGTTTTCATAAACTTGAATCTTTGAGATGGTTCTTGGCTTTTTAGCCAGCAAAAGATGTTTGTAGTATATCCAGAAAGTACTTTGTCAGAAATATCAAATGATGAGCTATGTTAAGAGTTTTAAGTATTAACATGTTGTTGTAATTGCACTTAGAGTTTTAAGCTCCTTTGTTAGCTATGTAGAGTATTCTTGGGAGAATATGATGTGGTACAAGTTACTTTCCACAGGATGTGATTTGTCCTATGATTATTATTATCTTTTTTTTCTCTTCAAAAATGATGTTTTGAAATTGTCCTTTTGCAGACTGTCTGAGAATGCCCTTTTCTGTAAAACCACACCCTGTGTGGGTGCAACGCTTTTATTTAACAGGTCTTTTATGTCCATTTCCTTCTCTGGAACGTAGAGGACAGCAGCACCCAAGGGCATTGAGGGAAAGGAGGAGCGGGAAGCTCGGACTGAACAGGCAGGAAGAGTTTGTGTCTACTGGAGCAAATTCCTGCCTGGATCTTAGGCTGGCACCCATAACTTCTGTTTCTGTCCTGTTAGGAGACAGCATTTTCCTTCTCATCTGGGTGGGGTCTGGAGGACAGCAACGTGGTGGTTGCTCCCTATGATCACCCCAGAGAAGTCTGGGTGTTGAGCCTGAAGAATCAGTGCTCCTCTTGATGTCAGTCATTGTCAGTGTGATATAATTTAATAGAAATTCTCTCTGTCATTGAAAAAAAATTCTAGAAGATCACTCAGGAGACTCATAGGAGGGCATTGTTGCCTGGGGTTATAGAGTTAGATGCTAAGAAATAAGAAAATAACAGATTTAAGGTATGAGCAACTTGAATTCAGTGCACGTGAATGAGGCTATTGGCTGCAGCTGTAATAATTTATCAACAAGAGTGATGAACTGGGTGCATCTTCTCTAGGAGAACCTTGTTGTGTCTTCATTCACATATTTTTCCCAGTGGAAAAAGGATTCAGCTGCTAGTTAACTTGGATACATGGGCAAATTTTGGTACCTGTGAGCCAGAATGTTTGAGCTGGTTGGATGAACATTCAATTTTGCTGACTCACAGTAGATAAAAGTGAGTTTTTGACTGACATGCAAAGTATACATTGGCAGCCAAGCAGTGACTTGTCTGGTACTGACCAGCGGATTAGGGTTACCCAGGTGCAGAAGTGGTGTGCTGTGCCATGCTGGTCACTACCCTTTTTGACAGATGGATTCTTCTGTAATTAATTTATAATGGCATTAGCCTAATTTATAAGAATCCTGCTGTACTGGAATTTAAAGTAATTTTTAGGGATATCTTAGTAGCATGTCTCTCTTCTGTAGATGGTCTGTATTGCTTTGATTTACTGTTTGGTTGTTGGTATGGATTTAGAAACACACTGCTTCCACCACATAACAAAATTTGCATCTGTAGGACTGCACCTGATCTGATGTCTTTTATTTATATATTTTCCTTGATTTCTTTATTCTGAATAGCTTTAAAGATGCCAAGCATAAATGTACTGAACTGCAAAATTGTAGACTATGAGCTTTGGACTAAGGAATGTGAAGATGATAATTTAATTTTTTTTTTCAGAGTTTTGTTACATGTTGGATGCTGAACTTGTAATGAAAACTATATGGGTTCAAGATCAACCTTTACTCTTGGTGCATGAGTAAAACACTAGACTGTAAAGGCTGATTCTTGACTGAATCAGTAATAACAATAAATAAATAATAAGAGCTGTAGAATGGTGTTGAGACAAGGAATCCTGTGTGTGTTTGTGTATTTGTTTGCATGATAAAGTCTGTGTATTCAAAGCTTGACTTGTCTAGAGAGGCTCTTTTTTGGCTGGAACAAGCCTTTGATATTTTGAAGAAATCAAGAACTAATTCTTTATGCTGAACTTTGAGGGATGTGTTTAAAAACATTACTTACCTATCCCTCCCGGGAAAATAATTCCACTTTTGAACAGGTACCAAAAATAGAATTAGTGCTATAAATAGAATTAACTAAGTTCAATACTACAGTTAGGAGGCCTGCTCACAGTCAAAACCAAAACTAGACTTGATTTACTTTAAGGACCAGTGTTCTCATTTCATGGGAAGGTGAGGTAATGCCTTTTTTTATGCTTATACATAATATTGAAAACCTAAAATGCAATTCAGATGTGTGATAGCAATATTAAATATTTAAAAGTTTGAAAAATTTAATGCATTTAAATATTAAATACATGTGCTGGAGAACAAATTGCAGGGTTGAGTACTTATGTCAGTAACATGTTGTATTTGAATAGTTCTTGTCATTTCTGTGTGAATAGTGAAAGAGATGTCGAGTGTATATGGGATGTGAGCACCGTTTTAAGTCATGAAGACTTTTTGAAACTGTGATTACATAATTAACTATGGGGTGAACAGCATTCTTTTGAAATAACAAAACAGAAGTTACCCAGTTAATAATAATAAAAATTATTTGATTGCTGTACTGCAAGGATTGCTGCATTGCTTGCTGCTGGTTAGTCAATTTTTCCTCAAAAGGAAAGTGAAATCTGCTTTTGCATTTCTAATTCACGCCTCTACTTTTGTAGGAAAACCAGGGACAAATTAAACATGCATACATTTAGTTGCTGTAAATCATCTTACAAAAAGCATTGACCAGCAGAGGGCTTCTGTCCCTGGGAAATAATCCCTCACACCGTTATTGCCAGGGAAGAGGAACTTTAAGCACACGCATTTCCACAGTGGTTTTCCTTCTCTCATGGTCCTATGGACCAGCCAGCTCTGGAGAGCTGTTTAGGATCCTGCAGTCTCCTTTGCTTCCCTTCAGGTTGTACATGATGCAGTCTCATCTCCATAGAACAAGGGAAAATTCAGTCTGTCTGCAGTGGTCCCCTTTTAATTATGTTAAATGTTTTTGTCGTCGAGATACAAGCATGAGGACAGGGAGGGATGCTGTGAAGATTTTTGGAGTTCAGACTGTGGGATAAATATCTTGTTGGTGGTCAACTTATAAAAGAGTCTATCACATTTTAAACTGGAGCAAAGCTTTATTCTTTTTGTCTGGCACTGAATGGCATCTGATAAATCTCACTGTGTGGTAATTTATGCCTTTAGCAGTGTGAAAGGGGTACACCGATGTGGGGGCACTCAAGCAGGTTTCTGTAATGGCAAGAGCACTGATCCTCCACTCTGCTAGAAATATATTTTGAATCTGTCTTGCTGCCTCATTACTGAATATTATTCTTGACACATAATTTTGCGTTTTACCTGGCAGGCATTAGTCTTTCTTTTGGCTAGGTTTTGCATTCCTTTTATCTGCTTTATCTAGAATTCATCTCTGTTGCTTACTCTGTAGCCACGGCGTGCTAAACAGCCTTAAGTCAAATATTGCCACATACACCTCTCTTCTTAAAATGTCATTAACTTTGCTTGGTGCTGTGAGCCACCCAGTCAGAACTAAGCTTTTCAGCTGGGTGACTGGCAGCATATGGAGAGACAAACTCTTTTGGACACATTTGGTTAAAAAGATAGTGTTTGTTCTGCCTTTCTGTGTTCAGCAGTGCCTTTTTTTCCTCGGCAGAATTGGAAGATAATAGGATTTTAAAGGGTGAGTAATTGACCGACAACCACTTCCAGCCGTAGCATTTTTCTTCATATTGTGTGGCCTCAGTGCTTAGGTGAGGCACAGCCTGATTTCTTATTTCCACAGCTCACTGCACTAAATCCCATGTCAGCTTGGTTGTTCTGCTGGCAGCACAGGGGAAACAGAAAGATACATAACTAGCCTGGGTTGGGTGGGTTGGTTGGTTGTTTCTTAAATTTGGGTGTTTGCTTTAGTGACATTGTGTATATCTAGGACTATTCAGATGTTAAAATTGAATCAAATAGATGCAAAATGGATTTCTGTTGTTGATGCCAAAATTAAATATTTTCAAAATCCCTTGTATTTTAATACGTCTTTTTTTTCCCCCTAGTCCAAAAAACCCTTTTTTTCCTTTTCTTTTTTTTGTTTTTTTGGTCATCATTTTGGTGCAAATATTTGTGCTAATTGATGATGCCTGGGCTGCAGGAAAATGAAGGCTGGAGGTTATGGATGCTCAGGAACACAGCTGAGTAAGGGCTTTTGCAGCTGAAGGAGGTTTGGGAACTTGGGAGGAAGATGGCAATAACAGTTTAAAGCTTAGGTTGTCATGAGGGAGGTTTGTGAGAAAAGGAGTCAAATGCTTCAATCAACCAGGAGGGAGTGAATGAATTCCTATCTTTTTTATGAGGATTAATTTTTTATTAGATGGTAGTGGCTGTTTTCATTCGGTTTTTTCCCCATTTTAGCCTTTTTTTTTCCCAAGCTTCCCTCCCTCTCTACTGCCTCTTGCTTGAGCTTGAACGGTTCTGACACTAAATGACCATTTGATGAGTCTGTCCTCACCATCCCCCCACGTCTAATTTACCAGGGAGTGCTCCTGATGTGGGTGGTACCCCTCTCATCAGGGTTTTAGACAGACTCAGCAGCTCACAATGATGCCCATAGGCAAAGGGCATGGTACCAAAACCGTGTGGAAGCTGCGCCAGCATTGCTTAGGCTTAGCTTAAAGTGGTCCTGAAATTTTGTCTGGGGGTTCTTCCTGCAGCCTGGGAGACTTACTTAAATATACTTTAGATTAACAGGTGATCAATATAAAACTGCATTCTTATATAACAAATTTTTAAAATGGTATTTGCATATATAAGTTATCTTAAATATTGAAATGTGTCCCTGGGTGTTTTTTGCATCAGATTTTAGAGACCAGTATAAGGCATGCAGACATAGGGCTGCATTTTTCAGTGAGAGCAAAGGACACCAGAAGTTATTGATAATGTTTTTTGGGTTTTTTTTTGTTTTTTTTTTTACATTTACCATGTCCACAGGAGAAAATGGTTCCAAGACCAAAGCAGTTTGTTGCTTTCTGATAATTTGATTCCTTGTGTTCTTTGTTTTGGCATCAGTTCTGATGTGTTCTGTAAACAATCCTTGGTAATATAAGGATTTGTAAGAGTTGCAGTGGTTTTAGTGCATTAAGGTTTTGAAACTCTTCTCAGATTGCTCAGTTGCTCTGTTACGAATTTTAAAGACTATACTGGTGGTATATGCATTAGTGTTATGTAAAACACATGCATATTAAATGCAATGTGAATATATTTTGCCTTTTCCAAAGAGGTTTAGAATAAATAAAAGCACTTGCAACTGAACACTTGAATGTTTTGGTGGAAAAGAACCTAAAACCACCTTATTACAAAAATGTATAGCAGCTGAACTTTGTGCATCCCTCACCTCAGTCAGTTACTTGCTTAGTTTAAAAGGTCAAATAAATTAAAAGACAAATTAATGTTAACATGTTGGTGAACTACATACTGACTTTAATTGTAACTGTAAAAACAGATACTCTGAGGCAGATTTAAGCAGTGGCAACTAACATTGTTATGATAGCCTCAGGAAGCAAGTGTAACAGACAGGATGTTTTGTAATAAAACTGTAAAACAATTAAAATAGCTGCACAAAGGATGCTGCTTTTTAGCCTGTCCAGAGGAAAGGGCTGCAAAGGGAGTGTCAGCCAGTCACAGCATCACAGTTGTTATAAATTGCTATCTACTTTTGGAAGGGGCAAAAGATGGATAACAAAGTCGACAAGTAAATACATGCTACATAAATATGCATAAATCCATTACCATCTGCCACATTGTCCAATTTGACTGGGGTGTCTACCACATAAATCAGTTTAAAGCAGTTTCCCTCAAGCAATATTTTCTGTAATGAATGGTTGAAAAATCTACATTCTTGGGTTGTGACTGTAGTTCTGGTACATAATATGGAAAATACCATATTTACCATTTTCTCAAAAAAAAGTTGAAGCTGTAGTTGAAAGATTTATTTGACTATGCAGCTACTAAACTTTGCATTAGTCTTTGGAAGCCAAGCCAGGAAGTTAAATTATCAGGCTTTTTGCCTGGCTAGGAATTTTTAGTGGTTTATTTTATACAATCACTACTAAGGACATTAAGTAAAGATTAGAAATATCAGTCTGCAAATGTGCTGGTTTTGTATCCCAGCATTATGATCATTTAAAATGATAATTTTTCATGAAGTTTCATTCCTTGCTTGGGAAGCAAACATAGCTCATAGTGCTGCTGTTTATTCGTTGTGTCATCACTGTGCTATGTCTCAGTTTAGGTCCCAGTAATTGTATTTTTCTGTCCTGTATGTGTATAACACACTTACATTTAATCTTTTATCCAGATGTGGCCTCTCCTTAGACTCTGCTTGTACAGTTTTCCTACATCCTGTTCTGGATTTCTCCTAATAGCTACAGCTATAGAGTCACTGTGCTCGGCTGTGCATTCATCTGGGCTTGGTTTCTTTGACACAGAGGCTGCTTTGCACTGCTCTGGCAATGAAAAGGGGCCCCAGTGAGAATGGGACTCAAGACCCAGCTGGCTTGTCTTCTGTTTTATGACACACCAAATAGATTGCACCAGGAGAGATAACATTTGTGTGTTCGTTCTTTAATGCAAGAAGAAAGTATTAAAATTTCCTTGTTCGTGTGCTTATTTATAGATTAAAGCAAAAGTGGTGAGTCTCTTTAATGTACACTGATGTTCCCTTTTTTTCCCCCACTCCATTCCTACTCTAGAGATTTATAACTGTTACTGAAAAATATTATAGTATTCTGATTAAGAGTATATATTAAGACTTTACATCAAGACACTCTTTCTGGTAGGAGGTGTTAAAATGCTCATTTAGGATGGAAAAAGACAAATTTGGAGTTTCATTCTTCTAAAGAAAGTGGCCTGAGATTGTATATGTAACAATCTGATAATCCATCTTCTCTCTGCAAATATTTGCCTCCATTAAGTCAAAGGTCAAAAATCTAAACTGCCTGTCAGGTTAATTCTGTGGAGTTTTGTAAATCACTTAAGTATTTTTGAGTCTGTATGGCTAGGTGTCCTTTAGTAGGTTAAGAATCTACCTTTGCATCTGTTTGGTGAGAAGCACAGGTTTGTAGTGTAAGAAAGTCACAATACAGTAGTAAAATTATTGCAAAAATAGTTTGTAGGTAATACTGAAATATTTATTTGATATGGTAGAGATTCTGTAGTGTTAGAAAAACAGCTTCTAATAAAAACACAGCTTCATTCCTTAGTGGAGCAGAAATTCAATGTTAAAACTAGAAATGAATCCGCTTGGGAAAAAAGTGTGTAAGTGTGAGATTCATTTTCACTTCAGATTAGCTGCCTTAAAGATAGGGCATCACATATAAGCTAGTTATCCAGCCTTTTAGCTCAGTCATGGAAGGGAAGGGTTCCCATAGATAAGGAGTCATATCATTTAAAGAGAAGTGTCCAGTAAAGGTGGGATATGTTTCCCCTGGGAGGGCATACAAAAAATACGTTTTTGTGTCTGTAGGGTAGGGCATGAATCTCAGTGTGACATTTTTTGTGTACGTGAGGGGGAAGGGAACAGTGTGCTCAAAATGAAAAAATACACAGACTTTTAAGGTCAAATATTAATCTACAGCATGCTGATTCTCAGGTGGGCTTAGTAACAGCTGGGATATGATTTAAAGTAAAGATACTTGTAAAAACAAACAACCCCCTCACTTAAATACACATCTTAAGTCTCTATATCTTCCTTATTGACATGAAATAATAGACCAAAGTATAAAGGTTTGTTTGAGAAAGGCCATTTTCTGATCTAAAGCTTCTCTTCCATCAGTTCTGTGTGTTGGATGCATTCCGTTAAGCACATTTTGTATGTGTTTAGAGGAGAAAAGATAGTCTGGCAACTCTGTATCAAGGCAGGAAACCTATTTCCAGAGCTGCCTCAGGCTTCCTGTCCAGCTAAGGNAAAAAAAAAAGAGGAAGAGGAAAAAACCCAGGAACTTTGTTTTAATATGCAAGTTTTAAATGAAGTATTTTTGCTACTGGCCCTCTTGTTCAGAAGATCTAATACTTATCTGCCTGGCAGGATTTTAAGAAGGTGAATTTTCTGAAGCTTCAAATGCTTTCTGGCAGGATCCTATATACATGTAGAAGATAAATTTTTAGTGTTACTGCACTATTATTCCTCAAGCAAAGCTTGAGGAAATTTGTGCAGGGTGCCAACCTCTGAAACAGTCTTTCTCTCTGCTCTTGATAATGAAGTAAAGGGATGAAACCTTCCTTGGAATTGAGGTAATTCGTTATTATTTTCAAACAGAAATGGCAGGAAATGAGAAGAAAACAATTGCTTTGAAAACAATTTGAATGTTGCTCCAGACAAATAAAAGACTGAGGCAGTGGCTGACCTCTCCTGACAAACAGCTGGAGCCAAAAATGGCCATGGAGTTGTCGCTTAAGGACTTAATGGAGGAGATCTTTCAAATCAAAGAAACAGTAAACAAGGTAGATGGAGCTTTAACAGAGGTTAAAATTGAGATAGCTCAAATGAAAGTCAGGCAAAATGAAATTAAAGAAAAGGTGAATCAACAGTTCCGCATGTGTGAGGATGAATTGCTTACGTTAAAAGAGACTTCTAATCAAATCAGGTTTCTGGAATGATCTTTGAAGAATCGGGAGAATAAAAGGAGGAAAATCAAATTTGAGCCTGGATACCTTAGAAAGGGCTTGAAGGACATCACCCAGGGGGAGGTTTTGAAAATATTGCACTGGAGCTGATAAAAGTGAATGCTGAGAGAGACCTTTGCAGCAAAAGGTTGCACCTCAGCTTCCTCCTGGGTGTCTGGTAGGCATCAGCCCCTTGTATCACAAACATTGTGCTCCCCTTGTGCAGCAGATGACAGCGGTAAAGTTTCCTTCTGTCAGTTTTTTCAGAGCACTCTCACTAGACCGTAGCTGGACACAGGCTATCTGCCACTGATGGCTTTACAGCCTCCCTGAATGTGAGGCCTGATTTATGGCACCCTAGTGAAATTGGGGTAGGTTACCACATAACAATATGGTAATTATGGGATGAACCAGTTGGCCTGGCTTGGGGCTCAGGGAAGTTCCTTTTCCTACCACTACAAAATGCAAAGGAGTTAGGCTCTGTAAAACTGCCCTCGCCTCTGAAACGTGGCGATGACCACCTTAGGAATTACTGTGATCACTGGGAGTTCCCTCTTGCTCCGTCAGGGCGGTGAAATATGGAGCACACGGGGAAAAGTGATGGTCTGTGGTGCCTGGTTCTTCACTGATGAAACCTTCCATCAGCAGGAAAACTCAGGATACTCTTGTAGGTTTGGCTTGGATGGGGGATCAGGGAGCCAAGAGTAACACGAGTTTGCTCTAGAGTTGAGCCTCAAGTGCTTGGTGTGCAGCTAAGTAGGACAACTACAAAAATTAACAAGCAAGGAAAGTTTTACCTCCCTGCAATGCTGCAGAAGGTAAACATGTTTGAAATACCTAGGCAAGGAAATGGTGGGATGAAAGTCTAAAATTAAGGTGGAGACAGTGGTGTTGCTTATTTTGAAGGAACAGCTGGTCTTTAACTAGCTGCCATCCTGTTAAGGATGCCTTAATAAGAAAGAGTGTTTCAGTTCAGTGCTAGTGTTTTGCTTGTCCTTGCAGATTTCTGAATGCATGCAAGAATCTGCAGTATTCATTTTCTGGTTATATTTGCTTTTAAATATTTTCTTCATTAATTTTTTCTGGCATTTACAGCAGTAGGTTTTGTTGGTTTTTTTTGATTCTTCCATTTTCAACTAAAGTGGGTGAACTGCTTTAGGAAAAAATAGGTAATGATTCAGATTTTTAGTCATACTAATGAAAATGTTTTGTTAACCGAACTTTCATTTTTGTTTTCATCTTTGTTTCTCATGATTCATGCTGAAGTCTGTGTCACAAATGTCCTGTATAGAATCTATTGTTATGTAATTTTTAGAAGTTTTCACTGTTTTTTTCTTTTCAGCCCAACACTGGCAGACAAATATTACAGACACAAATCAGAGGTTTGGTTTGACTGTAGGTTTTGGGTGCTGACATAAATCAAGGGTTCCAATTTCTTTATGTAAACTAATTATTTGCAGCCAGGTTGGATTCTTGGGCAAAGTATTAATTTTGCCATTGTGAAGAGAAAGTTCTCAAGTTGTGAAAGATGGTAAACAATAGTTGGTAGAGGAAAAGAAGGAAGCTCTGAGGAGCTGCTCTTTGCCCTGTTTCTTGGTTGGGGGATCACCATTATATCCTCCTACAAAATGGTAGGAATAAGGCAACCAGTTATTGGTGGTGTTGAACATGATCCTACTTCACCCCACTGGTGAAGTAGGATTTTTCCTATTGGATCAGCTTGAGGATTTAATAGTTGGGAAATCCATTGTTAGCAGCTGTGCCAATCTGAATAGCTGAGTGAGATTTTACTTCAGTCAGTCAGTCTGGTTAAAAGTTGCATATGTCTTTTCCTGGAGATTCTGAATTGCATTATTTAGTGGACTGATGTGTTGTGTAGTCCCAAAGAACTTGAGCGGGACATCAAGACATGCAGCATTATCTTACAAGAAAGTACTGCTAAAGGTGAACTGTAGTGATGAACAATTGTGAGAATTAAAAAAAAAAAAGCTTGAAATATTTGTGTAGATTGGTTTGTTTCAGGGAAGAGCTACAAAGCATATTGTGGGTTTGGGAAATGTGATAAAATGCATTGCTTACAAAACCAAAGACTTCACAAAAATCACTTTTCTAAAAGGGTCACAAGAAAGGTCAGTACATTTCTAGGTCTACACTTGCAGGATGGTCTTCTAATAGAGAATTCTTCTGCTTGTTTCTTTCTCTCTGCTCTCAACTTGCAGGGAATGCAGTCTCTTGAGTGCCTTGAATGTCGACATCAATCGAAATGTTATCCTTTCAGTTAATTGGCTTCCAGGTTCGTGTTCCACCTTACACCATAAATAGATTTAGGTGCATCTCTCCTAATTTGCAGGTTTCTGGATAGGTACCCTGGGTGAAGTATTTTAAGAAACTTTCATTGTTCAGATACTTCTGAAAATAAAATACTAGCATAGGACTTCTTAACCTGGATCTTGACTTTAGCAGGTGAAACAAGATTGTGTGGTAGGTAGAAGTTTGCCATTTTTGTTCCACTCTTAGTTTACAGACAAATTACCTTGTACCTATCTGTCTGGCTACCTACAGATGTGAGTGTGGGTATACCACTACACTAGATATATATATTTGTATTATATAGTTTTAATGACAGTAGACACCAGGGCTGTACTTAAAATCCTGGGAACTCTTGTAGCTGCAATAGCCAAGAGTATAAGGCCAGGTGATGTTAGACAGCTTTTCCTTCTCTTGTTACTGGTCATTACTGTAAGAACAGCAACTCTGCAAGGTTTAGATCTTTTCATCAACAAGTAAAATATAATATTTTTAAAAACTTCAATAAATTGTATTCAGACTGTATTACTGTACCAGTATCTGTTTGAATTGCTTGTATTCTAGAGCATTTGGGAAGTTTTTTCATAGTAACCTTACTCTGAATCAGTGGCTAGAAGTGCTTTTGAAATGACCTGTCCAGGTTTCATTCCATGACACAGTTGTGCCCACAAAGCAGGCACATCACTGGAAAGGCACATCACTGTCCTCTGTCCTCCTCAGCAGTGGGGTGAAGAAAACCCTGCATGGCGTGCGCTGAGTACCTTGGCACGGGTGACACAAATGCCCTCAGTCCAGGAACCACTGACAGCCTCCTTGGTTCTCAGCTCAGAGAGGGTCTGACAGCACTTAAAGAGAGAGAGCAAGCAGTCTCTCACTTGATGTAACTGAGTTAATTTCCATCTGGGTATGAGCTGAGGTTCTCTAGGCTGCTGAAAGACTGGAGAGCCTGGTTGAAGCTGCCGTGTCTCATTTGTCCCAGCTGCCATAGTCAGGAGGTACCCTAGAATATGGATATAGCTGCAGTGGATGCTGTTCTTCCAAAGCAATGAACTAATTTTCACATCCAGTGTGTCTCAAAGAAACTGGCTATGGTATTTATTGTAATGTTCATGTGCAATGGCTGCATAATATTCAACTTCAGTGAATGCTTTATTTCTCCTCCTTCCCTTCAGCGTGCTGCAAAGTGACAGCTTGATAAACAGACCAATTTGTTTGATTTTAGCATTATAAGCTTTCAAGGAAAAGGCAATATCAGCTTGCATTGGGAGATGTTCCTATTTTATGTCTTACGCAGAAGCACTTTTAAGAATGGACACTGGCATAGGTAAAAGAACACTGCCACCAGGAAAGTCCTGCTGTTGATTTTCTTTTTATTTTAAGAAAATGGTCCATTTTTGTTCACATGCAGATAAATTGCTGATTTTATTCAAGATGAAGGAGGTGGATTTAAAATAAGAAATGGCACTTCTAAAAGTCTTCAGCGATATCGTGCAGTATCTAACTGAACAGCAGAGGCCTGTCAAGGCAGACAGGGATGTGTTTATCTGTATTTTTTTTTCTAGCAGATTTTATTTGTGTTTCATTTTCCAAGTGGCACTGTAATTTTTTTTGGTTTTATGAGTTGTGCTTTCCAGTATGGCATCATTGCTTGGTACTTCACACTGTAGAGAGAACAGCTGGGTTAATTAAATAGATATGTCACAGCACTGAAGCCAGTGCCTGCTGCCATTGTACACAGGCAGCCAAGAGTTACAGTAAATAGAGACTCACAGAGGCATTAGCAGTGCAATATCAATTGTAGGAAAAAAACCCAAACAACCTGTGGTATGAAAAATAGTAGAACAAAATGATGCTTTGTGTGCATAAATTACAAGTAAGTATAAATTAGGTGAACTCTGCATTTGTGATACCATAAAATAGTTATTATTGATTATGATAAATTAATAAACTGACTTTCAGGTAAATGTTAGCAGTGACAGTATGGAATTTATGGAGGACTTTCTTTCCCAGTAGTGTTACAGCACACTGCCCCATTTTTCTTTTCTTTACCTTCTTTTTTTTCCCCCCCTCTCATATTGAGATATCTTGACATGTGGATCCTGTAACATTTTTACAAGCAGGTTTGTTACCTCTAGTGTGTGGACCAAATTTGGCATTGTCCTTTGTGAGCTTCCTGTCTACTCTCGACTATGAAAGTCATATACCATAGCCCCCACTTCATCTCTGAAGCACTAATGAAGGATACTGTGTGTTTAAGATCTGCTCTGCCATTTTCAAAAGTGACTGAATTTAAATTACTGGCAAAATACACCTTTTATATCTGTTCCTTGTGTTCACAATGTTCAGTTTATCTATAAAAACTGAGGATGAAATGTTCCATGACTTTGGGTCATTGCAGACCCAGGGATGTACACGTGCTGTAAACTGAGGAGGCGAGGTCATCTCAGTGAGTATGATGGAAATTGTTACTAGATTGCAGGTTCTTTTCCCCCACAAATGGATCAAAGCTCGCTCTACAGCTGCTGGAAGGGCTGCTGGGGGCAGCAGCAAAATCCAAACCTCCAGAAAGAATGGATACAAAATAAATCCCAACACAAGCTCCTCTCAGTGGTTTGGATGATGATTGGCAGGTTTCCAAGGAGCAGATGGTGCCAGCAACATTTTGTTGTTTGTTTGTGAACTACTTGCAGATTTGCAGAGCAAAGGCAGTGTAGAGTTGGTCAGAATGGCAGTACTGCCATGGCAGAAAATGGGACGAGTTGTGGTGGCTGCTGAATTACACCTTAAAAGGAATTCTTGGCACTCCCTTTGTATTGACCTGATGTTCTTAGAAGGTTATGAAAGAGCCACATAAACATCATTAATTCTGCAATAAAGTCTTCCAGAATGTGATAATAATAAGGAACTATTATTTTAAAATAAACCCCTCTTGTGCATGATATGAGGATTCTCAAAGCAAGTGAAGCTGTCAGACATCAAATCTCAAGAGGTTTTTTTGGAGAATCTCTGTGTAAACATATGAAAAGCCAAATGAGAAATCTCAGTGCTGAGACTTGCTAGCTATGGGGCTGTAGGAGGTGGTAAAAAGCCTTTCTTTTATGGGGTTCTCAAATGCATGATTTGAAAAGCAAACACTAAAATACAGACCCAGGTCTCATTTCTGCAAGCTCCCAGACATGAGTAGCTGTCTGCACATAATCCCCTGGAAACTGGGAGGTGGAAGACAGGCAGTGGCTTTTGCAGGGCTTCTCCTGGCTGGCATCCATGGCCATGGTGCTGGGGATAGCCTGTTGTCAGGGCTCTTCTGTCTGGGGCACAGTGCTTGGCATGTTTGCCTTGGGTAGACATCAAGACAGGGTTCCTTCACGTGCAGAAGTGTCCTCTGCTCATGTCCTGCTCAGCTTCTGTTTGGAAATATGTGCAATGAAAGCCATTAAGGATATCCAAGGACTTTGGGTGGTTAGGCATGAAACAATTCATCTAAACATGTTATATTGTCTAAATGGAGGATGGGGCTTGGAGGGTTTTGGTGTTTTTTTGGGTTTTTTTTGTCTATAGTTGTCATACTTATATTGAAAGCTATGAAAAGGTGACTATTTTACAAAATGTGCTTTACAAAATTATTCAAATTTGTAATTAATAGCCAGAAGTAACAAGAAGGAGCAAGAAGAGCAATCACAATCATTCACGTGGAGGGATGAACATTGGAGCATTGTGATGTGGGTTGTAGGCACACCTGTCTTCTGTTTTCCTGCCTGTTTTGTATTCAATGAAAAATTATGATAATCTCAGAAACAGCTGAGGCAGATTGTCCCATCTTTTCTGTGGAAAGAGCCACGTTAGAGAAACCAAGCCTGAGCTTCCAAGGAGTGGGGAAATCTTGAGACTCTCACTCCTGACTCTTGTGGGAGCTTGTTCTCTTGTTTAATAGACAAAATAAAATACTTAATTCAGTGTAATGAATTTGTAACAATGACCTATTAGGATTATGTTTTTCCAAGAAGCTAAGGGGTCTTCAGCTTACTTGTACCCTCCCAACTGTTTTAATGAGAGGTGCTTTTGAATTTCTTTGGCATTAAGCACAATTTGTGATTGTATAAGTTAGGCAGGCTGAGGAGAGGCAGAAAGAGGGAAGACAAGCATTTTATATCTTCGAGCAATTTCTATTTATGGAGTTGGACAGCATTTTGAATTAAAATATTTTAACATGGTTTTTACTACTGTTGTGGGTGCTGTAAGTTTCACTAGATTTCAAGTTTATATTTCCACCCTCCCCCCTCCTCAGTTCACATCTGTAGCAAATTTCCGTGCAGTGTCCTACACATTACACTGAGTTGTATCTTTGGACATGTGATACAGCCGGAGATTATTCAGTGTGACAACACTTAACCTAACATAATTCAGTTCAGTGCACTGAGAAATAGAATGATAGAATATTTTTTTCCCTAGGATAGGTACCCATCCATTGTCACTCAAATTACTGCCGATTATCTGGTAGGAACGTAAGAATATAGGACTTGCCATACCAGATCAAACCAGTGGTCCATCTAAGAAGCTGTCCTTTCTCTTGAGACAGGCTGGAGCTGGGTATTTCAGACAAAAGTGCATAACACCATACAATAAACTTTCAAATGTCTTTCACATTATGTTGTAGGGTTTTTTTTTTAAATCCTGTCAGTAGATTTTGGTCTGTGCTGTGCAGCAAAAAGGCTTAAATCCTTCATGTTTCCTAAATCTGGTGCAACATTTCATTTTCATGTTATCTATCTAAACCTTATCTGAATTTTGCTGCGCTTTTGATGTCAATGTGCTGTGGTAGCAGTGCATTCCACAAATTAATTGTATGTTATAAATAGGAATGTCTAATGTCTCATGTAAACCTCAAACATGCCTTCTATTAGATATCTCATCTTTAAGCTAAAAGGATTCCTGTCAGTGTTTCTAGTCCCTACCCTGCAGGACTCTTCCTGTGCCTGTAATTATTTTAACAATTCTTTATATCTATACCTTCTGCTTATCACAAGAACAGATCACAGTATTTAATATAAAGAGTATGCAGTTATTTTATATTGTAGCAATACTATTCTTCTGTAACATTTTAATGTTGGTATGAAGAATCAAGGGGAAAAGAGAGATGCTTACGATCCGAATTATCTTTTATCTTTTTTATTTCAGATACAGGAGAATGGTGTTAGAATCATTACAGCAGTTGAGAGATTGGTTCTAAATATATGTTGAGCACAGAGATAGTAAGAGCCCCTTTTACTTTAATGGCCTTTTTTTCATTTTAAACCAGCACTTCTATAGGTTAATTTGTCCTTTCCTTAAGACTTTATTTCTTCTTGTACTTAATCAACATACTTAAGTTAATTTGGGATTTAAAGTTATAGTTAGTACAGATCTAACTTAGTAGTTTTCTTCTTCAGTTAGCTCAGCAACCATAATGCAAAGAATGGATTTTTTTTTAAGAGATAAAAATCTTTACTTCTGTCTTTGGATGTTCCCCCCATCCAAGTGTCTTTAAGGATTAAAGCTCTCTAAACTTTTTCTTTCATTCCTTTTCCATCCTTTTCCTCCTCTCTTCTCATGTGCATCATGGACTTGCACTTTTGAAAAATTAATCAGGAACTGGTAGTCTTGAAAGCAGTGGGCACAGTCTGACATGCCTGGTATTCATTTGCATCGATGCTGAGGTGTGTGAGCACCTGGAGATCGCAGCAACGCCCTCAGCTCCAGCTGCTCTCTGCAAATTCCAGTGCCTCTCCAAGGCAGCTGTGCCTGTGTGGGAGCCCTTACACCTTGCAGAGGTGTAAGGGCTCCCACACAATGCTCTGCATTGGCCAGGGTGTAAGGGCTGAAGTAAATTAGATGGAGGTGTAGCAACAGTCTGCAGACTCTTAATAAAAGTGTTCTGCTTATGGTGAACAGCAGTGATTTCGGCTCTTGGGGGTAAATGGCTTCTTTCGTAATGTGGTGTTTGACCTATAAATCTGACTGCAACTTTGCTAGGTTCTTTTTCTACAAAACTGGCAGTCTCCACTGTCCACTTCCTTAGGCTCTAAAATAAATAATGAAAAGTACCGTAAACACAGGATTTGATATTGATTTTCTGGAGTTTAAGATAATCTGAGGTCTTCAGAGATCAGTATCCTTTACTGTGTCATACACTTATGTATGCTGCTGCTATAAAAATAAATAACTGAAGCTCTTTAAGGTCTACTTTGTGAAAAAGATGAAACATTTATTGGCCACTATATTTTGAACATTGTATTTCTGAAGCTGAATTTGATGCTTTGCGTCCCATAAAATAAAAATGATGAGATTGAAGGCAATAATCAAAAGAAAAGGGCTCAATGTGTCACACTGTTGCTAGAATACATGTGGGTGGTTGAACTGAGCTTTGCTTCTAATATACTTTTATAAATTTTTAATGATGGCTAATGAATCAAAAGTTGAGAGGCCTTGGAGATGAGTTATTTATCAGGTTATTTTTTTCCTTTTGGTGCTGTGTGCAGCATCTCCCAGATCCCTTGGGTTGCAGGCTGTTTCTAAGATGTGGCTTACTGTTCAGACTGTTCCCCATCCAGCAATTTGCATCTCTTTAGCAAATACCAGGGTAGGGTTCAGTGATATTGATTTTGAACTTTTCACAGCAACAGATGTTAGAAAGACCTGCCAGAGCAAAACAAGGCTGATTTAGGTTTTGCTGTGGATGCCTGGGCGCTGCTGGGGCTGCAGGGTGGGCAGCAGTGCGTTCCAGCCCTGCCCCGTCCCACCAGGTGCCGCTGTGATGCAGTGATGCCTGCAGCCGGCCAGGAAACACAGGGATACACAGTCCCCAAACTCCTGATTAATACAAATAAAAAGGCGAAGGAAATTGCAGCCTGCACCCTGTGACCTCGCCAAGACGTTGTAAGGCATCAAGGAAGCCTTGATGAATCAGGAGCAGTTTCCTAAATATCAGAGGGCTGTGTGGCTCCACAGAATATTGTACAGACTGAGATTTCTACGCTGTGACCGTATTACAGCTTCAACTTGAAAAGAGAGGGAGAGGAAATTAAGAAGTCAAGCCGCAGAAGTAAAAATAATTCACAGGGAAGTGGCTCAAGCAGCTTACAGTCAGCTTTGCCTCTCCAAGTGTAGGCATGTCTGCATGGCACAGAGGAGCCTTCAGTTTTCTGCTTGCCCCAAGCATGGTGGTCTCGATTACACAACACGCAGTGCTGGTGGCACCTCAGCAGTGGCATTTTGGCAGGGAAGAAATCATGATGCACATTGAAAGTGAGCTCTCTGTCAGCCACCCAAGTGGAATCAATTGCACTATGGGTTAGGTAAACCAGATTATTCCTTCCTGTGGATCCCCTAAATCTCCGAGCCGTGTGGCAGAAGATTGTATGATGCTGCTTAGAATGTGGGAGGGAAACCCACAGTGCTAGATTTAAATGGCCAAAACCAGAGAGAAGATGGTGAGAATAGGGGTCTTTTAATACTTTGCTGTTGAAATAATGAATTGCTGGGTTGTAACAATACCATTTCAAGGAAATGGTCTCCAATAAAATATTAAGTAAGGCAATAGCTTTGCTCAGTTATTAGTGGATCACAGCTAAGCAGCAGATTTTGAATCCTTATAGTTGTTTACACTTGTGTGTTTCCATTTCTTTCTATACCTTTCTGGGAGAATCAGGTTCCTGATAGGTAACACAAGAGTTCTTTGGCAAGACCTCCCAACTTCCCCAGAATTTGACTCTGTATCCCACTCAGTGACATGTCAAGACATGATATCTATTTTTTCTTCCTCTTGCACAAATCTTATTTCCTGACTTTGTGAAAAAATAGTATACCCAGCACTTTGCTTTGTCTTTTCATCTAAGTCCCTGATGATTTGAGGTCCCACCAGCTTACAGTGCACAGGGCTAGTAGGAGTGCCACAACCTGGGAGGTGATTATGTGAGTACTTAGTGTGATTCACCAACTAGAACATAAGATATGCTGGGCTGTTGTTGTGGCATGTATTTGTAATTCTTTCTATATTTTTATCATAGGATGCTGCTGTAATACTTGAAAGAATAGGAGTGTATGATGCAAGGTGAATTGAACCCAAATTTCAGAAAAATCAATTCATGGTGGCAATGGAAAATTCATTCTTGATTGTACAGGCGGAAAGCACCTGAAATTCTGCTTCTGTTGAGATGGAGGAATTTGTGGGAAGAATAATTTCTAACACCTCTCTTACCAGTTGGTGTTCTCTTTTCATAACTCTGTAGAAAGAATGGAGTATGATAAGGACCTTAGAATCCTATTTCTGGGTATCTTTTCAGAGTACATACTTCAGCATATTTAGAAGGCCTTGCAGGACATGCTCCTTTTTCTAATCTGAGAAGGAAAGAAAAAGTAGATACCCTCTTCCAAAATGAGTTACACAGACAGCTAATTGGTAACATCTTCAGTTGTATGCTAAATGTTGCAAGTGAATTTAATTTATTCTATTTCCAGTTTCAGGGAATTCTGTGTATGAGGGGCTCAGACCCAATGTTAATGGACTTGCATCACTTTTAGTTGGAATTGCTCATGTGTTAATCCATAAGCTCACACCATTGTAGTTGCCAGGAAATTGCACTTGAGGCTGCAAGCCTACACGTTACATCTCTTCTGGCAGTTATATTTGAAACACTGTATTTTGACAAAATAATTCACGATGTACAACCCCATCAGTGCAACCCTGGCTGCCTGAGTGTAAACAGCTTTACATTCATGGAGCTGGAAGGTTTAACATAGTATAAGTAATTGGACTGTTGGATGGTGGAAATAGCCCTGACTGGGGTTTTTGTGCCAGACCTTCTTTTGACTGACATAATATGATATTCTGAAGACTTGCATTTCAGTAGGCACACAGTACATGAAAAAGTGTGTGGTATAGGTTAATGGCTGAACTCTTACTAGAAAGTAAACCTTATTGAACTCTATCCTGGAAACTTGACAGTGGAAGCTGGCTGAAGTTAAAAGTGAGCTTTGAAGCCCCAAGCAAAATTACTTTGAACCTGAATATATGGGATAAATCTCAACTGCTGATCAGAATATGTAGAATATTTTCAGCTATTAATTTTGTTTAGCATGTTAAGTAATTGTTTGCTTAACAACAAGTGCAAAAACTTTAGCCTTTGCTGCTCTTTTAGGTGTATTAAAGTATTGTTAAATCAGGAATTCATGACTGCACACAGACATCTGGAGCTAGAGGCTCAGCAGACTTTTGAAGTCAGTGGAGTTGCTCAGATTTACACCTTCTGAGGATGTGCCCTATGAGATCAGTGCCAGTGCAGACTTATGTGTTCTGGGTCAAGTTTAGTGAACCTGGAAGAGTCAGAAGACTTTGGTACTGTTTCGTTTAAAGATGGATTGGACCTTCCTCTATCTGTGCTGAGTGCTCCCCATAGTCTGATTAGTGGGGGGCACGCATTACATAGTTCTAGGATTAATTCAATTTCACTTTCAACTTTCATTCTTTTCCTTCTGAGAAATCAGATGGCTTTATGGCAATTCCCTGCTGCTCTCTAAATCCCTGAGTCTCTTTCCTGTTTCTCACTTCTTTAAGGTATTAAGTGTTACTCAACAACATAGAAAAGTTAGCATGTCTGACTCAGTGTGTTTAATTTCACCGTGTTAAGCATAAACAGTTTTAAAGTCATGTTATTTCAAAGTGGCTATATTTTGCACAACACACTATCAAGCTCAGGGATAAGGTTAGCTGGTATTTGTTGGCTTCCAGCTACATTAAATACTTCAAAACTCCATAACCCAAATGTAAAATTGCATCTTACTGCAATACTGAAGAAGTCTGGCCATGGAAAATCTCAGGTTAATGAACTTTCTGGCTGAGGATATTTGCCTTCCCAGCTGCTGAATGTGAAAATTGGAAGTGTGAGCTCCTAGGATATTGGTCCCCAGCCCATAATAAACCACCCTATAACCCCGGCTGACATGGGAGCACGGGCTTGTTAAGGGGGCTCACACCAGGTTACCCTGCAGTGCTTCTCATGTCCAGCTACCCTGAGAATGCTGCTGCTGCTGCGCTGTTACCGGTGTGAGGGAAAAGACAAAGTGCATGTGTCTGGAATAAGGTCTTGCTTTATAGTCAGAGGGTCTGTAGTGAACTACATCAGGGAATTTCTACATCATGTACAGTAAACTTTTTAGCCTCTCAACGACTTGCTTTTGGGATAGGTTAAAGAGAGACATCACTGGATCCGCTGGTCTTAGATAAGAGATTACTGAAAGGATTATCTGCCCTGAACAGCACCTCTTTATTTTTGTGTCCATTTACTTAGTCTCTCTAAAGAAGTGAAAGACCATCATCCAAAACTAAAAAAAAAGCAAAAACCAAAAAACCTCTCACAGAACAGAGGAGGGCTGTGTTCCACACAGGCATGTTTTCTTGAGAGCCTCATGGGAGTTTTTGTATTAGCAGGACTCTTGAGTACACACACAAGAAAGTTGGTTTTGTTTTTTTTTTAATACTTAAAATATCTGTATCTTCTGAGCTTGTGAATCTGAGCTGGCTGATATGTTATGGGATATGTCATGCAGTTTGAACTAAGCAATCTAATGGAGTGGTTACTCCATGGAAATGTATATTAGTGGGAACATTAATGTGCTCACTTTATATTGAAACCAGGTTTGACATTGTTTATGTAGCCCATGGCTGAACGGTGATGTTAGTATGAAAGAGGCAGATTGTTTAGCTGAAAGGAGAGTTGAAACTTGTCATGTCTGCATTACTGACATTAATGTTTTATGCACTCAGTGCTTCTAGGACTGCTTCTCTGTGTGGGACTATGGTAATTCCCGATCAATTGTGTCTTTGTAAGAAAATATAACCACACATAAAGTAACTAAAACGCAAGGTAGCTCTTCATAGCATAAAGGCCAATTAGAGGATAGTTTATTACTGAACTGAGGTTTGAAAAGAAAAATGTTCTAATAAAAGGGTTCTTGATCAACAAAATGTGAAAGGACTTAACAATTTTACTTCACTAAGATTTAGCTAATGTGATTGTCCTCGTTTTCAGAGCAAGGTGTAAATCCTTTGCATCAAGGAACAGATTTCAGCTTCTATTGCATGAAGGCATATCTCTTGAAAACAGTGCTATGCAGTTGTCTCTGAGAAGTGGAAGGACAGAGGAGCACAGATCTAGGTGGGTTCTCTGAGGTGTTGGCAAGGGAGGAAGAGCACCATAAGAAGCCTGGAGGAAGGTCGAGTGGCTGGTTTACAGTGTCCTCATCCCTTGGTCATAAAACCTCCAAAATGGAATGAAAAACAGAAGTGGGGGAAGATTTGGCCACTACAGTTAGCACTGATTTGACTAACAGCCATGAAATTATTCTATGATCAGTATTTTGCAGTGTATTTTTCATTTGTTTCTTTTCCTCCAAGGCAGAAATGCATCTTCTGCTGAATTTATTTTCAGTGTTTTGTTTTGAAACAGCAAAACTGATCTCAATTATGATTTTTATCTTCACTGCCAGTCATGTCAGAGCCCAGCCCAGCTCTTTAAAACAAATTCAGAATTGCTTGTTGTATTGATTGCTGTGAGAGTTCCGTCCTGCTCTAGTTCGAGCATGTTTGTTTTGCAAGGTTGATACCTCCTTGGAGAAGTATGTTTAGCTACTATAAAAAATAATTTTCCTACCCTTTTTTTATGCTGGAAGGATTCTGAATGAATCCTGCAAAACTAACAATATGCATAGGAGTAGTAAGGAATAGGGGAAAAAAAAAAATCGATGAGCTCTTTTTGTCCCCCACCCACTCCACCAGTGGCAGAATGACACAAATCCATTTATGCACACACACATTTACACACAAATAAATGGATGAATAGATAGTGTAGATAGAACGAAAGAACCCTGCTATTTTAGATTGAAGTGCCTGTCACTGACATTAATTTAGATGTAGTATTAGGGAGCCTCTTAAAGGTCAGGTTTCCCCTGGAGCGTTAGTTTACCCTGGACATTTTTACAGATGATGTGCTAAAGATGTAATGCATCTAATAACTACATCTTGGCTTCATCTACTTGATTCATCAAATTCCTTCCTGCTCAATACTGAGTTTTCAGTGACATGTTTTATGTGAAATATTATAAGACAGTATGTTAATGCTGTGTTGATTACAACTGATTTCTTTTTATTTGGAGGTACATAAAAAGTAAAGCTCGCTTATTGCCTAATGCTCTTGGTCCATGGCTTCCTGGAAATAGGGGCCCCTCATTTTTCAATTAAGGAGAGGTGGTTATGAATGACAGCTGCCCTCTCCTGGGAAAGGTGACATTCAGATGTTAGTGCAGCAGCATGACTACCCATGCAGCCAGGTTTATCATGTTGCTATATATAGAGCCAAATAATCCTTCCTGCATTCATACAAAGCCATAGGTGGTTAAGTGCATTGATATCACAAAGACACAGCCTAATTCTTGCTCCTATTCTGTGGTCTCTTAATAGTACAGATGCTTAATCCTTTTTAAAGGGATCTTCTAACTTGATTGTGAAGGCTGTAGTTGACCAGAAACCAGAACAGGGCGGCCCTGAGGTTAATAAGACTGTTTGCTTTAGAACAATCAGTTTGTCTTTTCTACTTGGTATTTTTGTAGTGTTACATTTGTGTTGAGCTGTATGCTCCGGGCTTGTGGAAAAGAGCTTTGTGCAAAGATGAGGGCACAAAAGATAATTTTTATAAACAAATTGGTACTGAAATTAGTTGGATGAGAGTGGCATGTGCCAAAGAGCTGACACAGTTCAGGAACTCGCCTGGTTTCACCTCTCCATCATTTGACTCTCTGTGGTAAGTTGGCCATATGAAGAATGAGTTTTAAGGTTTAAAAACAAGCAAATGTGACATCCGCCCCCAAGAACCTTTAAGATCATCACACTGAAATGATATACAGAGGTGAAATGTTGCTGTTTCACCAGGCTGGAATATTTTTTCTGTGTCGCGGAGCTGGAGCCGTCCATTTCTGCACCATCAGCAGGGCTGTGAGGCCTCTGAGGCAGCAGGACGAGCACTGCTCTGCTGGGTGGGGACAGGGACACAAGTACATGTGGGCCACGAGTGGGATCTGCATCCTCCTTCTGAATTCCAGATTTCTCACTCTGTACCATCCTAAAGGAGGATTGTGTTTTGTCTACACTGATCCCACTCATCTGGTTTTTTCTTACACCCAGGTGAGGACAAAAGCAGTGCAGTAACAAGGAATTATGGTGGTGTGCCCTGAAAAGCACTCACACCAAATGAACCAAGTTCATTTACATTAGTTTGGGCTGAAGACTAGGCTGTGTGTTCTTTGTCCAGACTTTGTTCTTGAACTCTGAAGCAAAGCACAGCCTCGCCTTTGTGGGTTTTTTCTTTTTCCTAGAACTGCCTTTTGTATGTATTGGCAGGGAAATAGCATTGCTCTTAAGGATCTCAAAGTCAGCTCTGCTTCTGCAGCCTTGAAGGTGCAGTTACATTAAAGAGAGAAAAAAAGCTTTTAAATATTGAAACAGTTTCTAAAATAAAGAGGTTTGAATTTATGATTGATTTCGAAGTGATCTGTGTTTAAACTTTGAATGGGAATAAAATAGTGTCTTGTTCAAATATTGAACTAGTTTTAAAGTTAAATGGCTCGAACATAGAACTCTCTCATGGGAAATTGTATTCTCATTTCAGCCTCTGACTTCTCTTGCATACTGTGCTATACCTCATTGTAGTCACACACCAGTGTTTGCTTAGGCTGCACTGAAAAACTCTGATATTATTTTATTAGTTGATGCTAAAAAAAAGCAATAACATACCACAAAATACACTGAAAAAATTAATAGGGGCAGATGTTTTTCTGTGGTAATGGAAATTCAGCAGAATGATGTAAGCAAAGACTTAGGGTAGCTCTTTAAAGCAGAAGATTAGGGGAGATAAAAGAATTAAGAAACATTGACACGGAGATGTGGTCACTGAAGTACGGCGCGATGCGTGAGAACGGTGTAATTGGAGAAGATTATTCTCTAGAGCTTGGCTGGTAAACAGGAGAACAAACCATTACCTGTTATTGCTCACCCAGACACTCTTAATTTTTTGGGGTGGTGGTTACTCTTTATTGGCTGTCCTACTGTAAAAGTTATTGGTTGTGACTCAATGTAAAAGGCCCACAGTTATATTTTATAGCATGTGCTGTCAACTTATTAGTGTGGCTGTGTCTTTGAGTGGGTTTGGTTCTCTGGCTTGGCTTTCCCATTCAGCTGTGTAATGGCTAATGAAAATCTTACATCAGGAGTGGGGGGAGCTGCATTCAAGGACTAGATAAAATGCAGCATGAGTAATGCTTTATTATTGTCTTACTGACCGTAACATTAAGATTCCCAAGGTATTTTATAACCAAAAGGGCTTTTCAGTTTCCTAACACTTGAGGGCATAATTATGTGTGCTGACTAATTGAGTTGTTAGCCAGTTTTGCGTATTCTCAGAGCACATCTTTCCTTGGTGTGAGGTCGTGCAATGGATCAACTTGACATTGATAGTACTGTTGGTTTGACCCACTGCTTGGAGTCAGTCAGAACTAGAGGTGAAGCTGCAAGTGAGCTGATCTTGCTGCTGGTCCCATCCCCATTGCAGCAAGAAATGGATCTGTGATAGCTGGACATTGCAGTGGCAAATCCAGTGTGTCCTAAGTGTGTATCTTCGTGGTGGCAGTCAAGGGGCTTGAGGGTAAACAACGATTGTACTGTTAGATAATAGTGTGAAAAATGATCTCTGCCTCGATCAAAGTTTAATGAACCCATAGAGGATTTGAGTTTTTTATTTACATTTTTCATGAACTTGAACCATGGGAAGAGGAACTCCATTTTATGTTTGAATTCAACTGGGGGAGGTGAGCATTATGGCAAGTTTTCAAAATTCGAAGTTTGGAAATATTTCTTTCAATAATGTCACTTTATAAGACAACTAAAAAAATTCTCAAGAACTTACTGCACATTTTAAGAACTGTGTTTAAGATTGTTTTTAGACTGTGGTGTACAACTGGTAGAGAATCAAAGGAAGCTTTCCTAGAGCATGATAAATCCATCAGGCATAGCTGAGAAATTACAGTAAATGTAGAAATCTGGATAACTGTCATATTCCAAAAGATAAACAAGTTATGGTCAGTGGAGGCTGTCTAATCAAACACTTCTATTAAGCCCCAGAAGCTACCCATTCTGCAATTTTGATAAAACAAGACACATGGAAGAAGCTGACAGTGGGGAGCTGTCTGTTAGTCAGTGAAGTGAATGGTACTCACTGGAACAAAACTCCCACTCTTTCTGTTATTAGTGCACGTGCTTCCTTTTTTTAATTGTGAAGGACCTTGGTTTTAATAAACCTTCAGGTTTCTTATGTTCTGTCAACTTTGAAATATTCAGTAGTCCATCAGGCAGGTTCACTGTCCTCACGTTTCCTCATTGGATGGAGATTCCTTTGAATTCAGTGAAGCTGCAGTGATTTTCATTCCAGTTTTAGCCCCAGACTGTGTGTATGTTTGGGTGTGTGTATGCACGTGTACATGCATGTGAGCACGCATACACGGTGTGTGCACATGTTTACATACAAGCTCCAGGAGCTGGACCACGTTCAGAGAAGAGAAGGAAGCTGATGAAGGCTCTAGAGCATAAGTCCTATGAGGAGCAGCTCAAAGAGCACAGGGATTGTTTTGCCTGGAAAAGAAGAGGCTCAGGAGAGACCTTACCACTCTCTATAACACCTGAAAGGAGATGGTAGCCAGGTGGGGTTGGTCTCTTCTCCCAAGTAACAAGCAATGGGACATGAGGAAATGGCCTCAAGTTGCACCAGGGGAGATTTAGGTTGGATATTAAGAGAAATTTCTTTACAGAAAGGGTTGTCAAGCATTGGAACAGGCTGCCTGGTGTGGTGGCTGAATCACCAAGCCTGGAGGTATTTAAGAGATGTCTAGATATGGCACTTAGGGACACGATTTAGTGGTGGGCTTGGCAGTGCTGAGTTAATAGTTGGACTCGATGATCTTATAGGTCTTTTCCAACCTTAATGATTCCATGACTCTATGAAATACATTGCGAAAGACTTAATGTCTGGAGGACTCATAAGGACATGAGGTGTAATGTGAACCTCCCAAAAAACTATCACTAAGGACATTCCACAGAAAAGTCAGCGCAGCAGTTTTTGAAAGTGTTTTAGCTCTGCTGAGCATACTCCAAAGGCCTGGGAGTGCTCCTGCGCCACGCGTGGCTATGCCACATATGTCATTGGGTGTTTTTGGATCCCTTCTCTGGCCGAGACGCAAATTTGGAGAAACAAATCCATTTGAGATAAAAACACCGGAAAGTTGTACTAATGAAATCTCAAAAAGGAAAGCAGAGATTTAGACATGTGATGACAAAAATGATCTATAGTTTATGCAACCTTAACTTCACCTTAGTTAAGCTTTTCTTTTTTTTTTTTCTTTTCCTTTCTTCCCTTTTTACCTTCTTTTTTTGGTGGGGAGTGGATTTATAAAATAAAGTATTGTATGGATGAGTGTAATCCAGTGAATGGTTTATGGACACACTCCTCCAGGGAGTGTTATAAGTTCACCACCGAGTGCTAGATTTTGCATTTGGATCTCTGATTTAACTGCAAGAGGTGTAAAAACTGATGCATCGAGCCAACTCCCTACTGGTTACACATCTGAGACTCAAGTGCTTCATTTGTTACTTTTAAAGCTATAGTAAATAATTTTAAACATGAAGTGAGGGATTTTTTTCTCTCTCTATTTTTAAATTTTTGTTTTGTTTTGGAAGGCTTATTGTTTCCAATAAAGGATGACAACTTTAAAGCAAATAAACGATTGGATGATACTGTTAGAAATTATATTGGCTTCAAACCTGTTTGTTTGAAACAGTAGCTATATTGTATATTTTGGTAACTTTAGTGACTTTTGTTCTCCTTCTATCTCTTTTTGGGGGTCAGCCATCACAAATGCAGAAGCTATGCAGCTTTGGAGATATGGTACTTTTTGTTGGATGGGAAGGATGGGTTGAATTAATACTAACATTTAGGCTCCTGGCAGCACCACTGGTGCCTCAGAAGAAACAGCACAGCTGCAAAAGCAGAACAGATTCATAGAGTTTAAAGCCAGCAATAGAGATTAGTGTTAGTTATTATTATTGTCATAGTTACTTTACTTTGTTGTATCCCAGAGTGGGGCTGGTGCTCCATGAGAGGACTTTAAGTCCTAATTCAGAAGGTTTGGCATCTAAATGGAAGGCTTAATGTGCATTTGAGGGGAGAACACTGTGCTTTGGTGGAGAGAATACAGTAAGGATTATGGACACAGAGTAAATTAGTTGCTTCCTTTGGGTGTGCATTTGTCTTGAAATGTTAAAATGTGTGGGCAGACTTCAGAGGGACCGTGGCATGCTCAGAGGCAGTGGGGTAGGCTTTTACAGTGAGGTAGGGTGTAAGAAGGACTTTCTGTATAAATTTTGATAGTATGAGGATGTACAATAATGTGGTGTTTTTTGTGTAAGGTTCATGGAGGGACAAGGTTTTTGAAGATTGGTATCACTGCAGGGGTGGAAGAAAAGCAAGAAATACACTGATAGAGAGATGTCCCTGAAAAATGGTATTGGTGCCCTCTATTTATGGTCTTAGCAGCTCCCAAGCTTCTCTTTCAAGACTCTTTATCTGGAGAACCAATGCAAAGAAAACTCCTCATTGTCTGATAGCAGCTAGGAATCGAGATAGATACATGAATGTAGGCTGATATAGGACAGGAAGGCAGCTTGTGCATCACCAAGTTTTATCCCCTGCTGTTGCAGGAGACTGAAATCATGTAAATTGCTCAGCCTCCCATGTGGTAGGGTTTTCCTCCATCTCACTCCCACGGGACAGTGGCTGGAGCATCTTGCCCTCCTCATGGTTAGGCACGTGCTTGTGGATTCCATTCTTGTTGGATTCATGGCCAAGGCTTAATAATTTCTTCTTATGCCAGAATTGTCTTTTAACTTGAATAGCTTCTTTGCCTCTCTGTTGCTTATCTCTCCTCCAACCCCCTGGAATTACACAGAAATGACATTGCTTCAAAATAGGTTACAAAACCTTGCTTAATGTTTGGGCCAGACTGATAGCTCAGTAGTTCACTAGATAGGTTCCTCCTCCCCCGTTCTTAAATACAGGTATTATGTTTGCTGCTTCTGTAGTCATTTGTATAACCTCTGACTGAAGAGATTTATTAAAAACTGAAGTTTTCCTGTAAGTTGAACTGAGAGCACAAATCTTATTCTAAAGTATTCATTTTTTATTTTATATATATATATATATATATATGCACAGTCTGAATCTTGAAATACTGTGTCTTGTACAGTTTCCCTTCTCTGAAAGTTTTAGATCAAAATTTATTTTTTCAATGTGCATTTTCTGCTTTTTTCTCTTAATCTGTGTGGTTAAAAATGACAGTCCATGCTACAGCTTAACCTGGAAGGGGGGAATTCAGCTCCATTTTAGGGATGGTCTTCTGGACTTGTAAAAAGATAAGGAACTGAAGGAAGGCAGAGGAAATCTTTGGAGTAAGAGGCAAACATCAAGGGAAATAAAAAGGCAGGGAACTGAAGACTAAAGTCATTACATGTTGTGATTTTTCTGAAATGTTTTAAATCCCAAACTGCAAGCAATGATAAGAAAATTCCCTGTTGTCTTTCACTTACAAAAATCCAGAATTAAAACTGAACATTTATACATAAATTGAACTGCAAGTGCACTTTTGCAGGGGAGGGGAAAGGATCTTAATGAAGTCTATAAAAATGAACGAGAAAATTCTGTGTAGACTACACAAAAATAATATATTTCCCTTAAACAGTGTTGAATAACTCCATAGGTCATCTCTTCATCTAAATGCTGGTTATTCAGTTTTCCCAGGTGAAGACTACTTTGATTCTAATGGCTGTGTGTTGCATGCAAAACAACAGATGAGGGTAGAGTTTCCAAACTTTTTTTTTTTTCCGTGCAGCAAGAATTATTTTTTTTTCCCCCCAATACCCTGGAAGATTTTTGAATAGAAGTATTATTGCAGTCAGTGTGTCATTTTACTGTACTTCAGTTCATTTAGTCCCAGGTGTACTACGTGTGTGTTCGTTCTAGGGGAGGGCATGGGAGCCTTGCCAAGCCCTGCAGTTATTCTTGGCTCAGAGCCTAAGCACTACATTTTTCTAACTTATGAAATGAATTTCAACTTGTAACCTGTGGCACTTTCAAGGTCATGATTGGAAGGTGTCAGGTGTGCTTTAAGAACAGCTCAGCAAGGAAAGGACCTATTTTAAAGTTTCTTTTTGTTTCCTTTCTTTTTTTCCCCTCTTTTTTTTTCTTTTTTCCTTTTTTTAAAAATAATTGCTGGCTAACAAATAGCCCAGAAAGCAAACTAGCATGAACTCTTCAACACCTCTCCAGATTCAACAAGACTGACATTTATAGCTTTATTGTAGCAGAGACATGGCATTTGGATTCAGATTGTTTGGACTGTAGAGTGTCAGTATAAATAGCTATGATTGACTTTTGTATGGAGCACATCTGGAAGCAATTTATGGCATTCCAGCTAGATTAAAGCATGTTTTAAAGGCATTTCACCAGTCTTTTTTTCCTTCTTTTTTTCTGGCTATGGTGAATAAAGTTTCAAAGACAGTTTAGCTGCTGTTTCTGTTAATGTGGACCATAGTGAAGTCAAATTAAGGGCAACTGGGGAAAATGGTGCATTTGTTTGTTTTTGTTTGTTTTGCTTTGTTTCCCAGAATAGAAAAACCCTGAAGTGAGTGTAACTGGAGTTATATTCTCCTTTGGAAGGTAAGATACAGCATTTGACACCAGGATTTTCACTCTGAAAGCCAGTGAGCTAAACAAACTTCAGGTGCTGGAAGTATGGACTCACAGCACAAATTTGAAAGACTCAAATATTTGCTAGTAAAGGTTGAAAGGATGGGGCACAAGAACCACCTCACTGGTTTTGAAGTATATGAAAAGGTGCAGAACCAAAAAAAAGAAGGAAGAGAAACCATTTAGCATGGCCTGCTGTGATGTAGTTGGGATAATACAAGGAAAAAAACATGAAAATGGCAGCTGGCTGGAAAAGAGGTTTACTTAATAGGGCTGTTGCACTGTGGCATGGAGATGAACCAGGGATAGCAAAATGAACTTGTGCTGAAGAGTGTACTGGTTTGTGAGCACTTTCTATCTCTGCAGTAGACCCACTGGCTTGCTAAAGCTTTCTTGCTTGTGGTTGCAGTGAACTGGGTTAAAGGTTTGAGCAGAACAGTTTCTCTAAATCCTGCTGGGGCTGTGGGGCTGGCTGCTGTTGGAACACGTTGGGAAAAACCTACTGCAAAGCAGCAAAAAGCTGAAAAGGCTGCCCCTGACGCTGTCACCATGGTGCATCGGGTCTGACTGGTGAGGTTGTCCCCTCCAGTCTTTGTAGGGATGGATGTGTGGGTGCTGCTGATCCATTTTCATTTCTGTTAACACAATGGGACTACCTCGTCCATTTTTTTTCATTGTGTTTTTCTGGCAGCACGATACACATGTGAAATGTGCTGTCTGCAGAGATACCTGTACTGTGATCAGAGTTGTGGCTTCAGCAAAATTTGGCAAACCTGGTTGCCTGAGCCATGGAGAAAGAGTGCCATGGGCATAGACTTGAACACAGGAGAGCCTATCTCCAAGCCAGCCAGTGACTGTGTTGCTCCATTTTTACTGCTATCAGTACCTGAACAAGCTCAAAAAATCCTGTTTTGTAAGCATTATTCCATGCTGTTGGAAGTGGAGGTGAAAAGTACAATGTGTGGTTCATTTTGTCATGCCCTTGACCAGTGCTGTGAAATGATGAGCTGCTTTGGTTCTACCTTTAAAAAAGTGTTTAGGATGATAACATAAAATGAGCAATCAAGAAAAAAAAAAGAGGATCTGAAACTATTAAGGTAGATAAATGCACTTTGAAATATTAACATAGGGAAGAGTATGAGAGCACATGACTTCTTGGTAGGAGGTGTCTGCTCTGAGGATAAATGAAGAAAAGAACTGTAAAACTCATGAAGGGGGGATATTACTTTGGCAGCTAGCTTGGTGGCAAAAGTGCTTCCTAGATAATTTTCTTTTAAATGCTGTAACTTAATTTTTTACTGCACTTCTGGCCTACCTCATGCCAAAAATGAGGTTACATGTATCATGACATATTTAATTTTATTTCAATTTATTTTATTCCAGTCTTAATAAATCCCACTTTTAATTTGTCCATATGAGTCTCAAACTGCCCTCTAGGAATTTTATGCAGACTACAGGGGAAAGGTTAAACAATATTCAGCCTTCAAGAAGGCAATGACAATGAGCTTAACCCACTTGGATCTTTTCCCAGCGGAGACAGAACACAGACAATATTCACAAAGAGGATGTCGGTGCCCTGTGAGAGTCTGGAGTCTGGCAGGTGCGTGATGGTTGTATAATTACTCTTGCAGGAGTAAGTTTAAGAGTTCATTGAGAGATTTCATACACGGAAAGAGTGTGTTTGCATGCATACAATCTTCATTATATATCAACAAAAGTAGTTGGTAGAAAGTTTTCATTTGAAAGTACCTCTATTTTGGGTCGGGCTAAATCCTTTTGAAGCCAATAAATGGGTGGACTCGCATTCCTTGTTGAACAAGGAGTTTCCGTGTCATTTTGTGTCGCCTGGGCTCGCTTCTGTAGGATCAGAAGTCTGTGTTGTTCAGATTTTGCATCTGAATAATTCGCTGTGGAATTTTGTGCCATGACAGAGCGTACCTTGTGCATCTGAGCTTTATTTGTTAAAAAGAAAAAAAATCTTTCTGGTTCTCTTGCTTGTGAAGATGGACATCATATCTTAAACAAGAGGCGCTAAACCAGTGCGCTCCTCTTCCCAAATTTTCACACAGCCTGGAGCAAGAGGCATCCAATTTGAATCGTTCAGGCCCTGTTAGCATGGGAGCTCTTGACTGCTACTTCACATGGTACTGTTGCTCATTTCCCGTGTTTAGAAGTAATATCATCAGTATTAAAGGATTTTCTAGCAGTTGGAGGTAAGAGTGGAATTGCCTTAGAGCTGGGTGCTGCCTAAACAGTGTTGGGATCTATTGAATACTCTTTCAGTTCCCTCAGTTTAGCCATAGCCATTGGCATAAATTGCTTTGGGTACCCCCAAATGTGACATTGAAATACTCATAACAACAACTTAAGTCTTGTAGGCACCTTTCTTTGTCACTACTCACAACTAGAAATAGGCAGGGCTACCCTTGCAAGCCTGCTGAGGTGCTGGAAGTTTTCACATTGGGTATTTTGTGATACTTTTCGAAGTTCCTGAACTGGTTCCGTTTTATATAGAGATTTGTATATACTTAAAAAAATAGAAATTAAAAAATAGCTGTGTTTTGGTACTGGATGTCCTCTGGCTTCAGCAGAGCAAAGATGCCTTTCTCCCTCCTTCCAGCAGCGTTCCTGCTCACAGCCTGCAGCCTTTCTGAGCAGTCAGCAGGAATAACCAGCGCGGCCAGTACTGCATTCGTGCGTGGGCCCTGGAAGAAAACACACAGAAAATGAGTGTAATTGGTTTATGCTGCCTGATTAATTTATTACTTATTTCCTGACAAGTTCATTGAAATGTAATTTTCTGAGTGGTGATAATATCCACAGAGTAAAAGATGGAGGATGGACAAGTTGAGAATACTAAATCACGAGCTGTATTGTAGCAGGGAGGCTTTGTTGGGCTTTTCATTAGAGATTGCATTCTGTTATTATGTGGCCTCATTAGTTATGCTGATTGAACCAGGGGAAACTTAAATGAGTGCTGTGTTAGGCATTGGAAACGTATTTTAACTCACTGATGTAGAGTATGGAAAATAATTGCTGGAGTTGTATTAGCAGGATTGATAGGGGCACCTTAGACTCTCCATTATTCTCAGAAATGGAGAGCTCAGAGATTGCTCTTGTTATGGATGGTAGTTGACTTTTTTGGTGGTTTCGTTGTTACAGCTTTATAGAGTATGCTTTTTATTGTTCTTGATGGCTTTATTCTTTTTAATGTTGAATTCACAAGCTACCTTGTAGGTTGTCATTAGCTGTCCTGTAAAATTCACAAGCTGGCTGTGTGTGATGCAATTATTTAGTGGTCATATAAAATGTATATCTGGTCATCTCTTATCAGACTCATTTAAACAAAGATATTTAAAACTGACATTCCTACACAAGTGTCTAATTTACAAATAGCAGTAAATAGTCCAGGCAGTGTGCCAGAGACACCACGGAGGCTTGTAACCTGATGCTGGCTGCAGTGGAGTAGGACTGTGACAATTCCATGCTTTTTTAATAATTAAAACATTGAACTGTTCTTGTCCCTGATCCAAAACAGCATTGGTAGTGTTGATCTTTAAATCAAACTAGCAGCTGAGTGGACTACTCCTAGTATAAGCTCATCAGCAGTTTTCAAATAATTTTCTGTATAGATATTCTTAGTTTGGGATTGAGATTAGTCTGCTAAACACATATTTTTATATACATACATGAATCAATGGAAAGCATTATTTTGTATGTTTTAATGGAACAGTAACATTCATAAACATAACTGTTGCCTGTTCACCAGAAAAGGTGCAATGGAAATTAAAATCAACATTTTCTAAGGAAAAAGTTGACAGGAAGTATGTGAGTTTGCTTAAAAAGAGCTAGATTTTTTAAAATATTTCAAAGAGGCTATTTATAATGTCAGCCAAAAAGCCTTATAAATAAATGAGGCATTAGACTTACAACAGAAAGCAGTATAAATTACAACAATGATGATGATTACCCATTTCACTGACAGGCATGTGTAACATTTTATTTGTGTTTGAACTGAAGGAGTCTGATGGTGTATTTTAGAAATAGATAATGAAGAATTAATTGTTTCTTTATTAATATTAGTGACGTTTAATGGTAATATATCCTCTCACTCTTAGAATAGATGTGTGGGTGACATTGTTCAGAAGTGCTTTCCAATTATTTTAACAGAAACCATATGTACAGAGGGTAGGCGAAGTGCAGGGTATCAAGTCTAGGTAATTGATGCTATGCAGACTTTATAGACTATCTCATTTCGTTTTTAATTAAAGTTTCAGTGCAATAGAATCCTTTAAAGTAAATTAAAATTAATCATCAGTAGGTAAAGCTGCTCTGTGGAGAACATAAAGCCGCCAAAACTCTTTTTCATACTGTGCATATATTGATCAATCAGTCAATATTAATTGATTTATATGTAAATGTACCATGTGAACTATTTGGAAAGCCTAAAAAATGTTGGATGTGAATCCTATTAGGGCAACAGTTATTTTGTCATGGGTGTCAATCAATAAATACTTAAGTAGATTACAGATCCAATATAAATTGTACTAGTTCAACTATGTGATTGCATTTCAAAAACTCTACATGGTTATCTTTCAAAAGATATTTTATGCCATTTCCTTTTTCATTCACGTTTCAATATTTCTTTCTACAGTGATGATCATTGAGATCATCAATATTGAATAGTACATGAAAATAACTTTTAAAAATTGCCTTTTATATGCATGTATGTATTTTGGTGAAACTTGTTGTATGCTACGTACTATTTTTTTTGTTAGGAATCAGTATTCTCCACTGAGGGAGATTTGCTTTAAATGAAGTAGTGAATCAAGTTAACTTTTCAGTAATTCAGTGGTACATGATAAAATACTGTGCATTGCTATAAAGAAAAGAGTCCCAGATTTTATTTAGATAAAAATCATTCTGGCATTAGAAGATGAAATTCTGACACTGTTGAAATCATTGTAAAATATCCTGTTGAGTTCAATGGCATTAACAGTTTCACCTTCTGAGTTTGTTGAAAGTAAGGCTAGCATGTTAGGAATTAAGATAAGGTGATCTGGGCTTTAAACTTCCTCAGAACCTTCTGCAAATCCAAACCATATTTCTTTGTACCTCAGCTCCTGGATGGAAAATGGTGATAATGTTTCTTACATCATAGAAATGCTGAAGAGAGAAACTAGAAAATGACAGGGCTCTGGTGAGTTGAAATTGTGCAAGTATGTAGGTGGGTTCAACAAGTACCCACAGTGTCTGGGTGTTGCATAAATAGCAACCTAGGAATTGTGTGTATCGTCCAGATAACTCCATCATTCATGGAAAGCACAAAAATAACGTTGTACCTAGGAAGTTGTCACGATGTTCACTGAGTGGCATAATTTAACTGTGTTGTGAGATACAACAAATACTGGATAGGCGAGAGAACCCTTCCTATGTCTTTCACATTTGTTCTCTGTTGACAAGGAGAAAGATGAGCAGATGATGAGCTAATTTAAGCACTTGCTGAACTTTAGGCATAGAGCTAAGCCATGTGTTTAAATGTGTGTTTTCCTGATCTGAGGACCTGCAGCTCTTGCTTAACAAGCAGCATCTAAAGAGGTCCAAGCCATGATAAGACATAAGGACTTAACAGGCAGCCCTTTTTCATTGAAGATATAAATTCTGAGGTAAAACAAAATTCCATTATGCAAGCCTTATGGTTTTTCCTTGTCATATTAATAAAGTTCTGCTTGAGAATGGTAAAATACCTCCTTTTTGTTCATGCACCTGTGAGAGGTTTAATTCAGGTTAGAGAGCCTAAGCACTGTGGGGGTTTCGGGTTTGGTGGTAATGAAAAACAGATAATCCACATGGTTTTGTGCAAACATGAAGGGCATGTAGAGAGCGTGTGAATGAGTGAGTTGGGCTGACAGTATTTTTAATGATACAAGAAGAATAAAATTATCCTTTAGTTTCTTCAGTCACCCATTTATTGGGCACTAAGAACAATTAAATATGGGAAATAAAATCAAATGGCCTTTTAAGCAATCAATGTAAACTTCTGTACTGAATTACTGAAGAATAAAAATATACTGTGTCATCAGTCTTTAAATACCTCTCTCATTAAGAGGTTATGCACTGACCTCTGAGCCCTAATCCTCTGCATTATTAGTATTAATTTCTTTTTCTTTTTTGTCTTTTTCATTTTTTTACAGGACAGAGGGAGTCACTTTTCACATCTATCAAATTAGGGCATGACTTTAAGAAAACAGGTTACGTGACGTTTAGTCTGAAAGGAGAAAAAATGTGGATCGTCTCTCTGCATTGTTTGTGTGGTGTGCACGTAAATTTAACATTTTAAAGGGGTGTTTTTTTAAAGAAGAAGAAGGACCTGACTTTTTCAGTGCGTCAGGTATCCATCCAAAGGAGGTTATCAGCCCAGGTTTCAGCCTGCCCCTGCTCCCTGGGCTGCAGAAGCTCGGGGCGGGAGAGCTGATGTGCTTCACTGGTCACAGAGGGGACTCCAGGAGCCCGAGCAGCTCCAGCAGCCCGAGGCTTTCTCTCCCACGTGCATCTGCCCATCGCATGACCCAGCTACTTGGTTCCTCGGTGAACTATGGCATGATGGGTCACAGCACCGCAAGGAACAAATCTTCAGCCTTAGTGAGATCTCGGTGACTTGCAAGTACGCTGCTGCTGCTGGCGGGTGGAAAACTGGTTTATTTTCAAGCCAGTAGCTCGCAGTGTTGATTTTCATCTGGTTTTCCACAGCCCTTTCTTTCTTTTTTTTTTTTTTTTTGTTCTCTCTCTGCTAGCAGCCAAACATTACTTAGGTATTTTGCTGCTCTCTGTTTCTGCTTGGTTGTCATCTTACAGCAGTGGTTTCAGCAGAATGAGCTTACCGTGTGTTATGGTATGGCACTGAACTGCTCAGCTGCGCAGTTTTAGGGGGATCATGAACACCTAAAAAGCTTTTCTTTGCAGAGTTGAAAGTGGTGAGCTACTTATGTGGCAAGAGGGGTATTTGAAGGTAAAGCCACACTATTTTAGCCATACCAAAATGTTGAACAGAGCAGGGCATCCTCTTGGGGTGAGAGCAGCAAAGGTGATTCCCTCTGTGGTTGAACTTCAAGATAGGTGTCACGGTTTTTTCTTTTTAGTGATGAGTATGCTCTCCAGGGCTCAGTCTCTTTGGTTTTGACCTGTGCATAGGCTCAAGTCTAAACCATAAGTTTGGTAGTAAATTGTTTTCAAGTTCACATTTTGGGGAAATCGAGCTCCGTGCCACCTCTGCTGCCTGGATGGATGACTGCTATGATGGAGTGGTGGCTGTGCCTTCATTATCCTAAGCATTTTTGTGGTCACCACTGGTTTCCCTTTCCAAGTTGTGCTTCTTAGAGCATTTTTCTCTACAGTCAGTATTGGCACTGCCTGTTTGCAGCTATAGAAAGTCTGGGTATCTTTTTAGTGCCTGCAGTGCATTTGCAGTAGGATGGCTTTAAAAGCTCAGCAGTAATTGCCTGATATTCATTGATTCATCTTATATTTATTGCGGTGACTTTAACAAAGCTGATCTCATTTCATATTCATCCCAGTGTTCATACACAACGTTTCACTATAATTCATCATCGTTTAATGGGAATTTTGCCCTGAAACTTTTTTGCTCAGAGGGAAATCTGGATCTGTCTCATCACTTTTTTACCCATAGCAGGTTTGTTAGTCAGGAAAATTTTTCACAGGAATGCTAACATTGATGTGTGAAGCAGATTCAAATGCTGGAAATCAGAATAGAAAGGAAAAAAAAAGATTGTTTCTGCATCAAGGAAGAGAAGCACTAGGAGACAAACTACTGAAGAATTCTGAACAGGCTTATGAAATAGCTATACATCCATATAATTCACTTTTAAGAGGCATATTACCTACTTCTAATTTCATCATCCAAATTCTGAATTGTACTTGAAAACACTGCCTTTGCTCTCTTCTGATATTTTCGTAGGTCAGTGACTTGATAGTAAGCAATATTTCAAATATTATGCAGGATAAGAAGCTAAGCAGTTACGATGCCAGTCACAACTGCCTTTGCTAACAATACATAAAATATTTAAATTTTATTTTATATGCACTTTTTAAAATACATATAAAGAACTCCTGGAAATTTGAAACGGAATCTTCTGTTATTCTTGTATTTTTATGGAAATTTCTTGTTCGTGTGTTCAGTTACCCCAGTATTTGTTCTATAAGGTTTTTGGGCTATATATTTGCATATTTTAGTTTTTCAATTAAATTTATTCAGCAAATACTTGATCTGCAGACTGAATAAAACTGGATGTTGCTGTGACCAGGGAGAAGACTTCAGCTGAAGTGGAAGAGCAGCCCCTTTCCTTGTTCCTTCTAGGGTGGAGTCTTCAATAGGGCCTGACACAAAGTCCTTGCAGCCCCTTTAGAGGCTGACGTTGATGTGAACCTGCTTTTCTTCAGGCCAGTAAAGAACTGTTTGTTTTAGGCACTGGCTCCCTTCTTTTGCTAGCATCTCCATAAATGGAGTTGTTCTGTTAATAGTGCTTTTACCTGCCTGATGCCCTTTTCCCTTCAAGTTTCTCTTCCTTGCCTTTTAGTCCACTACAACACAGAGCCCAGAAGTTTATTTCGTGTGATGTCTATTTTTCTTCGTTTTCCACTGTCTAAAGTGTTCCAGTGTTTTGTTGCTTGAGCCCTTAATTCCCCTTGAACTAGTTATTGTAGAAAAAGCATGGACCTAAAGGTGTGTTTGAAATGGAGAACTCCTTCAGGTTTGGGAATTGCTTTTCTAAAATTCTAAGTGGGGGAAATTTTGCTTGAAATGATTTCAGCATCTTGAGCTGACTATGGCTAGAGGAGGGTCAGCTTTCTTGGTGCAGAGTGCTGCAGGCACCTGGACACTGGTCCTGTCAGCCAGGAGAGGGAAGGTAACAGCAGCTCTGCAGGGGTGTCCTGCTTGTTCCTTCTGGGACAGGACTGGGCTTAAACATTTCCTTATCTTCAGGAAGACTTTACCACGCACTTTATTTCTTGGCAACTTCAGCACGGTATTTTCCTGTCACGAGAATGATACACATAATTGAATTTTTCTCTTTGAAAGTAATGTAAAGTCTCCTGCATTAGAATAATATTAATCATTTGGAGAAGAAGAGGGAGCAAACCAAAAACCATATTTTCCTGTTAGTTCTCCTTTGGATGCACCAAAGAAATAAGGAGTTACTGAAAACTGTTGTAACTTGGTACCTAGTCTGGAAAGAGATCTCTTCTAAGACAGTGTGGTTGTCAGGCTGCTTTTCTTTGCAGCCAGCTCTAAAAAAAAGAGCAAGTGGCAAACAATTTTTTAGTTTTATCTTTATTGTTGGCTTGTTGCATCTTCCACTTCTGCCTCTTGTCCCTTAGCTCAGGACTGTTTTTTCCCCCAGGGCTGCTTCACTCAAGGAGGCTTTCTCAGTCGGTAGTCCAGAGAAATTTCTTCAGTCTATCACTGGTCTTCTATGGGATGATCTTGAGGTCTAGATTTGTTCTGTCAGCATGTTGTACCCCTCCCAAAAGAACCTTTTCTTTCTTTTCTGCTTTCACAGCAAGACGATAGCAGCAATGGTAGAACTGCAGTTGTGTTTTTAATTTGTAATCTCTGTAATCTCCTAGTCAGAGGATGCTTGCCTTCTTCATGAAGACTTTGGTGTGCATTGTACCATCACTGCATAAATTGTGTACTTTCCTCGATGATAAATTTATTCATCAGCTTTGAGGTAGAACACAGAGACACAGGTATGTTTTGTGCATACTTAAACATAGTCTGGTTAAGCTGTTGTGCCAATTGAAAGCATTACCTGCATCTTCTGTGCTAAGCTGAGAGTACTGATCCTCATTCTGGGGAGTTCAGAAGCCCTCTGTGTTTGGCAGCAGGGTCTGGAGAGCCTGTGGGGTTTCACCCAAAAATAGGTACAAAGATGACTTTTAATCATGTTATATGTGTTTAACAAAATGAAGATTATCCAAAAAACCATTTTTAGTGCTGTTAAGTAAGTATTTGTGCTTGTAGTGAAGATAAATAGCCTTATGTTGATCAGAACACTGAACATACACTGAGACATCCCAACTTGAATGTCAGAAGGGCATGACCCAATGTGTAATATTGTCCCATGCAGGTGGTAGGGTTGTGAAAGTGATTTTTCCCAAAAGCCTGGTGAAGATTTACATTCACCAGTGGTGTTACTAGAGTGACAAGAGGTAGAGACTTCCTAAATTAAATATTTTAGGTGTTTTTAATTTGTCCTAATTCCTTACAAAAGCTGGATGAACCTGACAGATGCATTAAGACCTCGGTCAAAGTCCAGTGAAAACCTGATATGAGCTGTAAACTGGTTTTTGCATGTTCAGTTGCAGGGGAGGGCTGTTCCTGCATTAACAGCCCTGAGCTTGACTCCCTTGGCTCCTTCAGGAGTAGTAAGTCATTGCTGTGATGATATGCCTCAGTGATTTTACTGTCTATGAAATAGAGACCATCTTCATATGAACCTCTAGGGGTTCTTTGTAATAATATTGTATTTTTAAAAAATGGCTGTACCACTCTACATAATCTCTGCTAATCGGTACATAAACCCTGTTTGGCAGTTTAAACTGTATGCACAAAATACGAGATTTGGCTCTGCCTATTCCAATAGTTAAAAGCTTTACTCTGGTGCAAAGCACATCTTTAATTGTTTCTAAGTGCAGTACACAGGCTTGTCTTTCTGTATGCCAGATATTTTCTTTCTTTTATTTTTTTTTTCTGCTCCATTGTGTCTCTGAGCAAACAAAATCTTGGCTAAATTGAAGGATTACTTTGTGAAGTAAAGCCTTGTTCTGTGGAGTTTGCATAAACTAATCTCCCCTGTTGTTCAGAGTTGATCAAATAAAAATTCCATGTCCATTATTCTGGCATTTTCACCAAGTAATCTTATGTCTGGAGCCAGTTTTCATCTATTTTTAATATATCCTTGATGGATGGGTTTATTTTCTACCTACATATGGCAAAAATGTACCATTTTAAGCAAGTTTCCCTGCTCCCTCTCTCCCCACAAACAAAGGCACTTTCATTAATCTGCTTTCAGAAGCCTGAAACTAGAAGTTTCTCTTCCTGTGCGTGAGTAATTATAGGTGGGCCATGGATTAAATAACCTACTGGAAAATCTTTTTTTCATCTGTAGCATGACTGAGAAGGACTTTGAGAATGAATCTTGTCTGTTCAAGCCTCTGTCCTGTGGAAAAAGGCACAAAAGCCATTGGTAGGCTGGAAAAAATGAGCTGTTTTTCACGGCATGGCCATTTTTGCCCTCCATGTTGTAGTTGGCATTAGTAATGGAAGAAGGAGTCATCTGATGCTTACTGCTAGGTAAAGTGATTTCTTTTAATTTGGGGCTTCTAGATCTCAGTTTTAAATAAGTCAATGCAAAATATAACTTTAAAAACACCTGTTTCTTTGTCAAATAAAATGATAGAACAGTTTGGTTTGAAAGGGACCTTAGAGAAAATCTAGTTCCAACCCTCCTGCCATCTTCCACTAGTAGAACAGTAGGTGGGAGAGACAAATCATCTTCCAAGGTTTCAACTATTCCTCATTTAGTAATCATGAAAAGACATATCTGACTTTTCTAAAAGGAAGTAAAATCAACTTCCTATTCACTTGACTTTTTAAGACTGGAAGGTATATGGAGGGTTTTGGGGTTTGTTTACTTTTTTTTTTTCCCCCTCCTCCCTCTAGACCGAGTTAATGAAATGAAGCTCCATCACTCCTCATTCAAAGTCAGCACTGTCCCCTTGTTTGCTGGTGGTCTTGTCTGGTATAACTTTGAATTTCTCTCACTTTGCTTACATCAAGCTGCCATTGCTTCCAGATCCAACCCCTCTGGAGGCTTGCTCAGTCTCGCATGTGACACCGGTAATATCCACCGGTAGTGGCTGACGGTGGAGGCACGTTCTTCCTACTCAGATACTGCTCCAGTCAATGTGCATTCTCCGTGGCCCCAGCTCTTGCCACACACTAGGTCAGGACAACATGTTCCTGACCTTGTCAGTGGAGTGATATGGGTGATATTCTTCATGTTTGGAGAATGAAACTCTGGTGCGTGCTCAGAGCGTGGCACCTTGTGCTTGGTTTTAGAGTTGGATCAGGATGTGGTAAATACTGCTTTGATATTCATGAGAAAGCATCTGTCTTTCAGTCTTTGGGCATCTCACACAGATAGCTTGTTTCCTGGCATAGTGAATGTTTTACTTTTGATTCATAGTTGGCTTTTGGTGTCTACAGCTGCAACTTTTGTAGCTGATGCTTTCCGTATCAAATTTTGTAGTTTTCCAGGGTCGAGATTCTGTTTTTATTAAAGAAATGCTGCTTTAACATGTGGTCTGGTGGGCACATAGCAAATCTTCAGAGAGAAGACCTAAGTGTTTTGGTGGGCTCCCTCTCCCACCTCCCCCAAGCCAAATGTCTTTGGATTGTTTCCATAAATATGCTGCACATCTGTGAATTACCAGACTTGTACAGTTACCTGTCTGGTACTAGGTCATGTCAGTCCTTCAGATGACAGTGTGTGTGTAAAAATAATTAATTGCTGTGTTGATTCCTTTTCTAAGTGATGACACCACAGCACAGGGGTAAGTAACATTTGCTTTTTGTCCTACCTCCTCAGATGATTTACACTACAAGGCAATTCTTATTAAGGAAGTCTATTAAATAGCCTGGTTTATATAAAGCTCAGTCACAGCTGGTAAGGATTATGTACAGAACAAAATCCAATGTTTGTTTTCATGTGTTTGGATTTTTAAAAGCCATTAAGGAGACCCAAGCTATGTTCTGGATGCCCTTCCTGTAATTAATACATAGTACAGAGACAGCGGAATAGAAAGGATTGCTCATCTCTCTATGACAGATATTCAGTCACAACAAAATGAGCTTGAAGCATTCCCGGTCTTCAGGGTAGAAAATGAGACTGGTTCTGCAGCATGCTCTGAGTACTCACAAATGGAGAGTTTAGTAGCCAAAGCATCCAAGGAATCACAAAGTTGAAACTCTGGATGGGATCACATCCCAGCAGCATCTCCATCCAATTCACAGCAAGGCATTTCCAGGCTGGGACTACTGATTGATTGCAGGGGAGGGTCAGAGAGGTGGTGAGAGTGTGAGGGAGAAGAGAAGAAAAGGAAATAGAGAGAAATAGTGCTGCAGATGTTCAGCACCAGGCAAGGTAGACCAAAAGTGTGACATTTTGTTTGGAAATTTGCTGGCAGCCAGCAGAGCTTGATCATCAACACCGCTGGCGTTTCACACAAGCCACCCACTCCCTAAGCAGAAGCCATCTGCTCTTGGGGCTCTCTCTGTGCAGGTATGTTGCAGGAATCTGGCACCTTGCTGGTGAGGAAGAGCCCCAGTGGAGTTTATGTGGGAAAGAGAGCATTGCAGAGATGGTCACATGGAAAAAAGGTGGTGGAGGTGCTTCTTGGACGCACTGGAGAAGCGGCATCCCACTGAATGTTCTAGTCGTGTACAAAGTGGCTACAGAGTGGTGGTGCTGCAAAGATTCTTCTCCCCAGCCAATATTTGACTCTGTCTTAGTCCAAATCTGTCTTCAGCCAGTCCTCAGATGTACGTGGTATGTGCCTCTTAGAAGTAGTACCATGATTTTTTTGCTAACTTGCTAGTTTATAGTACATGTATTTTTTAGAAGTGTGACAGTACAACTTTTAAAATCTTTTAAGCCAAGGGCTCAGCCATAGCAGAAGATTTTTTTCAGTGAGTCTGAATAAAAAGCCTGAGAGGATGGGGGAAACACTGATCTTCTGAGCATGTATTTCTCCTTACATTCTATTAAGCAAAGAGAGACATATTGGTACTTTTTTCAGGTTCATAAGGGAGAAAACAAAGGGCTATAAGTGATAAAAAATTAATTAAGTGGAGATAAAACTATTTTAAATGCAAATATTTTTAACTGCTAATTAAAATTGGAAGGGCTCAATTTATGGCACTTGGCAACTAAGACAAATGAATACAGTTGTTTTTGTTCTCTGAAGTAGAAACTGCTTTCCTTGCTTGAGAAGCATCCTGTTTTCTTTAGGTTGAAGTATGTTTCGAACTTGTTTTCACCCTGAGGATTCACTTTGCTTTAATAAATTCTGTTTCTCAGCAACTGGAGATGTTGAGGCTGGTGTCATAGTGGCCAGGATGTTTTCTTTCCTTCATCTGTCTGTCTCCCTTTGCTGTTCAAGCTTTTACTTCTTTTTGACTTTTTAAAATAATTTTTTAAACTTTTTTTTAAACATTCACTATACTGTATTTTCTATGGGGGATAAGTAACCACCACTCTTGCACAATTATTTTTATTTTCTTATTATTGATTCTATGACTAGGCCTTTTCTTACATAAGAGGACAAATTCATGTCCCAGATGGCCTCACTTCTTGTGAAACAGGTGTGTCTGACTTGCAGTGTCATTTCATCTGGACAGAGGAGATGAATACAAATGGGAACTTGTTGAAAAGTAATGCAGGAGAAATGTTTTTATCTAGCAGTTGTCATTTGCCACAAACTATTCTGCAGAACAATATGCAATGAATCGAAATTAGGTTGCAGTTTTTAACAGTGTGTGGCGTGGGACAGAAGTGGGAAAGGTACTTTAGGGGTCTGCTCTGCTCCTTGCTGGGTGGGAAGCATGGGTCTGTGCTGGAGCAGGTTTGTGTGCTTGCATATGTGAATTTGGGCACCTGGGTGTGCACCCATCTGGAATGAGTTTGGCTCATATTTTTGTAGAATCAGACAAATAAACCTGTGATTGGCAGTTAAATGTCTTGGATGTCTGTTACCTAAGGCTGAAAACACAAGCTGGCTTCCTACTTCACCTCCCTTGGAAAGATGTTGGGAATGGTACAAGATGCCTCTACTTGACTAGCCTGTCAATATGCTAAATAATACTCCGTGTCCAACAGTTGTGTGGATGTCATATGTCCTTGCATGCTGAGTTGTGACTACAAACAACAACTTGTTTTGTTGTTTAGAAAGCATATTAAAAAAAAAAAACAAAGAAAGTATGTAGGTTCCCCTTGGATGAGCTGCATTAAAAATCATAGTGTCCTGACACTGGCTCTGATCCTGTTACTGGAAGAGCTTTCTGTGCAAATACCCCACAGCAAATAGTCCTTGTGCTCAAAGAGACTGTGGTGCCAGTCGACAAGGCTTGCATTGGGAGAAGCAGCTCAGACCAAATAAACATGAGATGGCAGCAAGTACCTTGCCAGGAACAGGGTTATTTATTGCTCTGTTTGTTTTTTGGGGATTTTTGTCTGTTTTGTGATGAAAGGGAGTCAGTTACCTGACAAGAGGACAAAATTGAGCTCAGAAGAGAGAAAAAAAAGACTAAGTGAAACTTGGAGAAGCAGATGCAAGGACATGACAAGGCAGAAGGAGAAAGCCCAGCATGGCATGCTGAGAAGTTTGGGGAGAACAGAGAGCAGGAGCAGAGGGAGAGGAAGGTGTTGAAGAAGGCAGTGGGCACAGCTGAAATGACAATGGTGACTGTGCTGTGGTGAAGAGAGGGAAGGAGACCTGTGCTCACAGTGAGCTGGATGCCCTGAGGTGGTCTTGAGGGCCACTGGGGAGCAGAAGGAAGAGAAAAAAGAGAGTTGGCTTGAGTCTTGAGTAGAAGTGGGATGGGCTGTTTGATCTCACACTGTGCTGGTGTCAGGTTCAGTGTGGTACTTTGCTGAAGGCAAGGTACAACTTTTTACTTTTAAGTAATGATTTAGTGATCGCTGAGGCTAGTGCTTAAACAAAACTCATCCAGTAAGTGAAATCCATTATGAGAGTACATCTGCATTGATTGTCATGCTGGATCTTTATCCTCTCCCAAGTGTAGGATGGCACATTATCTCAGCTTTCTTCAGACGGATGGTTAATCCATAGTCTTTTGCTGTCTCAGCACACCGATTGGGGATGAACTTGAGACAGATGGAAAGTTGAAGTCAAGTTCTATGAGTAAAAAAAGTGTAGATTGGTTAACTCTGTGGAGACCTTTAATTTTCCTCAGTGAAAAAAAGCGTGCCAGATATTAAATAGAAATATTCCTGGCATCTGTGCTGCAAAAAGAAGCACAAGCAGGGAAAACTCAAACACGATAGTCTGTGTTAAGCAGTAAGACAGGTAGTGTTATCACAGCCGTCCCATTGGACTTTTAAATGTTGGGGTTATGTTTCATAATCCATCTTTTGCTGGGAATGGATCAAAAAAAATATATGCTGACCACAGAGCCTGCACACAGGATTTTGCTGAGCTGTGGCAGATGACTTGTATGTCTGTCTTCTGACAGAGCTTTCTGTAATTTGAGTCATTAGTAGCTGTTTAAAAGCAGGTAGGAGTGTGTTCTTTTCTCATTGTGGTACTTCTGAACATTGCACATTGCACATTGAACTTGCTCCGTAGCACCTTGAGTGTGTTGGTTGATGAGGTATTCTCCCTACCTTAGATGGCAAGCCAAAAATTATTCTTCTTGCATTTCAGGATGGACAAATAGCCCAGTGAGGATTTGGGTGTTTTCTTTCATTTACATTTGCTAATGTTAGAGATGACATAGAGGACAGCACTCTACCCTGGGAGGTGTGGTGACAGTCCATGGGTATTTGGCATTGTGCTCTTAGTTCCAGTTGTTTGTTAAAATTTAAGTAAATAAAGAGCTAAATTTTCCCTTGAGCTAGGATGGTATTTCAAGAGACTTTTACTGTAACTATGAGAAGTTGCCTGGGTACTCTCAGGGGATGAGTTTGTTGTCAGTGTCATTACTATCCTGTAGTGTAGTGAACTGAGTCGCAGCGTAGAGGTGGTCTACAGAACCTGCTGAATATTAAATACATGCAAATGTAAGAGATATGCACGTATATAGCAGTAAATCTGTTCCATGATGTATGTCATTTTTCTCTAGGTCTCGTATAAAACTGTGAATATAAGGACTCTAAACAGTAGTATTTTCTTCCAAGCAGATAAAATGGTATTCTGTTGTACTGTTAAAGTACACTCTCAGGGGCACTCTTGAGGTTGGTTTCTTGATTGGATATTGTACATTCCACCTTTACAGCCCTTTAAAATATTTAAAGTAAATATCACTGTGAAGACAGTGTAAAATATAAAGTTGGAAAAAACTATATTATTTCATGTTTGATTTTTGCATATTTTCAAACCTCAGAAAATGAAGTGATGCTTCATTAAAACTAAGATTATCTAGACAATGAGTGTAAATACTTGCAATATGTTTAAATAGCATTATAACTTTAGTGGAATACAAGATTTTAAAGAACTGAATTGCTTTGTCTCTGCCATTATGAGTTATCTGCAACATAACATTTAACACTCATAAGATGTTATACTGCATATAATTCACCCTACTGCTTCTCAAATTCAGATGAAACATTTATTTTCAGCACGCAAATAAATATAGAAAAATTAATGCTGACTGTAGTAGAACTAAAGTACTTGAGAATATTTAGGACATATATAAGGAATGGTTTGAGGCTTGCTGGTGCTCTTGATGTAGATCATAGAATCATTGAATAGGTGGTGAATTTACCAGTATTAAAGATAAAATTGTAAACAAATATCCCTAAAAATTGTGCCATAAAATAATGGTGGCTGCTGTTTTCTCTGTTGCTGCCTGAGCCTCATTGTGATAGATAGGGGTTAGATTCTGATAGACTGTGCTGTTGGTCTTGACATTTGCATTTTCATGGGTTTTATTGGTAAAATACAGATCAGCATTTTATATTTAGAACTGGTACTGGCCGCTTGACATGCACTCATATTGAGTGCTATCAAAATGACACTTCTGCTTATGTAAACTTACATGCTTATTGCTTATGTCTCCCAAGATAATTGTTCGCTAAACAAGGCAAATGTAAACAGGAGGCTATTTTTTCAGAAAGTTGCTCCTTCAGCTTCCTGTCCATCCCAAAGGTCAAATCCTTTTTTGTGAGACCAAAAACAGCTGCTGACGCAGTGGTGACAGTGAAGAATGACAATATTATGATCTATGGTATGGTTAAGAACTCAGTGTTAAAGGTTGTAGCAGAGAAACATCCTTTCAGCAGGTTTCTGCAAACCTTAATAAGTGGCAAAAGAAAAATGCTTTTGAAATGGGCACTCATTTAGAATGCTTATTTCTTCATAGTTTAGTCTTTAAGTACTCTTTTCCTGCAGAGGTCTTAGCTGTTATGGTGCTTTTATATTTCCTACATTGTACAAAATGCCTGAGGTATTGAGTAAAGCTGTGCTACCACCATATCTGAATAACTCAAGAGTGTTGTCTCTAGCCCTGGTCATATTGCCACTGTGCAGTGGAAAGTTTTATTAATGTTGTGCAGCACACTGAGGCTTGTAAAAGCTCAGGTAAAGGGCTGACTGATGATGGAGTAGGAGACTCAGCCCAGGCTGCAACCTCTGATAATCTGCTCTCACCTCATCTTTCACCATTACTGCTCAAGTTGGTTCCCATCTACAAAAGGGTTTGGGATGGAGGCCCAGGTCCCTGGAACTGCTGTGACCAAGGTGCAACTGTCAGATAAATTATTTTGGGGTAGTGGTAGGAAGAGTCTTGCTGGCACCACTGTGAGGACAGTGGCAGAAGAAAAAATGAAACCATGCATCAGAGGCTCTTCTGTGATGATCTGTTATGGTTTAAAAAATTAACCATGTCCCAGAAAATTTACTCTGTCCCTGCCAAACCCAGTACCTGAGGTCTGGCACAGGCTCTTGAAACAGGCTGTGGAGCAGATATTTGTGCTGCATGAGGCTCAGTGCCCATGCTGGGTTCATCCTCAGCACTCAAAGCCATTTTAAGTTTGCACATAAGAGCACTACTGATTTCCCTTCCAAATAATCCTCTACAAGCCTGGTGGAAGAGGTTGCATTTATTCATAGCCACCTGTTTGTTTGTTTATCATGGGCCTGGGGGAAGTTTATTAGACTTATTAGACATTAAGTTTATTTTTGGTTTTAGCTTTTAATTCTGGATGTTCTGCCATTCAGGATGTTTCACTGAGCAGCTTTTGTTGTGCTTTAAAAAGAGGTTTAATCACTTCTCTCTAGCTTCCCTTCCATATTTTTTGTGGAATTTCAGTGGCATTTGTCTAATGCTGCTGTTAATTTTTTCTTTAATTAAAAAAGGCAAAAGGTTTCTTAAATGTGTTCATTTTTGTATTAAAAGAAGGTGATATTTCATGGTTGGGTTGGAAGGAACCTTAAAGATGATGTAGTTCAATCCCCCCACTGAGGGTAGGGGTTTCACTCACTAGGATCAGGTTGCTCAGGGCCCCATCCAGTCTGGCCTGGAATGCTTCCAGGGATAGGGCATCCACAACATTTCAAGGAGAATCAGGTTTTCTGGAGTAGGCTGGAAGCTGGTGCCCCTCATGGTAAACTCCTGTGTTCCTACTTGCAGTTAGGAGTTGCAAAAGTGAGTGCTCTTAGTAAGTGGGTTCTGAGGGATGGGATACTTGCTGGAGGGAAGGGTAATTGGCCCTTTTTTGATGTTGATGGTCTAGGACAAGAGAGAGTTCTTGCTATGGGTCTGATTTTTTCTTTTTGTCTCAACAGACAAGAGAAATCTGCTAGATCTACATGGGAAACTTCTTTGAGAAAATGCACATAAGAGAAAATGGGAACTTACAGGAGAATTTCTGGGGTTACCTTGTTGTGACCTTTCAGTATCTAAAGGGAACTACAAGAGAACTGTAAAGGGATTTTTTACAAGGACATGTGAAAAGTTGTGGTTGCCTTGAAGAATTCAAGGCCAGGCTGTATAGGGCTTTGATCAAACTGGTCTAGTAAAGGTGTCCCTTGTCATGGCAGGGCTGTTGGAACTAAGTGATCCTTAAGGTCCCTTCCAATCCAGACCATTCTATGACTCTTTGAATTAACTGTGGTAGAAAAAAAAATTATTTGCTTAGAGAAAGAAGTTAAAAAATGGCTTGCTTGTTGCAGGAAAAGAAATGGCAATTTCCCTTATTTTTCCAGACCATTCTGTTATTTTTATGTGTATTCCTTGTTCTGAGCAGTCACTTGAGTTTCTCAGTATTTAAACTGATATTTAGGAGTTAAATGTTGAGAACTAGCAAACCTTGTAGAGTAGTAATCCAGCTAATGGTACAGCTGCCTCAATGACATGTGCTGCTAAAGCTCGAGAAACTCAAAAAGAAAAGAAGTTGGCTAATTCTCAGTAGAGGGTAGCAATGGCAGGTAAAAACATTGTCAGTTAAAACATATTTTATCATGATTACCACAGAACTCATTATTATGATTAAAGATGTACTAGCCATGACATGCCAGCTACATGCTGGTAGCAGAAAATACCTGCTGTTTGTAGGTTATTATCAACCTCCTTTGAAGAAAATCAGTCTTTCTTTACATTTGCAATGCAATGAAACCCCAGGCATTTCTTTGTATCTTTAATTTAAGCATGCTTTTCAAACGCAGATGCACAGCTGCAGTGAGCAACAAAATGGGTTTGTCATGTTTCGTGGCATCCCACTAAACAAAAAGGGATTTTTTTGCCAGTATCTATGTTAACATTTTGGGATTGTCTGTCGAAATTCTGATCTATCTATCTATATGAATGAAACAGAAGAAACTTTGGTAACAGTGCTTAACAGAGTGCTGCACCCTATTTTGAAACTATAATTTTAATTATAATTTCTAATATTATATTGTACCATAAATAACATTAGGGGAAATTGCTACCATGAAGAAAATCACTAACTGTACCCAAGTGATTGGTTTTAAACTGTTATTTGCCTTTCATAGAGTCCGATGGAAAAAAATGACAAAAATGCAAGTATAAAATCCAAGTTCAGATATAACTAAGCCCATTTCAGAAAGAGTTTATTCTAAGTGTTTGCAGCAGTTATTTTTCATGCAGAAATCTATGTTAAGCGTCAGCTTCAATAAGCTCAAGTTTCTTGGTCAGATAGATACTGTGCAAATATTAAACTGCCTGCTTTGCCAGTGAACTGGTGGATGTGTCATTCCTGCTATCTTTATTATTTTTTAAATAATTCAGCACATGTGCACTATTAGCACTGTAATGTGAACTCTCCCATGCTGAGGATTTTATTTTGCCTGAGAAGAAAATGAGCTTTGTCTTTCAAAAGGTTGTTGATATCTTGCCTTTTATGACCAGTTATTGTCTCCCAATGAACACATCCCAGTAACTAGGTGGTAGTAAGCCTAAATATTATAGGAGGAAAAAGCCCTTCCATTTGTAGTTGTGTATTTGTAAACTTACTGGTTTTACTAACTACAGAAACTCAAGACTGGCTAGTCATGTATTAAGAGGTCAGTCTATGCCTATTGCTTAACATAACATTAAATAACAATTTCTATTTCTCTTTCCAGCATGACTTACTTAATTTTTTTTTTTTTTTTAGGATTTGATCCTTTTTGTATCCTCATTTTTTTTCTTATTGATTGATGTAAATTCAGCTTTCTATCTCAATTTTTCCCCCCCCCCATGCCTCTCACTGTTGCAACTTACCTTGGATGGCAGGTTATTGGTTACTGCCTACGGGAGCCTTTTCCAGGAGCTAATTTAGCTGTCAGTCTGAAATTGGTAAAAAGGATGAAAGATGGATCATAGGCCTGGGGCATGCCTAGACCAATATCTAGCATATCCCTATCTGGAAGTACGCTTATTAAAACAGATCTGAAAAATATTTTTTCCCAATCTTGCTCTGCCATCATTTCATCCAGCTAAGAAAAACATTTTCACAGTGACACTACTGATTCTTTGGCAGCTCTCTTTTTTTCTGAAAGGAGAAAACAGTATTTAGATACAAGATCAATAGAAAAACAAATAGACTATTATATTCCCTAGAGAAACCCCTAGAGAGAAGACAGATGTGCAGAAATTTAATATTCTTGTAGGCAAAAATCACAAACATGGGGGTTCTGTTCAGCTGAAATGAGCTGTGGTAAATGTGTTATGAAATAAACATTTAAAAAGGAGTCATAAAAAAAGGAATGCTTTCGGGCTAGGCTGAGGTGCTGTGTTTGAATTTGTGACCCCTTCAAAAAGTAATTTTGCATCTACAAATAGTGCTTACCTTAATATTATATGGTTCAGGCATAACTTCATATAGTGAGTGAAAGGAAGGTTTCTCGCCATAGGCTCTTTTAAGATGTACTCATCCATTCACAAAGTTCATACAGAGAACTGTGTCTTTAATATTGCCTCCATTTTTTATGAAGATAATTATATTCTTCTGCATGACCTTGAGCCTGTTGTTAGTCGAACTAGGTACGTGCTTTGGTTTCTTTTCCAGAATAATTTGCAAATAAAAGCAATCAAAATATGACAGTAATTTTCAATAACAAATTATGCATGTCTGTCCACTTTCTGTCCTCACAAGTCAAATCCTCTTGTTGTATCTACTCAATGAAAGGAGTAAAGTTAAACTTTCTGTATCTGCTGTGTCAGGCTTCTTCCTGGAGCTTCTGCACTGCATATCTGACCAGGATGAGGAAGGGCTTCTCTCATGTTGGAGGGGCTGCAGGATGAGTGTGAAAGAAACAAGACAATTGGCTGATGTCGCACTTCAGTTGATGTTCTTGCACCTAGCCACAAGTCTGTTCAGAGGATTACACATTCAGCTTTTTGGAAAAACACAAATTTTCCTCCCAGCTAGTCTGTTTTTCCAATCACATTTGTGTCAAGGTCATAATTCTCTTCTTTCCCCTTTGAATTTGCCCGACACTGAGTGCTAGCTGTGGATCAATAGACCTCGCGTTTAATTTTAGGCACGCAAATAACCGCGGCGGAGCTGTGGAAGCAGTGTTAGTTTCTATTCTTAGTATTTAGCATGCATCAGAAGCAGCTGCAAGCTTCTGCCAGCTTGGACCTCGTTTGGGTTGGACTAGATTCTCTACATGCAAAATTCCATGCTTTCCCTTAAGGAGCGTATTTTCCAAAGGACAAGATATAAGAGGTGTGTGTGTGTGTCAGACCATACAGGGATGGAGAAATTTGTGAGAAAGAGAGAAATTCAGCAGTAGTACCTGTAGTTCTTAAGCTACTTCTAAGTATGTTAAATCATACCTGTTACTGATGTCTTCTTCAAAACAGCATCATTTTACCTCTACCAACAGCTTTGTGTAATTCAGACATAAAATTGATTTAAAAGGAGTTGTATATGCATAGTATATAATGTTAAAAGTTGATATATTAGCATTTTTGTTAGCATTTTTCACTTTATATCTCATGATTCCTTGAAAATTTTAAAACTACTTAATAGACATTTTTAACCTAAATGAAATATGTACTTGTGCACCTCTTTAGTTGTCATTGTAGAGTCTTTTGTGAGTGGCTGTGACTCTTGATTGTGGAATTCCTTAATGAAATTCTTGTGTGCTTTTATATATTTTTGCAAGTGTCTCCTTTATTAGCATGGAAGTACATAGGAAGAGAGGTCCACTAATGTGGATGTGTGGATCATGAACCTGTGGATACCGAATTTTTTATTCTTACTTAAAGATAGTCTTGCCAGGAAAAGTACGTAGGTTTCCAGAAGGAAAATTTGTGTTAATACTAGAAGAGTACCTTTAAAAACAGTCTCGTGTGAGTATCTTTTTCCACTTCTCCAGATTCAGAAATCTGGAATAAAATCTAAAGCCTAAAGGTGATTTTTTTTTCAGGCTTACAAATGTTAAGCAGTGCATACCTGCAAGCATGGGAATCTGATGGGAAAGTTATGATCAGATAAGAAAACTGAGAAGGTCTGTCCAGAATGAACACCCTTAGGAGACAGAAAAAGAAATTCAAGTATGCTCTAATTGGTCCTGTTTTTGTAGAAACTGATCTTCTGCAGTTTTACTTGGTTGCTGAAGGATGTAGACTTTAATTATTAGGTCTTTTGAATAGGTGGTGGCTCTATTTGAATAGAGCTAGCAGGAGAGCTGGAGTTAGAGCTCCAGACATCATGTCAATTCTGCACTCTATTTGCCATTCATTTATCCACACAAAGGAAAGAAAAAAGAAAAAACACAAAAGAAGACAAAATTAGTCAATAACCAATACTGTTGATATGTATGTTGGCTGTTCTGGATTTTTACTGTGAATTTCTCAGCAGCCCTTGAGATGATGGTCCATGTTTCTCATACAGCTTTACTTAGGCAGGAAGTGGATGGTGCCTGTGCATTCTGGGTGCATGGGGCCTCTTTGAAGAAATCTTTGCAGAGAAGACAGGGCTTGTGTGTGCATTAATGTAGGTCAGGACAACTTGTCCATTAATGGCACTTGGGGACGTGATTTAGTGGTGGGCCCAGTGATGGACCCAATGATATTAAAGGTCTTTTCTAACCTATATTCCATTCTATGATTCCGTATTTCATGTGTGACCCTACCCCGTGAGAGGTGCAAAAACTCCATCTTACTCCAAAATTGGGGAGCTGATGCCTGCTGCAAGCTGCTGGAGTGTAGCACAAGGAAGGACTGAGGAAAATAGGGTGGGGGAGAGACAAGGTTTATCTCTCAGGAATGTGAAGTCATCCTAAAGGTTCTTGCCTTTTGCTGCACAGCTTTAGTCAGAGTTGTAAAAAATTAATTTTCCACTTGCTGAAAATTACTGAGCACCCTTCACAAGCATCTATTTCTTCAGAGAGAGACAAAGTCTATGTGAAAAATGTTCTGCAGGGAGGACTGGGTGCAATAGCAAATATAAACTAATTTTTTGGCTGGAGCTTACATTCATTTTGACTGCTTTTAACTATATTCTTTGGCTTTCCAAAAGCTGCTGTGTATCAAAAAATGGAATTTTAAATGTCTGAAAAAAAAGGGGCCCAACCCCTGCAGATAATTCACGTTGTCCAGAAGGGCAGAGACATGTGAGGAGCAGTGCTAACAGCCTTTTGTCTCCATGTCCCCTAGTGTTTTTTTCTACTGTCTTGTTTGAAAGCAGATTGTGCGTGAAGGGTATTTAAAAATACCCAAACTGATCAAAATCATCTATGGCATGGAGACAGAAATAGCCAGGAAAACAAACAGACCGGAGATGAAATATGGATGAGATAGACATACCAGTGTTTCATGAAAGAGAGAGCTTAAAACCAAAAGCCAAGAAACACAAATACAGGGAGTTAAAGTACAGATACTTTATGATTCACATTACTGTCTTCAATTAAATGTGATATAGAATTGCGCGATTTTTTCCTTTCAAAAGAGAAATCCATCTCCTTGCTTATTTTTCCACTTGCTGCTTTCTGTTTAAGTTAATTCAGTAGTAATTGGATACACTGTGTCTAATTCTTAATAAATCAACACAACTTTATAGTGATATTGACAGTGGCTTTGCTTGCCCCATTGTTTCTATCAAAAGTTTTATTCTGCTTCAAAACAATTTGCTGTGAACGCCCTTGTTTGTTTGCCACACTAGGCTTTGTTCTGGCTGAAAACTTTGATTTATAACTGTATATAATTGATGGCTGTGGGGTAGGTGGACTATAGCTATTGCTCCTCCTCTTTTAATCTAGCTTTGCGTAGAAATCCATGTAGTGGAGCATTCTCAAGGGAACCAGGCTGGGAAATTCTCTGTATACCCAATGGGAGGCCATTAATCATAGTGAAGAGTCTCTTACTGGCTGCAAGCATGTTTGTGAAAGTCAGGAAAACAAAAGTGGACCACCTCAAAATGACTGATCAAGAGAATAGATGTTAAAGCCAATGTATTCATTGTGATACATTTAAAAAAAAAAAAAAAAGGAATAGTTTATGCATTGAAGTATATTTATTCAGATATATTTGGCACATTTAAAGATATTTTATACACTAGTAAATAACTGTAATTGTAGATGTTAGAGATCAGAATCCTAGGAAAATGAAATAAAAGTTTTGATGATTGCTGCTGTGAATCTGGGAGAAACTTTGAAAGCACCAGATAAGAAATGCCCAAAGCATTTGCTGAATGTGTATTAGAGCTGAGCTGGTAAAAGAAATGTGCTAAAAAGTCTAAAATGTCAGGTGAGATTTTGATGAATATTTGTCACAAAAATGCCTCGTTCAGAGATACCAAAAAAGAAAAGTTAAAAAAAAAATTAAAAAATTAAACTTTACAGTTTTTTAGGAATAGTTTTTTTCCTGCAGCTTGTGCATTCTGGCTGTGATCCAGTGCAAGTGAGGAAGCACCTGGGAGCACTTGCAAGCTCTCAGAGGTGGCACTCACCTGCACACTGTGAAGCCCAACCCCCCCCACGTTGTCAGGACTGGGGTCTCAGTGCTTCCTCAGGTCCTGCTGTCTTCTGGTATCCTTCACAAAAATGTGCTGCTCTTTTGCAAACCTAATGGGTTCCAGTTGTGGCTGCTCTGAAGGTATTTGTACAACAAAGTGATTGTGCTCAAATCTAAGTATATTCAAGTTGGGTATGAGATGGAGTTACAGGAGGTATTTTTGTGATTAAAAATTTCTGCCCAGCAGGGAGAAATCAAGGAAGTAAAGAGGCTGAAATGCAGTTTTTAGGCACTGACAGCCTGGACTTTTTCCCATATAAATAGCCATAAACTATAGGAAGAGAGGTATTGTAATAAGACATAATAACATTAGCTTTATTTACTAGGCAAACAGTTGGGGTTTTTTTACTTTAGAGGCCAAATTTGATGCAGTCAAAGATAATGCTGCAGTTTGTGCTCTCATGAAACTGTGGTAGAGCAGCACGCTTATCAGTTAAGTTAATAAACTTATCAGTTTATTTACCTCACAAGAGTCTTCAATGAACCTTTTACTGATTCCTAACAATTTCAGCCTATGTACTTTAAAGAGTTACTAAAATTTGTAAGCAATTTCCTTGAATAAGGCTGAAATGTAAAAATGGAAATAGCGCTTTCCAGAAATTATAATACATTGTTTCAATAATCTGATAAAGTAAGATGGAAACATTTTCTCCAGACACTGGTACAGTAAAAGCTACAACTTATCCTGACAAAATAGTTACAAAGTTAAAAATGTCACAGCAAGCAGTAAATTAAATCTCAATACAATATGTGGAAGAATCAATGTTCATTCTGAAGCACTAAGTTGGCTTTTTTTTTCCTTAGTTTAGACTAAATTTATGGCATTGGGGAATAGGAGTAAGATACTAACTTACATGTGGTAATTTTTTTAAGGTCAAAGGAAAAAAACCCTAACTTTCCTGTGATTAAGAGAAATAAAAACTCACCTTAGTCTGTCTCTTTTCCTATTTATGAAAAGGGATTAATTTCAGATACGTGTTTTGCCATTTCCAATACTTGTGTCCCATTTTTATTCAATACTGCTTTATACATTAGCATTACTTAATTTCTTTTTTCTCATACTAAGTTGAAACGAAAATGCAGTCTATGTCCCAAAGATGTATATTCATGCTTGACACAAAGCACATGTTAAGCTCTGATCATTTCAAGTTAAGCAAATGCTTAAGCTGCTCTCAGCAGAGGTGACTTCTCTAAGCTGCAACTTGCACGCTTATGTATTTTATTAAATTACAGCTTTGTCAAACTGAGTGTCCTATTTTAGTGGTGTTCCACACGTGGGTGTAACACTGCCACTAATCTTAAATCCCTTTTAATTACTGCCCCTTCACTTGTTTTCTTGTTTCCTGGTATGGTGGAAGTCCAACCGGAATGAAGTCCAGGCTTAAGTGTTCATCTCAACTATTCATCTTAGCTTTCCCTATTGTTATGTTTATGCAGAGTTTTTATTAGACTCGTGGGATCAAAATGTATTCCCTTAGTTTTACAAAAAATGAATAGCTTTTGTACATTCTTAGCATTTAAAGTAAACACAGCGAGTTTTTAATGTGCTCTTTTTTTCCCAATAACTAAAATACGGTCATCTGTTCTAAGCATAAATCATAATTTCATTATCAACAGAGAGAGGTCCAATGCAATATATATGTATAGTTAAATGATATAAGTGGCATTTCTGTGTAAAATGTATTCCCTTGCCCAAGTAAACACTTCATAACAACATGAGTGAGAGGGTGTATTTAAAAAACGAAGGCTTAAAGCACGTTACTTACGAGTTATACGGAATGCAGTTTTGTAAAATATGAAGCTCACTGGATATGATCCAAACCAGCTGAACTATGTTAAAAGGTATAATAAACAGTCATAGCTTTGCATGCAGCTATTTAATTGGCAAATAGATTTTTCTATCACTGTCACTGGCAATAGCAGCCATTTGATACCAGGGCTTGGATTAAATGTTTCATCAGTAGTGCCTATTTAAGGATCTTTATGGAACAACAAGTTAGTCCCCTGGGCAAGCCCATGTCAACTGCAATAAAGAGATCCACACAAGTGAATGAGATGTATTTTTGCAGGATTTACTGGGAGGCTACGATTCGCTTTTCTATCTGGATGCTTTGAGGGCTGCTTCCCATTTTGTCTAACAACAGTCTCTGCTGGTGGCAAATATTGAATACCGAACATTGCATATCCAAAGGATTTTTATAGTTTCTTGTGAAAATGGATTCATTAATGGTTGTCATCTTTCTGGAAATAGGTGAGTCTCTGATAAAAGCAGATATTGCAGGATTTCAGTAGTTTTAATTTTCTGGCATATATTCTGCATCAGGACTAAACCTACAGATACTCCAAGTATCTGTCGTATTTTCTCCTCTCTCATTCAGAGCTAAAAGTCAGAACTTCTGAACACCTCTCTCACCCTTATGATACAGAGAAAATGTAATGTCTGTGAATTTCAAGATTGCTTGACTTTATTTAGTCCACCATCCTGCTCCCAGGGTGCTCATAAGGTCTGTGCATGTAGTTAATGCTTGCTGCAATGTTTTATAATTGGTTCGTATAATATCTGCGTTTGTCATTTTATAGCACATTAGTTGAATTTAGAAGCTTTTCTAAAGCTAATTTTGAATATGTATCTCTGCTTGTCAGGGAGCCTTACTCAGTTCTTCTTGGCAGCTAGATTAATTTTTCCCCGGTTGATTTTAATGTCAGGATTTTGTTTAATATTTTTCATCCTGAAATTCTCTAAGAACAGGCAAAAATACATAATATAGCTGAAACTGATTACATCTACTATTTGTTTTCATGTCCATGTAACCGTGCTGGGTATAAATTTAAGTCTCAGCTGTTCATTGGCATCTTTTTGATCTGAACTGGTGATACTGCATCTAACCTCCTTAGCTGGGTTATTGCTTTCTGAGGTTGAAAAGTAGAGAGCAAATGCCTCTGCGGTTGAATTCAATGAGCCATTTGTAACAGATTCAAACTCTCGTGAATAAACAACTTTCAGGCTCACTTGAAACAGTTAAAACTTTTGTTCACTGACTCTTCTGTGGTGTGAAGCAGAACTTATACTACTCTTACTTCAAGAGTTGATTCTGGACTTCTGGTGAGAGTAGGACAGGAGTTGTCCCATTACACATGCTTGGCAATTTGTGTTCTCAAGAGGGCTTTTACATATATGTATATATATATATATGTGTACTATTTATATGTGTACCAATTATATGTGTATCCATATATAAGTATTTGTATTTGTAAGTTCATGTAATTTGTATATTTTTATATACATAAAAATTAGTAGGTGTTTTTCTTTTTCCTTAAACGTGCTTTCTTAACAAAACTCATCACTGTGTTTTTATCATAAATAGGAAAACAAAAATTCCTAACTGTACAAGGGCTCTTTTACACCAGCTGGTAGTGCAGAAATGCTTCTAAATAGTAGTATAGTATTTTACACCCACTGTAATGTCTTCACAGTCATGTCAATGTAAAAGGGCATAAGTTTAATGTGCACTTAAGAGTTGTAACTGTGCAAATTTTTCTGTACAAAATGGAAAGGGGAAGCAAGGGAGCAGGTGCATCGCTCAGCCACCCCTTTTTCCCTCTTATTCTCCTTAGTCCCTGTTGTTTCCTGCAGCCTCCTGAAGAGCTGCCAGCCAGTGTTAACTCAGATCTTGTTTGTGGGTTATATAGTCATGAATTTAGATGATTAACATTGGGCTGTTCTTGTTTCATGACTTGCCTCATATGTGGTTATTTCCTGGGCTGATGTAAAAAATGGGTGTTTTTTATGATAGAAACAGTGTCCCAGGGATATGCCTTTCTGTCCCACTTAGGTCTGTCCTGCTTGTAATTATATTAAAGAGTGAGTGTTAGGTTTTGTGTAGGGGCTAGAAGAGTGAAATCTTTTCATGCCTTCAATATTATCGGTATTTAAAAAAAAAAGGAAAAAAAAAGGATTTTTGGTTTGAGCCCAAAGTAAAATCCCTTCTACATTTTACAATAGCTTTGAAATAGAAAGGTCTCTTCACTCTGCTTTATTTACATTGTAAGTAAGAAATAGCATGCTGTAAAACAATGAAAAAACTACTGGTCTGTCCTTGAAAGCAAGACCTCAAGACTCTGTCCTCCTGAAGGACTCGGAGGGAATCATCTAACTAATCAGCTATTGACTGAACAGCAGGTGGAGATTACTTAGTTTATTGATAAATCATCAAACAAGTAGATGGAAAAAAAATGTTAGTGACTAATCTGTATGTCTCTATCTACTTAAATTGTCTTCTGCCCTTGTGGTTTTGTGTGCTCACTTAAATTGGCAAGATTTTTGTGGCAGTGAACATATTTCTAGAGCCAAGCCATTTCAGGATCTGACCATCCTTGAATAATTTTGCATTGCATTGCTGTTGCAGGAAAAATAATACCATGTTATCATCACTGAATAAATCTGTCCTGTTCCATTGCTCCTCACCAGGAGTGCACATCCTAGGTTCCTGTGCTCTCTCCCCTGCAGGTTGCTTGTGCCCTCCTCTGTGGCTCGAGGAGGCAAGAGATGTGTATCAATTTGCATGATAGTTCAGCCTTGTAACCTGGAGTGCAGTGGCTGCTAATGTGTTTTTTGGGTAGGTTTTTCTGCTTGTACAGATTAATGACCCGATTCAGAAGCCGTTCTACATGCAGGACTCCTGCTGACTTCTGTTTGTGCAGAACTGCAAGGGAAGCTAACTCTGAGCATATATCCTGGCATAATTTATTTAGGGTCCAGTCCTGGTGCCCAGCAAAAGTTGAAATAATAATAAACTGTCCTTCCTGCTTCCATCTTTCTTTCTCTCATCTTGAGGCAGAGATTTTTCCTATCTGCTGAGGGAGGTGCTCTCTTAGTGCTGTGGGCATGGATAGAGGTTTCTGTGGACCTCTGGCACTGCTCCAGGCACATATTCAGCTGCCACAGAGCACACACTTTGGAAACAAGAAGTATTTGCTTCTCCCTAAGTTATCATGCCCTGAGAGTGGCTGCAGTACTTTGAGGAAAAGTTGAACATTTCCCCAATGGATTTATTGCACCTTTAATTTGCTCCTTCAAAACACTGTAGATTTTCTTGAAGTTCAACAGTGGAAGAGTCTGTTCCCCTTGTCGAGGCCTCTGTTTGGTGTTGTATGGACTCAGCTCTTAGGGGTGCAGGCGTGTGATGGGTCTGTCTGTGTTAAGGAATGATGGTTTTGCCTGTAGGTGATTCAAGAGTAGCTGTGCATGTTATCACTATCAGTGTCTAGAGGGTTTCACCACCTGACCCCATCCTCAGCTGTGGGTATGCATCTCCAGGCTGCTTACTGCTTAGTGACTGAACTATGAGTTTTCCTTTCAGAAATCCTCTATTTCTGCCTCCTAGAAATAATAATGGTCCTGAAAACCCATAGAAAACTTGTTTCCTAAGAATTTAAAGATCCTATTTCTATCCACGTTGAACAGCAGTATACTTGTACCTAAATCTTTCCTGGCTTCTTTACAATACACTTTTGAGGAGCAATTCTTTCTTGCAGAAGGCAGTTGTTCAAATTACCTTGGAGATTTGTAATGCTAGAAGTAGCCAAGGTTGGATTACTAGGATGGATTACTAGGGAGAGTGCAGGTGCATGTTAAATGCAATTTGTCACATGGATTCCACCCTCAGGTATGTGGGTTGATGGGTTGAGAGATGCCTACCTAAAACTTTAACTTGCTCAGTGAACACTTAATTCAGAGGATTTTCAGTTTTCACTGCTTCTAACAGCATTCTGCAGTCGTAGTTTTACAAGATTAGCTATTCTTGAATAGGTTTTCCATTGTATTAAGTGTAGGCACATTGCTCTGCAGAATCACTCAAGCATGGATGCCTTTTTTTCCCATCTAGTTGTTTCAACAGCATGCTTATTGTGACCACTGAGAGATTATCACTGCCTGGTAGGTAGTATTGTGTCTTCTTGTGGGAGATCTCATCTCCTGCACACATTTACGGGGAGCACTTCTGTTGTGAAAATCCTTGTGCGTCTCCACTATCTTTTCAGTAGCACCAGACACTTAGATTCTGATTTTACATGTATATTAGTGTGACACTGTTGAGATATCAGTGGATTTATGTGATGAAATCCTTAAGACCAAGTTATCTGATTTTGTAACTTGCATTTGGCTTGTGCTGTCTCCCAAGAATATCCATTTGCGTTTTCGTCAGAGACTTCAGAGGCAGTATCTTTTCAGATATGAAAAGTAACAGCAATAAACTACATTAGCAAATCCTCCTACAAACTGCTTCTGTTTCCTCAAACTTCATGCTTAATAGTTGCTGGTAAATATTCTCTCTTTTCATCAAAGTAGCTTGTACAGATCAGTGATTTTACAGAATTCATGCTAAAACTGCACAGATCTGCTTAGTTATAGCTGCTAATTGACTGCAATATGAGAATAAAAAGAGGATGTATAAATCTGAAAGCGCTGCAAAAAGTTGATAGGAAAGTGACTGTGATTTTGAAATGACGCTGTGTCTTTTTTGGTCATGGGTGGGTGAGACCGGATTCATTTAATGCCAACAGCAAAGCGTCATTGTCTTCAACTGGTCTGAGATTTTGCTGTAATGGGTGTGGTGAGAGACATTTGACATTTTCACTTTGATACCTGAAACCATCTCCAAAAAAAAAAAAAGTAAAATACTGGGTTTCTTTTTCTGTTACCATGTAGACTGTACCTCTGTTTTTTTCCAAAGTTCAGCTCGTCCCTCACAGCTGAGCTGAAAAATCAAATACCAAATCTGATACACTTGCATTCCATGTGGAAAAGAAAGCCTGGATTTGGAGTCAGTCCTACCTCTGAATAAATAGAGTCTGCTTTTTCAAACAAACCTATGCTGATTAATAATGCACTCCTGTACTGTGCCAAAGTAAATTTTGCATAAGGGTAGTGAAAAAATACATGAAACTTGATAATCTGCAGTGAGTTTTAATTTTGGTTGATGTGAACTTGAAATTTAGGGGCTTAGAACTATACTAAAACAGTAAAGAAGCTGTCTGTAGGAACTGCTGCATTTTGCACATTTCTTCTGTAGGTTTGTGGGGGTTTTGATTCTTTCAAGAAAAAGAACAAGTCCAGAGCTTTGATCCCTCTTTTTCTTTTCTCCCTGAGCAAAATCCCTTTAGTATTAAAATAAAAAAGCAAAGAAGTGTAACAGTCCATAAGCCATTAATGCATGTTTTTTATAACATGTAGTAAAAGTGTGTTTCTCCTGGTACTGGCACTTCTAAAGCCAAATGCAAAGCTCAAGCCAGTAAGGGGATGCAAGTCTGGGCTTGGGCATCGTGGGGAGACTAACTGGTGATGGTCCCTGTTGGGAATTTATGCTCCTGCTGAATTCCTGAGCTTTGAACATGGCGTTATCATTGGATTTGTGCAGTATGGATTTTGTTTCTTTGTATTGTGGTGTATGTCCACACTGAGACTGCAGTGGAAAGAGCTGTGAGATCAGAAGAGTAAGGTAATGCAGTGAGAGCGTGGTGGTAGTAGCAAGAAAAATGTGTACTTTGAAGTGGATGTGAGCATTTAAAAAGGAATACGTTTGCAGTTCGTGATTTTTCATGGTTGGCCTGAATACAAGAACACTAATGCATTGTAAAAAAAAAAAAGAATTCTCTAAATACTGACAGCACCATCTTCGGTGGAGGAAGGTGAGGAATCATTTTGCAGCTCTTCATATTTCAGGATGTCTAGGTTGACCATGTTTTGTATTTATTCAGGAATTATTGCAGTGTAGCAAAAGGTGAAATTTTTGCTGCACTGTGTAATCAGTTCATCTGTTGGCTGGTGGATCAAGCTATGCAGAGAAGCAGTTAAGACATCACTCTCCTCTTAGCTGTTTGCATTAGTTTTGCATCCAGCTGCTTTGCCTCAGCTAGTGCCCAGCTCTGTTGTGCTCAACTCAGTAAATCATGGCTAATAAACAGCAATTTGTTAATGCAGTGACGTACAAAAATATGGCAGTATATATAGGGCTATGGCTTTTACATGCTAATGAGCTCTCTGTTCCTTATTGTATAATTCTTCCCCATTGCCTTTCTGTGATGGAAGTGCTCTGTTCACAGCTTCTGCCATGTGCAATGTCCCCATGGAGACCGTGTGCAGCATACACCTCCCTTTTTTTATCTAATAAGTTCCTAGATGCTTATAGAAGCTTCTCTGAAATATATTGTGAAAGATACTACTGAAATTAATACTTTGAAAGATTACTTATTACAAAGAAAATAGTGATAGATGATATCAACTTTGTGGGAGCTAGGGGGAGGTGAGTGGCTAATTTATGATATTCTAAGCTTTAAAAGAATATATTCAAAGATTTTTTTTTTGGCCTGGTGAGGATGCTGCCTGTCCTATTTACATTCCTTTTCTTCCTGCCTAGAATTGCTTTCTTTTGTTATAGGAGGCTGCTGTACCTACATTATTGACTGGTGAGGTATCCAAGTGCTAAGTTTGCAGTTTTTCTGAAAGCTGTTTGGTTCTGATTATATCCAGTTCAATCTGTTCTGTAACTTCGTCTCCTTTCCTATTTACTGTTTTATGCCTTTATTTATAAGTATCTTTTTTGTGCTCTTTTTTTTGTATGCCTGGCTCATAAAATCACAGCCAGAAGTACAAGCTTTATGACTATAAAACAAGTCATGCCTACCTTGTAGACTATGTCATCTGCTGTGATGTTGTATTCTATGTATTATCAATTTTACTGTAAGAGGAAAATTAGAGCATGCATTTTCCACATGAAGAAATCAAATGTAATCTAAATGCAAACCACAGGTTTTATTGCACAGTAATATTTGATAGCACTGCTATTACTAATCCCAGCATGACAAGAAACACAGCATAGTTATGAAGTTCGCAGCATTCATTTTTTAATGGTTCTTTTTTGGTTAGGAAAGCCACAAAGCCAGGGCAGATAGTTTGCCAGTTGTAGTCTCAGACTTTCAGAAATGTTAGTGGAATATTGTCCATTTTTACAAATCATTTCAGGTCTGACAAGAATTCGTATCCTTTCTAATTTCCATGAAAACATTATTGAGTAGTAAAAATAAAATGAGATAATTAACCATATCCAATAAACATCTTATTACCAGTGCTTTTGCTTCTGTAGGGTACTTTATGGGGAGTTCTAATTTATTTTTCTTTTGTGTTTAGGATTTTAGGATCTGTAATCATAGAAATAAAAGACAAATGATTGTCTTACAGTAAAGTGCATCTGCCTCCCAGGTGGGGAGCGCACTGCCACTGGTCTTGTAGGTTATTCAGAACTACTAAGATGACAGTGAATGAGCTTCTTTCAGTCAGTAAAAGCATTGCAACTGGCTTTATAATACAGTGGTAACCCAAGAGTATTATGCAAGTGTGCAGTTTGGGAGTGTTGGGTATGATAACCTGTGGAATCCCATGAACCCTCTCCCCCCCGCCAACTCCTCAGGATATTGCCTTGGAAAGACTTACCATAGAGTTCATTCCTCCTGGGGGACAGACAAGACTCCCTCATGGACCTCTGCCTCACTGATTCCCATATTTCATAACCTTCCCTGGTTTCTCCTTCCCTGTTTCTCATTGGTTGGGTACCCCTGGTGGCTGCCCCCTCTCCCCTGGAGACCACTGCCCTCTGCCCTGCCCTTCCACCACCCCCCATCCCCTCCATACTTAAGCTTGTCCTGACCACATGGTCTGGTCTTTGTCTCTGATCCCTTTGGCGTCATGGATGCAGTAAACCTTTGCTGGAATCCATCACACAAAGACCCTTCCTGTCCTTCCTTGGCTGAGCTAGGTGTGCCATGTGTGTGTGTGCATGGACTTGAAATGCCTGTTCCCGTGGCCTCACCTCGAGTGGGTTCTGCAGGAGAGCTTCCAGGAAGGTTGCACCATTTCCACCATCCTGCCACGCTGCAACAATAACCCATTTGCAGATGATAAATAGTATTGAATATAAGTCCTCAACAGCTGTTGGGAACTCATCTTGAAATCAGAACCGTGGTCCTCTCTAATAGGTGTCTGGATTGATGCTTACTTAAAGTGAATAATACTACCTACCACATTGTTGTTTCCATTAGATAAAATTTTCATACAGACCTCTCTTTGTGAAGAAGGGATCTAAACCAGGTGTACTGGACACATCAGACCAGGAGAAAGTCAATGTTGCTACACAGGCAGGACTTCCTGGGGGCTGGTCCCTGCTCCATGGGTATCAGTTCTACAGCTGTTCCTTAAGTATGCACACTGCAACCATAAATGAGAGTGGACAAGGGAAGAGAGTTTAGTGGGAAAGTGAGGACTGTGCCAGCCTTTGAAGTCTTTTCTTTTATATAAGTAGGGAATGGTGCTAATCCATGTTCTTGAGGGTAAATACATGCCCTGTGTTTGTGATTGGCCAGACTATATGATGATAGTGGCTTCTTCCTTTTCTGTAGATAGGAAATTTGTTGGCTGTACTGAGTTAATAATGCCTTTCTATCTAGTTAGGGGTGGGGGGGGTTTGCCTTTTCATTTAATCTGTTACTGTCTGGGCATCCAGTCTTGTTTCTGTTAAGGGATATTACCAAGATACCTGGAAGGAACTGGCTTGCTTAAGTGATATACACTGTGACTTAAGATAAAATAAATCAAATTCAGAACTAATATCACCAGTACTTATGAACATGCTCCTTTGATCATATCTGGTTGATTCAATGTTATTTACTTTTGGTGATAATGGTTTGTCTGCCTTATCTCCTCTGCTCTGTCAGTAGCTTTGACTGTGCCCATATTCACTTGTCTCAATTAATAATGCTTTTAGCTGATTGATTTTATTTTCCATCTGGCTGAATTTATCTGTCCAACTTTGCATTTGTACGGTTTTCTCAAACCTTCCTTGCAAATGCTCATCCCTTTCTTCTTCTGAAGGAAGCTAATAAATGTTAGTTACTTCTAGTGATAATGTCCAGTTAAAGGAAAGAGAGGTTTTTGAGAGAGTTAAGGTCTGTGTGTTCCACTAAAACTCTTTCCTCAGGAGGTATTTACTTTCAAGAAGGCCATGGCTGTGTCTTGCTCTTCAGGAAGCAGTTACAACCAGCCTTTAGGTTGTACTGATCAAGATAAATTAATGGACCACCTGGAGTTTGTTCTGTTAGTTTGTAGTATTAGCTGTATGCGTTAGAGCAGAGAAAGCTCAAACACCGTGGGTGTGCATGCATGCGTCCTTAGTGCTGGGTGTAAATTAAACCAAGGATTTTAGATCGCCCCAGCCCAGCATTGTTTTGGTGCTGGAAACCTAGAAATCTCTGTAAATGTCACAGTGGATATTATGAGGTTATCAGTATCCAGTGACCCTTTTAGTCATGGAATCCTTCTGAAACTATCAGTTCCCCTAAATGTAGATTCATTTTGGAAAATCCAGCTGACTTTACAGCTTGATTTACACACACGCTTATTTTTGTTGACACCTTCTAAAATACATTCTCTCTCACAGTCTTGCTAGTAGGTGGTTGTGGGACCAAGTCACTAGTTCTCAAAAAAGTAGTGTACCATACACAGATGTGTTGGTTTTTAATATACTTTACAATGAGTTTTTAATGTATTTTATGCAGAGTTACAGGGGATGTTGTACAAGTACCTCAAAACATACTTTCAGAGCTTACATCTCTTTTACAGACACGACGTTCAGCAGCATGGACTTTCACTTTTTAAAACGGTCTTCTCTATTTCTCGTCTTCTGTAAAGTCAGTTTTTGGACTTGGTTTTTTTCCTTTTTTTCCCCCTGCCTTTTTCATACTTTTTTGTTTGTTTTGTTTTTTATTTTTTTACTTTTCTGGGGTTTTTTTTTCCCTTTTTCCCTTTTTCCTTTTCTGATTTATATTTCTTTGTATCCTGGGTCTCCTGTGTTAAGAAGAGTGAATAAATGGGGCAGTACATAATGTAATAATATCAAATTTTATTTCAATTCCTGATTAACATTTTGAAGGTAAGTTCAGCAGGCAGTGATTATAATCAACTGAGGATGTCCAGAATACAAGAGAAAGCAGTACTTGATTACAGCAGTTTAGAGTTTTACAGTTAAAAGATATGAAAAAACACAAATAGTCCCTTTGGGAAATGAAATATAATGGAAGTGTGGTTATTAAAAACCAGATATAATGTACACTGGTTATTACCTATTACAGTAAATCACCACAAGATGCAGGAAACATATCAGATAGATAAAACAGCCGTCTTGGAATACGTTGTCTTATTTTCCAGTGGATACTTTTTTTCTTCTTAGGCACTGAATTGATTTGGGGTGTGGAATTCATTTAGGAGCATGTACATTGCCCTTCTCAGAAGGGCTATTGAAATGAAGTTGTTATCTGTGCTGAGCTGTAAGTCATGTTCCCCCGTACCCTCAGGAAAGCCGCTTCGAGGGGCAATCGTGTACACCAGGTACTAATAGCTATTAGTTACTTAGAGTTAATGATGTTGCCAAGCCTTGAGTATTTCACTTATCTTAAAATGGAAGTGCATGTTGATTTCCATTTCACAAATGGAAAAATTGAGTCAGATGGAGTTCAGATGACTTTCCTGAAGTCACTAGCAAATCACTGTCAGATCTGAAGATGCAATCCAGCCACCCTCTCCCCTGTGCCCTACGTGGTTATGTACAACTCTGAAGTGCCTGAGTAAGTAATTTTGGTTCATTCATGCCTTTAGGCTCATTTGACAAAGAAATTAGCAACTTCACAGCTTTTCAAGGGTCTTTCATCTGGTTGGCATCTGCCAGTGCCCTCCCTGTCCATCGCATACATCCAACACAATTTGATTGAGTTACTACCACCTGGATCAATTAGGGTCTTGCAGTTCTGATATTCTTTCTGTTGTCCTGTCCTAAGGATTGCCTGAAATAATTCTTAGAAATTAAAACATGATTTATATTTTGTGGATTAGAGATAGTGAAGTTGGCCCAAGGACGACATCCAACTTCAGCCAGTGACTTTGTGTAAATCTGTTGTGATTCCAAGCATGCAGTGATGCTAACTGAGTCAGCTTTTATGTCAAGAATGTCTTTGATCTGCTAAATTAATATTGGTTAATTAGATTAATTAAACAGAAGATAACTAGAGATTAAGAAGGAGGTCAAGAAGAAAATTATTGGCAGTTTCAGCCTTTTGCTGGGTTAGCCTTGGCTAACAGCCAGTTACCCACATGGCTGCTCACTCCTGCATTCTCTCATGAGATGGAGAGGAAATAGAAGGAAGGTGAGAAGATTTGTGGCTCAAGATAATGGCATTTTAATCATGACAGCAAGAGCTGTACACGGAAGCAAAGCGAAAAGAGTAATTCATTCACTACTTCAAATCAGCAGGCAGACATCCAGCTGCTTCCTGGGAAGCATGGCCTCAGCACACATGGCAGTTGCTTGGGAAGAAAAACACCAAGACCATGAACATTCCCCCTTCCTCCTCTGTTCCTTGAGTGTCCACTGCCAAGCACAACACGATGTGGTCTGTAGTATCCCTTTGGTCAGTGCAGGTTGGGTGTCCCAGCTGTGTCCCCTCCCAGTCCCATGCCCTGTTCCAGCCCATACACTGGAGTGGGATGGTGCAGGGCAGAGTGGGCACAAGAGGAGGTCTTGCTGCTGTGCAAACCCTGCTCAGCAATAGCAAAAACATCAATTGGTTATCACCTCTATTCCAGCCAAAGATTCAAAGCATGGCACCGTAAGGACTGCTATACCAGCAAGACCAATACAGCAGCTAAACATGGATTTACAACACTGAAGGGTTGAAAAAGTATTTTACTTTAGCAGACTATTGAAAAAAAAAAAAAGCCACAAAAACCAACCAATGAAAAAACCAACCCCCCAAACCCCCTTTTCTAAGGAGTGAGCAGCAGCAAGCTAATAATAGCCATTCATAACACAAAATTGTTGCAGAGAGCATTGGGTAAATTGGACATGAACAAATTTCCCACAATGAATGGAACTCAGTCTGTGCATCTTTGGGAGTGGGGCAAAGAAATGGTACTGTCAAAGCCTCTCTGAAACACCATATGCTGTAACAGCAAAATAACCACGGATAGCTGGAGAGACATTGGGATTACAGAATACAGGGGGTTGTGTCAAAGGAGGATTTATTAATTTCTGAGAAGAGAAGCAAAGGTGAAATTGGTAGAGACATTTTAATTAGCTTATGTGCCAGTACGGTTTTTGTTTGTATTTTATTAATAACTTGATCCATGACAAGGTTATGGAAAAGCCTGTGTTTGGGCAGCTAGCAAGAGAAAGCAGTGGAAAAAACCTATAACTTATTTCCAGGCACTTACTTAATTAAAATACAAAACAGGCAATATGGTCTCTGGATTTATTTTTCCCATGTAGACTAGAAGCAATAAGCTGAGATTGCACAACAAAAAAGGTACACTTGCTCCTTTTTATCTGGACCTTTGAGCTGCTTCTTCTCTGAGATGGATGTCATTCAGTCCCAGCTTTAAGATACTGAGAGGCGTATGTTTGCCTAACCCCAGGTGGGAATTCCTCCCTCAGGAAGCCCTTAAATCCTAATGGGAATAGTAAGCCTTGAAGTTTGTTGGTTTACCAGTGTTTCTTTTCGAGTCTCATTGAGGTGAAATGCAGTCTTGAGGACCCCTTATGTGGTATACTCATCTCCTTCCTCACTAACACCTGAAAAAAAAGCCAACCTAGAGTAGTTTTCTGGTGCTTCTGAAATGTTCTTTTCTGAAGGAGTTATGGTTTGTGACCCTCCCATTTCTGGCTCTGTGAGTTTCCATCTGCCTGACCCCATGAGCTGTGGTGGTCTCATTGCACCCAGGACTTTCACTCAGGATGGCGCCCCAGTTCCTAGGGAGGCTTGCTTCCAGCCCAGTGTGAACCTCTCTAAGTTGTCATTTTCTGGCTACAAGGGTAAGCAAGGACCTGCATGAAGAGTTGCATGGTCTCTGTAGCTGGGATTTCTGTCCCTTGAATCTTGGATGCTGATAGATGCAAGTGGAATATAGGTAGCCCTCTGATGAGAACTGATCTGGAGTTGTGGAAAACTTAAGGTTGAGAAGTGTATATACAATTTTTTTTTCATTTCAGTTTTTCTTGGGTTTCCTTTCTTGAGCTTTTAGAAGCTGCCATTGCAGGGATTACTTCACTTGGTGTTTACAACCTTGGCTCATACCAGCTGCTTGGGACCAGAATGGGTTGGCAGCAGCAGGAACATATGCTTACCCCTCTGGCCATCCCCTCCTGCCTGGGACTCCAGACCCTGGCAGTCCAAATGTATTCATGTTTTAGCACTGGTAAAACTAGTGGTAGATGACATATGATGGTTTTAAAGGTTAATTTTGTAATTAATGATTCAAAGTTGGTTTTTCTGGGGTTTTTTGCTAGTAGGTTTAAAATAAAGCTTAAATCAACAAATTTAAAAATAAATACTGTTTTTTTGCCCATAATCATCTTTATCATAATGAAATGTAAAAAGGATTTTCATCCTGCAAACAAAACCAAAACACTTCGGCTTTCCTCAGTTTATTGTAACCTGTATTTATCATAGGAGAGATCTGAACTTCTACTAAAGTCTGACTAAAGGCTGTTCTGAGCTTTTTTGCAGAGGAAACTGCAAAAATGAATTTGTGTAAAATCCAGTTCTAATGCATACAATTAATTAAAATGTATTGCAACTACAACCAGCCTATGTAGAAACATATGGGACACTTGTAAGGGAATGGCTATGGTGCAGACTGAGGCTAAAGTGATGAGTTCTTTGTGTCCGAGGACATAAACTCTCTCACAAAACAGCATGACTGTGTATGTATGTGCAGCTCTGTTCAATATTTTAATTCAGTATTTAATTCAATATTTTTATTCAGCTCTGTTCAATATTTTTATTGATGACATAGATGAGGGTATCAAATCTTTCATCAGTAAATTTGCAGATGACACTAAGCTGGGGGCGTGTGTCGACCTGTTGGAAGGTAGGAGGGCTTTGCAGAGGGTCTTGGAGCTGTTGGGTGGATGGGCAGAGTCTAACAAGATGAAGTTTAATAAGTCCAAGTGCCGAGTCCTGCATTTTGGCCACAATAACCCCCTGCAGTGTTACAGGCTGGGGACAGTGTGGCTGGACAGTGCCCAGGCACAAAGGGACCTGGGGGTGCTGGTGACAGCCGGCTGAACATGAGCCAGCAGTGTGCCCTGGTGGCCAAGGAGATCAACGGCATCCTGGCCTGTGTCAGGAACAGTGTGGCCAGCAGGAGCAGGGAGGTCATTCTGCCCCTCTACTGGGCACTGGTGAGGGCACACCTTGAGTGCTGTGTCCAGTTCTGGCCCCTCAGTTTGGGAAGGACGTTGAGACGCTGGAGCGCATCCGGAGGAGGCAACGAGGCTGGTGAGGGGCTGGGAACACAAACCCTGTGAGGAACGACTGAGGGAGCTGGGGGTGTTTAGCCTGGAGAAAAGGAGACTTAGGGGGGTGACCTTATCACTCTCTACAACTGCCTGAAAGGTGAGTGTGCTCAGGTGGGAGTCGGTCTCTTTCTCCAGGCAGCACTGACAGAACCAGAGGACACAGTCTCAAGCTGCATCAAGGGAAATTTAGGTTGGATATTAGGAAAAAGTTTCCACAGAAAGAGTGATAAAGTGCGGGGATGGTCTGCCCAGGGAGGTGGTGGAGTCACCATCCCTAGATGTGTTTAAAAAAAGACTGGATGTGGCACTGGGTGCCATGGTTTAGTTGAGGTGTTAAGGCATGGGTTGGACTCAATGATCTTAAAAGTCTCTTCCAGCCTTGTGATTCTGTGAATTCTATGAATTCAGAGATAATTCTGGAAGTCTGTGTGCTGTATCTTGGCCGTAGTTAGTGTGGCCACTTGGAATGGGTTTGCAGGGCTGCTCACACAGGAGGTGACCACGAGAGATCTGCTTCTCAGCAGAGTTCCTCTGACTGGGAGGGTGCTTTAGGGAAGGGAGGCTCCAGTGTATCCTAGGGACCCTGCTGCTTGAGGGCTGCAGCTGGACTAGGGCACAATTGCCATTGTTCCATTGTGAGCCCTCAGCACCCTGTGACTGCACTGGTTTAGGAGGCCAGATGTGGAAGTGTGTGCTCTGCACTGACGCCTCTGCTGCTCTAAGTAGGGGTCATACTGTGGCTTACAGTCCTGGGTCAGCCACAGCCCACGCTCCCACCATTGCTCCTGGGCTCTGCTGAGCTGCACAGAGGATGCTGCCAACAAAAATTTCAAAGCTGCCCAATTTACAAGCGAAAGCGTGTGCTGAAGTAGTGTCTTTTTTTTCAGTCGCTGGCTTTGGTTTGCTGCAATGTTTCTGTGACTCTGCCTGTTCATTTTAATAACCATGCGATAACAGTTGCAAAAAAAGTCTATAAATAGAGGAGATCATGTTAAGCAGTCACAGAAGGGTGAATATCCTGAAAAGCTGTGAGCTGGAAGTCAGTGCGCTGCTTTCAGAAGTTGCTCCTCCTGAACTGTTGCCATGCGCAGAGGAACACACACCAGTGTCTGTCTGTAACATTTATAGTGTATTTTTGTTTCCAGAATGTGTTTTGTTTTCCATTAATGGGCCTTTGTATTCTCCCTGCTAATTAAATGTATGTACTTCGTTATCCTTTTGATCCTAAAACGAAGCTTGTAGTGGGAAATATGCTGCTTTTACTGTTCCTTTCTGAAGAGATCAAAATATTGCTCAGAAAACCTGCCGAGTTTATGAGCTGGGTTTTTCTGAGTTGGGGTTTTTTTTGGCATTGTACTCTCTGTGCTGTATTATGCTTCTTTATTTGGAAATTTATGGGGAAAATCGTTTTATTGTTCGTTAGAAGTTTAAAGACCTTATATATGTTCATTTGGTAACCTTTGATTTTTGGCAGTCACTGGAAGGATGAGGTGTTTATATGTTTAGTGAAGAGGCCCTTTATTCAAAATGCTAATTAGCCTTTGAAACCAAATAGGCGTAAAATCTTGCTAAATGTTTCAGATGAGCTTACCACTCCCCCAAACTCTCTCCTTCCTCCTGCTGGATTTTCCCTGTTGTCTTTCATCATCTCCTCCTGCTCCGATCCTAGGAAACTTCCAGCATGTGCAGCACCCTGGTGCTCAGCAGAAAGCATGAATAAACCCCCCCATCCCCTTTCTTTCCCAGATAAACAGAGAGCCTGAGGTGTGCACTGAAGTGGAGGCACACTTTGCCACACAGTGGTGTGGTTTTTTTTTTACCCTCCTGGATTTTTTCTTTGCGTAAAGAAAGGAGGTCTATAAGAAGACCTAACAATGCCCTTACTGTTCTGTCAGAAACTGCCTGGCTACATCTTGTTTTATTTGGCCCTGGCTGAATGGCAGTTTCATTTATGTTTTGGGTGTTTGGCAGATATTTCATCTTTGTCAAACTTCACTTTTAACATTTGTTTATATTACTTGTCACAACACTTTCCTTTTTTTTTTTCCAAACTCTTAAGATTTCAGTCAGCTTGACAGTGCTCAGAAGTGGTTTCTAATATTTTTGAACTTACTTCTTACATGTTGTCCCTTTTAGATATGTACCAGTTAAACTGGTTGATATATAGTTTGTTTTTTGTACTTTGATGATAGTGCAAGACTTTATTTTGAGCCTCTGACTCTCCTTGATGGTGGGGTAAGCATCTCCTAAGCCCTGTGAATAATAAACAAAAACATTACAGTGACAGTCATAAAATCCTTGATGCAGCCATTTTATTCCATCTTGCTTTGTATTTAAGACACTTTGGGCAGCTGTGTTGAGATCAGGAGCATTTTTCCGCCTGTTCTGTCTGATAGATGATGTTATTTGCTTTTTATACCTGTGAGGAGTTGTGAGGGGCAGGTGACATGAGAGTATGAGCTGGTCCATTGATACAGACCTGGCTCTGTTTTTTATCTGCCCATGCAATGGCTTCATTTCACTGAGTTTGTTTGGAAAGCCTGCAGTAAGAGATGAGGGGGATACAAGTGGGAGACTTCCCAGCTCTCCATCAGTGGCTGTTTCTGTGCATTCAGTTCCTCTTTCAGCCCGAATCTCAAGCAGTGACCAGACTCTTAGTGTTTCTGCTGTGCCTTTTGAATAGAGATAGGTGGAACTGAATGGGAGAATGTAATTTTAAATGAGGCTGAGCAACCTTGAAGTATACTCACACTGTGTGTGAATTTTTGCTTATGAATGTTTATTTTCATTTTTATTGAAATGAATATTTAAAAACTTGTTCAAAAATGAAAATTAAAAAAAATAACCCCATGTAGCCTTTCCTTGTTCAGGTATTCTGTCAGAACTGATTTCATAGGGCTGATTTGCTTATTCTAGTGTTATTCACAGCAATAAATTTTGGAGGATTGTCACCGTCCAGATCTGTGTAAACTGATGCACTTCTTTGCAAAGTTTTTAAATTTAGAAGTTACGTTTCTGAGCTACAGATGCTTTGGTTTGGCAAAAGGCAGCCTACTGAAAGTAATGTGATTGCTGAAATAATTTAGTCTAATACTTGCTCATGCTCTAGTCGTTTCCATGCTTGAGCTGACTTGCAGATGAAGACATATGGACGTGGACAATGTGAATATATTAGAAAAAATTGCAAATGTTCAACCTTCTCCAGAAATCCTGGAGACAGCCAGCAGACTTCAGCCAGCTTGGGCGAATCCCAAGTGACCCTGGAGCCAACCAGAGGTCAATGGATGGGGCAGGCTGCCAGAGATCTGGAGTGTCCCTGCTCATCTGGAGCTTCCCATTAGCTGTTTGCTGTAGCCCAGTTGAGAGCATGGCAAGCAGACTGGTAATGGCTTGGTGTTTACAGAGTTTAAGTGTTTACTTGCAGATGCAAATACAGGTTTTGGACAGCTTGGGTCCATGTTATTCCCCTTCTGCTTTCGTTTGGAATCTGGCATTGTGTTTGCCTCAGGAGAGAATGGAGTCCTCTTGGTAGTGTTTATCTGTCAGCTGCTATTATTAATTGATGTAATTGTTTCTTTACTAATATTTACCTGGGGTTTTAACATGGAGGTGACTATACAGATGATTCTAGTACAATCTTAGTAGAAAGTCAATGCCTTAATTAGAAAAACGACTTGCTACTCTTGACTTATTCAAGAATTGATTTTTTTTCCTGCCCTGAAAAGTGTTTGCCCTGAAATCTAAGGAAGTTGTTAACTAGGAAGGGTGACATTTGAAGAAGTGTATGCTAGCAATTAAGATGAACAAGTAAATTTGACAAAGGAACTAATATTTGTCCTGAAGGAAACCTGAAACATTTAATGTGGGGGGAAGGAATTTTGGAGGCATTTCTGCCTTCTCCAGGCTGCTTTCTTAAGACTCACTGCAGTAAACTGTGTTGAGGAAAGCAGACCAGGAAGGACTCTTGAAGAAGGTGAGTTAGATCCACTTAACTTTTCTTTTACTGTGGTGTTCTAGGTACTGTAACTACACAGGATCATCCAGGGAAAACATGAGAGTTATTTAAAAGCAGAACAGAATATTATTTTAAACAGCAAGCTGGTGATGTTGAAACTCTGTGACTCTCAATTCTGCTAGGGCCAACAATTTTGAGGATTAAAAACATATGGGCCATAGATAGAGAAGATATCCAGAGTTCTTGGGGTATTATTTAGTGCTATTTGTATTATTCAGGCTAGCAAAAACAAACAAAAAGACGAGAAGAAAATCTTCTGTTACAGGGCATAAGCCATCCAGTAGATGATGTGAGTTGGAAAGAAATTTTATGGGAAAGTTTCTTCTGTAATTGCTCTCCTAGAGATTTCTTCATCCCTTCCCTAAAGCATCTGATTCTGGCTGCTGTCAAATAAGAGGTTACTGAACTAAATGTACTATTAATCTGACCCAGTATAAGAATTCCTGTGTTTCTATGTTTAAAAGCAGGCTTTGTCTGCTGAGGGTTGTCTCCCTGGAATAAACCCTCCATTGGAGGCAAGGGAAGGGAAATGGTTCAGAAGCTTTTACACTGTTGCTATGTAATTTTGTATGTTGTTTTGAAAAACTGTGTCTTTTTTTATTCTCCCTCTCCCCTTTTATGTGTATGAATGTTTTAAAATATAAAATTTAGCTTCCCATTTGATCCATTTTCTATTCAGTAGTACTCAGAACCATTGAGCAACATAATTATTTGGAATTATGTGCTTTTAAAAATTGAGGTACAAAGTCTAAATGATGGACATGTCTAAATGATGAGTTCTATTCAGAAGAATATGAGCTGGATGCCTTCATTGCTACTGGCCAGACCTTTTAATGTTTCTGTTTTTTCTTTAAAAGTGGACAATTTCTTAAAGGAGTGTGTATTATTATTGCAGTTGTTATTAATCAGAGTTGGTGATGTTCTAGTGAACCAAACTTTCTACTTTCACTCATTTTTGTTAAAGATCTTTATATTTTGTTTGAGCTGAAGAGATTCAGTGAGCAACCAGCCTACCTCCACAGTGAGGTACGGGAACCAGGGTTGTAATGCCAGGGAACTGTGTGCCTTGGGTTTGTTGCGTAAATCTTAAATTGGATTCCCTTATTTTTCAAAGGCTTAAGAGTGGATGTGACAGTCAGGCTATTTAACTCAGATCCTTTTAGCACGTCAGATAAAACTGTAGATGCCTTCCAGTTCTCCTTATTGCTTTAAAAGGTGCCTCAGAGACATGAGGTATAACTGTGCTTTGTTTCACCCAGAAAAATGTGAACTTCATATAGGGAGAATGTGTTTCATTTCCTTACCATGTGTCAACAACTGGGCCTTAAACCTGTATTTATCAGATGCAGAACTGGTTTTGGAGGATTATCACTAAATCAAATGCTAGGGTGGAATTTATGTTCTCACTGTAGCATTTCTCAAGTGTTTGTATTGTTCTACTTTTAAGCATTTAGTCTTTGATGCTTGCTTAGATCTGACATGCAGAGGCTACATTTTTACATTCCTCTTTGTACAAGAGAACAGATATTTCTTTTTGTTTCAAACCCCTTATACTCTCATAATAAAGGCACTAGACCTGATTCTTTTTTTTTTTATTAAGGCCCACCATTACTGTTCAAACACGTGAAGGAAAATGTTGTCATAGCTCACAATGGTAAAACTATAGTCTCAGCATATTACTGTGATTACAAAGTGTGTTAGAAGAGAGGAGATCTTATGGTTTTCTTTAACACCTGGACACCCATTATTGCTGTGGGGTATATCTCCTGATTTCTCATGTATATTATTAAAAAATCACCACATGTTTTTGTCTGGCAAAGAGAGGGGCAGAGTGGTTGTGTGAATATGAGACCTGCTCCATGTTATAAATGCAGCTGTGTATACAAAATAATGTTGCACAGGGTGCTTTTTCTTTATGATCTTCAGCATCTCTTCCATTTCTTGCTATATTAGAACTCTGCATCATTTTTCTTGGAGTATTCTTTCATGTGTCATTCAGTCAGCTATGTTGATTGTAATATCTCCTTATATATCTAAGTATTCCACACAATTTAGTCACTTTTCACTTTAAATAATTCTTTTTATATGCTGAGGGGTTTTTTTTCAGCCTGTTGTAACTGTGGAACTCTGACAGTGCACACAGGCTTGGCATTCTTGAAAGGGGGATCTTCACATCTGTCATCAAATTAAGCAGCAATGACTGTACCCAACATGGTTATTTTTCTTCTCACTTCTGGTTCCTTCCCCTCTCGCTCATAAACTTGGATATGCAGTGTGGAGCAGCACGATTCTCCTCATCTCATGGTGATGGACTCCACTTTGGGAATTGGAGAGCTGTATGGGTGGAATATCTTCAAGAGCTGTGGCTTACGTAAAGGAAGTGACAGCCTTTAGAGATGTCACTTATTTTGAGAGATTGTTTCCATTAGCTGACATCTCTATTGCATTCTCTTGCTTATGCATCGCTTTGAGGAAACAAATTGGTTTTTTTCTGCTTACTTTGGATTTGCTTTAGCATATGGTACTCTGTGAAAACCCATATAATGGACAAGTGTTTGACCCTCAGTTGGCATAGAGACCATTAGCTGGAAAGAGGATGCAGTTGGGATAATACTGAGGGATATGCTTGAATCAACATGTGTCTTGCAGCCATCTCTGAGTGGACTACTCCACTTAGAGATTTTTTTGGCCTGATTATAATCACAAAAGATAGGAGTGGATTTTGAATGGCTTTATCTTAGTAACTGAGACCATTGTTTCGTTTGGGTGGTTCTTTTTTTTTTTTTTTTCCTTTTTTTTTCACTTGGGGATTAAGTCATTTGCTCACCTAATGTGCATCTGTTGAAGGAACTTCAGGTGCTGTTAGAAAAGTGCTCTCTGTTGTGACATGTCGGGTTTGACGTTCCCAATTCCAAGATATGCTCTACTTGGCTGCTGGTATTTGCATGGTTAAATCAGATTGTCTTATCAGCCTTGGGCACCCAGCTGGGCTTTCAGGCTTCTCACTCCTCTGTATTCTTTGTAGTGCATTGGTCTGCTGGATCCTGTCTTGTGAAGTGCTGCTGTCCTGAAAATCATGCAGGAGTAGCCTTGGTAAGATCATTCTGCTACAGTGGGGAAGGGCATTTACCAGACACATAGCAAGGGGTATGGAATGCACAAATGCACACCTGCCCAGCTCTCTGGCTCTGGATTTTTTTTTTTTTTAGACAATAAATGCAGAGTACCTGGCAAAGTGACTCAGACAGCACAGCCTGGTAAGCACAGATGAAGGATCCAGCAGAGATGGTGCTGTTGGTACCAGGAGATGGGTCTGTGCTGACCCAGCAGCACACTGGGCTTGACTGCTTGTCATGAGGCTAAAGGTGCTGCTGGGAGCTTTGAGAACTTTGCTTCTCTTACTGGCTTATATTTATTGATATGTGTGGGTCAGGGGTCCCAGAAATGGGCATCTTGTTGCCAAGGCTGAGTGTCCTTGCTGTTGTTCTGCTTGTGGTTGTTAAGAATTGGTTGGAGGCTTGTTGGAAGAAGCCCTGCCTGAACCACACTGTCTTTCCACAAGAGGAGTCATCTTTGGCACTGTTAGCCAAGTTTAGCATCTCCTGGGGGATTCCAAGGGTTTTTGAGAGCTTTGCTCTTGACCCATGTCTCGTGACCTAATTATGAAAATGCTCACTCTTACTTTCTAAATGTTTTCAAAATTCATTATATTAATACATTATTTTGCCAGTGAAGCTGAAAGATTAGTGATCCCAATGAATTCAGAAGCTAAATGCTGCCCTGATAAGTGTTTAATCCATCTTATGGTTGAAATGCTTAAATATGAGGTCAGATTTGGGCAGGTCTAAGTGTTGCATGGTGGTGTATTACCTGTCTCCATCCCTAAGAGCATGCAACTTGTGTCTGCACCGTGAACATGAAGTAATTCTTTTTGGTGTCTCTGCCCACAGAAGTGGGAAAGTTGTCTGCTGTTTACCAGTGGAACAGAAAAGGGCTTGTTGGGAATTGGTGCTGTGCACTAACTCACACACTTGCTTACTCTGCAAGAATGCCTTTGTGTTGTATCAGAAGTCTTGCCTTGCAGACTGGCGGGCATGACACGAGTCTCCTTGAATTTTGTCAGTGTTTAGGTTCCTCTTAGTTGCTTTTGGATGTGAAATGTAAGGTCATAGTTCATGTTGGTCTTTCTGACAATGTAATCCATCTGTCCAGTGCCTCTAGCAGACAATTCTGGGATATAGATCTTCTGAATGTTAGAATGTACAAAAGATGTGCTGGTTTTGTGGCTACTGTGATTGATTATTGCACCTCTGTCCTTATGACCTGACTGATAAGGTTTTTGCAACATTTTCAGATGATTCAGAGGATGGCTCTGAGGGTGCTTACATGTGCAGTGTTATCTCAGCGTATTATTAGCATTTTACAATTGCTTTATTGGCTCCCTGTTAAGCAAAATATTGACAATAAAAATGCTATTTTTGTTCTGTGATCCATGCTATGGCTTTGTCCCCTCCTAGTTAATGGTTGTGCTTGTTCCTAATTTTGCTACCCTATTGTTCCTGTGACAGGGAGCTACAGAGAACAGAGGTTTTAAAATAGATGTTCATAATCTCCACCAGCCCTCTGGCATATTCTGCTGACCCTCAGGGAGTCTTACTGGGAATATATTGAAACTTGTGATATCTAATAAGTGAAGGTTCAGGAGCCTGACGTAGACAGCAGAAATGTCGTCTTCTGGGTAAAGTAGGACAGAAGGCTCTAATAACTCAGAGGAATTGCAGAACCTTTCAGCAGACAGACTACTAGACTTGACGTATATAACAAAAGGTGATAAATTATGTGTGTTAAGTTATTTTGTGTTAGCACAGCGTCCACACCTCCATGATATTAAGATGATAGATGCACTTCTAGTCCAACAGACTAGTCTTCAGAAACAAAGTTCACAACCAGTGCTTGAACCCTCCTTTTCCCCCTGTTCCACTTGGATCACCGTCCTCACTTGATAAATGGGTGCAGCAGAGATGCAAACTCCTCTAGCTCAGAGGATGTAGAACTTCCAGCCTTGTAGTGCAAAAACTGGACTGCTAACAGATTGAACCTACCTCCTGAGCCTAGTTTTGCCTCCCAGCTCTTGGGAGATTGGGAAATCTATGTTATTTCACAATTCAGGCACAACCTCTACAAAATCCTCTTTCAGCTTTCTCAGACAGCCTCCCAAATAAACATTATTCATTTTTTGAGTGAATCCACATGCTTATCCTTACAATGAGTTTAGATTACTCCAGATAGCAGAATTTTTCTTTGCAGCTAGGTCGATTCTTGCAGGATCCTTCTTTGTGTTTCTTATAAAGTGAGGTGTGCTGAGCTGAGGCAGAACCTTCTGCTGTAGTGCATGTTTTCCAAATTAAACAGATTTTTATTCTCCTCTTTTTTTATCTCAGTGACTGTTGAGGTCTGTTTGCTTCTTTGCACTGTGATCCATCAGTGCATTTCCAGGCAGCACATTTGTGCCATAGTGGGGCATAAAAGGATCTGTATTTACTGGTTGTCCAGATACTGAACAAAGTAGAAATTAAAGATGTAGAGCATTTTCTACCTTAATTTGGTGATGAAAGCAAGTCTAATGACAATATTTGCAGTTGTGGCTAGACATCCAGGCTGGATGAATCTGACTACTCAGTTCCATCCTTAGTGGTGCTAGAGATATCCTGCCTGTGCAGAGGAAGACTACCCAAATGACCTCAGGCAGGGAGAGGATGTGATGTTTTCTTTTATTGTGGTGGTTCTGCTAGGACTAGGACTTCTCAGGCACACGCCTCTAAGGCTGAACAGAGAGATGAGACTTGCTTCTGTGCTGGGACAATCATCTCTAGCAATGCAAAAAACTAACCGCAAAGGCTTCAGGTCTAAATTGCCCTGATCTTTCCCAGCATAAACCTGTGGGTAATTAACGTCACCTTCGTGGATGTTCAGATAAAGCACAGCCATCAGAACTAATGTTTTCTGCACCCACCACTCATAGAGCATTTGATGAATCATTTCCTTGGCTCCTGGCTTCATTGATTGGGGTTTTGAGACCAGCACCTGTAAAAGTTGTCACTGGCGTTGCATGTCTTTGTGCTCTCGTTTAAGGAAGTTTCTCCTGTCATCCTGTTTCTGCAGTGCATGCTGTGACTGTAGAGTGTTGGCCTCCCAAAGAAATGTACTTTTCTGTCAAGGAGCCGCCCTCCAAAGCTGCTTTCCTCTTCAGCTTCTGAGACGATGAAGTACTCCATTCTTTTAATAACTCCCAGGCCACTGGGATCATTTACTAGGGATCTTCCGTCTGTCACCAAAACAATAACATCACTTGACCCCCTCTTACTGATCTCCGAGGCCTCTTAAAAGTTATAAACAGCCAGTATAAGACCTTTTTAGTAGTTGCAGTGATGGTAAGTGCTGTATTTGCTGTTGGTCACCATGACATGTTTCTCATCACTAGGAGGTTAACGATGAGCGTTCTGAGAGCGTGCTGGGGAGCCTTCAGATAGATTCCTCGCTCCTCCTCGCTGTAACGCCACTTGGGAAACGATTGGCATACTTGTAAATGTCTGCACATCCCATAATATTGGATGACATTACTGAACATAGGCAGCAGGATGTGGTTTTTCTTGCTTACTCAGTCTCCTTTCCCTTGGCCTCCCGTGTCGTTCCAAGAGCTCTTCTCACAAAAGCTTGCTTTGGCTGGGAATCCATGTGATGCTATCTTGTGGTGCCTTGTAGGGAAGGGTAAAGACAATTTGTTGCCAGTTAAAGAGAAGATTTCAGTGGAAGTTTGTTTTTGCTGGACAGGGAGCATATTCCATTCTGAACTTAATCAGAGATGCTACCTTTCCTTCATGGATGAGGATCATGGATACCTGAGTATGCTGTCAGTTTAAGGTACTACCTGTTGGCCTGTGTAAATCTTCCCAAATCCTAGAAGCATGTTGGTGCTGGTTGCAGTTTGTCTTTGTTACCTGTGATTGTTTTTCCCTTCTTTGACTTGATGATGAGGGGGGAGCCCAAAGGACAGGTTCCTTAGTCCTGTCAGTGATCGTATCTCATCTTCGCAGTCGTTATCTCGCGCAGAAGCAGATACGAACAAAACAATCTGACTGGACACACGTAAAGGATAATTTGGATTGCTAAATCAAGTCTTGTTTTTCTGAACTGTAGGGAGAAACTGTTCAGGAGCACAGGACACCTGCTGAAAAAATGTGGTTAGAGAACTAAAGCAATAGGCACAGCACCTTGAGCGGGACAAGCTTCGTACTGGAGTTTCTGGTTCTGTGTAACTTGAGGGACCAACCTGCTTTTTAAGAGCTAACTACCCTGTGCTGTTTAAATTGTGGATCATCTGAACTGTGTTTGAGAGAAGGGATTTGTTTTTCCTTTTGAGTTTTGTGGATGGGCAGAAACAAGGAAACAGTTTGGTCTGCAGAAAAGCCCTGCAGCTTTGGTCTGGGAAATCTCTCATTTCCTAAACCTCTGTGGCACACAGGATAGTCTCTGATGAAGGATATTCTCAGTATGGAGTTACTGTTTTACATCCTTGGAAACATTAATAGGGCAAAACAGAGATGACTATGCAAGAACAGAAGTGTTGATTCCATTGAAAGAGCAATTTTAAGCATTAAAAAATAGCTTTTAAATTTGGGGAGCATAATGAGTATACAGGTTCACTTAAACTCGGGAAGGAGGATGCCCAGTTACCTTTCCTTTGGTTTTCATAGATGAAAGAGAACTTTTTTCCTTGACTGTCCTTCAGGATTTTTTGAATGTGACACATTAAGTAAGGAATGCATTTAGTTACAAAGCAGAGTGTCCTGTATACCAGCACAAAATGAATTCAGAGCCCTTTGAATTCTCTGCAGAAAACTGCAAGAGAGTCTGTTACAGAGGTGATTGAAAGCCACTGCACAGGAAATCAACTTCTCATCCTGTACATAAACATGAGCCAATTCTACTATATCTGGCTCTCGGAGCAGTACACACAGTAAATTGTTAACCTCATCCCCTGACCCAACCATTTATCTTTACTTCTCAGTATAGTTTTGGCAACTGCTGAGTAATGAAAGAAAAAAACATGGAATGCAGATAACTGTAGGGAAAAAAAAAAAAAAAAAGGCAGCAACCAACCCCCTGCCCCCCCCTCCACAAAAAAAACCCCCAACCCAGAAACCCAATCACCCCACACCTCAGTTTCAAACAGTCCTTTAAAGCAGAAAACAACAGGACAAGATGAGAAATTGCCTGATACAGTGGCAGGATCTTATATATGGTTAGTATAGAACAGAATTAACATCTCTGTAGAATAACAGACATGTGAAGCATGTCACTCCTCTTGGTTGTGTTAGCACAAATAAATTAATAACTCCCCTGAACCTTTGAGTAACAAATAACCATAGTGCCTCTCAGGTTTTGAAATGTAAGCTCTGTGTGTTTTTAATGTTAGTTGTTATACAGGAAGGTTGGCTGAAATAGGTTATTCTGCTTATGGAGTATTGTTCCCATATGAGGATTCAAGCTATGTACTCACAGCTGCTGCTCTCCAACATGGACTCTCAGTTCCACTAAAATCAATAGTTGGCACAGCAGGGTACTGTTGTATGGTGTGTAAATAAATGGGTGTCATTGTGTCTCACTTTTTTTTCCCTTTTCCCCTTTCAGATTTAGATTTGCTCTTTTTCAGGCATACATCAGCATGTGTTTGCAATGCAGGCAATTCGAAGCATAGCTGCTTAGGGAGAAGGAAGCTCTTCCCCCCTCCTTTTTATACTTCCCAATAGGATTTTAAAATAAACAGCAATTGCATTAATTATATTAATTATCTCTTAACAATGTCAGGGGGAAAAAACCCCAAATAAAACAGAAACCCGTTTCGCAAGTGTCAGCTTTATGACAAAAAGGAATTCACAGTCCCCCAGCAGACAGCAATCTTGCATACCAAGATGCAGGAAAAGTGTCACAGTAAGAGTGTCTTAATTCTGTTACAACAATTTATCTTCCCTCTTTCCTTGAGTCTTGCACTTATATTTGAAAATATGTGACAATTGTGGTTATGGGATGTAAGAACTACAGATCTGCTTTTCAATAAACTGACTTTGAAGTTCTGTTTCATGCATTTTCTTTTTTATTCATGCATCTGGTCATATAGAGTGGTTTACTTTTTTTGGCTGCAGACTTGGCAGATACAAAATGCAGATGTTGTTCTTCTGACTTAAGCTGCTATTTTAAGCTTTTTGGCCAGCGGTTGGAAATTTTAGGTTCGGTTGTTTATTTGCTTATCATCAAAGTGGTTTTTGTCATATAATTCATATACGAGTATTAGCTTTCTGTGTTTACTTTCAGAGTTTGAGATTAAGAGTATGGTCTTTTTTTTTCTTTTTTCCTCTTTACTTTTTTTAAACCAGCATGCTCTTTTGATTAATAATACAGTAGAATATGTTATGCTTCAGAGAGCTTTTATTTGGGAAAAAAAAAACAAAAACAAAAACAAAAAAAATCTCAAAAAAACCCCCCAACTGAAAACCAGCCCAACCCTCACATTGTGCTGCAATGCTTTCCCTTTAAGAAAACCATATCTCTCTCCAGATGCCTGCATCTCTTTGATACAAAAGGGTACACTAAGTTCCATCTATAAACAGAATCCACTAATTAAGAGTAATTGCTTCGGAGATTGGTACAGACTATTCAGCATCAGATGCATGTTCCTCTCAGATATCCATTAGCCTCTAATAAGATAATGCAGATGTGCCAGTCTGTTTCCTGTTTCCTTCTATTGTACCTTTATTGCCGTATATGGACCAATGGGATGGGCTGAACAATAAGTGGATGTCCTTTTGCTCCCAGAGCCCTTCTCAAAGGAATGTTTGTTATTAGATTGCTTTTTCTGTTTAGTTTCACATCACTATGCTAATAAAGGAAACATAACCCTCCAAAGGCTTTTTTTTTTTTTTTTACTTCTGCCACAGTAACTAGTTTATTGTTTAATTAAATCTTGTTGGATAGCCATGAAAACAAAAATGCAACATCTCACAGTCAGTGAGAACTGGTGCAGAACAGAGTACAGCCTCTTTATGAAATAAAAGTTTCCATGCATTTTTAAGAGTTTAAAGGCAGTATGGTTATCATGTTACTGGATCTGACTGATTTACACTTGAGTCGTGCTAAATCTGCTGAATTATTCAGTACTGTTGAATGCAACACCATCAGCCAGCATAATAGAAAGCATATGCATAATCAGGGATCTCAATACAAACTATACATTAAATACAGTAAGGGTTCTCAAGAGTTGACTTGCTTTGAAAACAGCATTAGAATATGTCTTGAAGCCAGCCAATAAATAAGAACTCCACTAACTCTGTCCCTTGGGGAAAACAGGTAATATATTGTTGAAAGGTTTTATATGCAAAATTTCTCTGAAATAGTTTTTGTTGCTCTGAGAAGAGCAACTTGCCTCTCCTGTCTTACTGCCCAGGCTGCCTCCCAGTCCAGAGGTTCTTGTTTTAGCCTAAGATTTAAGGGAGGGGCGGGGGGTTTGGCATCGGCAGAAAAATGGGAAATGAACTTAGAAGAGACTTCCTTTGTGACCCTGGAAACTTCGGGGACAGCAATGCTGCAGACTGAGGGCTTGGAGAAGCAAATTCCCAAGCACCCAGCTCTGTACTGAACATGTCCTTGTGTTGGGGTGCCTCTTCTGCATTCCTGGTTTTCTCCTGCAGTTGTAAAGGAAGAGCAACAGCAGTTTGCTGTGGCAGAAAGATGTAGGGATGGCAGATTTAGCTTAAAAGTTTTCTAAGTACTAAGATATCATGGATATCTTAAAATGACTGCTGAATTTCAAACATTACCATAGGTAGGGCAGAACTCCCCACTGACCTTTTCAGAAGTGAGGGAAGAAAAAAAAGACAAAAATCCTGCTTTACTTGTGATGCTGACAACTTAATTCCATGCTATGGCTAGTGAAAGGGGAGGAAGAGGAATGTGGAATTGGGGTCTTGTTGGCAAAAGGGAGGACAGAGCATAACCTTCCTACTGACAGAACAATTGGCCAAGCCTCCTGCCTTGGCTTCTTGCCTTTGTCTAGCTGTTGATGTGCATCAAAGTCACCTGTAACAGCAAAGGGATTTTAGGAATTCAAATAAATCTTATACAAGTGAAAAATTCAGTAGGATGAGTTATGTTACAGTAATACCAAATATTGTTAGCAAATGGAAGCTAAATAGCAATATAATGAATGAGGCTCAATACATTTAATATATTCTAGGAGAACTGACAGATGTCTGAAGAGCAAAGCTGTTTTCTGTAGTCAAGCCTGTGCAAAATGCAAGGGAAATTAAGAGACAATAAGAAAAGTTGGGTTACTGTTTATGCAGTAAAATTTGAAGCTTATATGTGAAAATTTGTAGTTTTAAATTTCTGCTCAGCTGCACAAACACTGAGAAGAAATGTGGAAGAGGCAGATACACCTGCTGCATTAACTGCAGCTGATAAATATTCTGCTCTGCACTAGAGCTACTGTAGCCTCCTTCCCCTGTGGCCATCTGCTTTATCACTGAAGTCAAGTCAATAAAAGACCTGTAAAAACCAAAAAGGAGGAGGCATATGTTCTGTCAAAGAAGAGTTACTGGCCACTGTTCAATGCAAAGTAGTGCGCAGTGTGATCATCTCTTGGTGAACATTCAAAGGAACTTTTCCGTGTGATCCTTTTCCATACTGCTTGTACTCATGAACAGTCACTAAGGAGAAGTCTATGGAAGAGGATTTTCCTCATATGCTGAGGAGATCCTCTGAAGTCCCTTGGTCACAGCCATTTTCTGAAAATTTTGCGTTCTGCCTTCAGGGCAGAAATCCATGCTGTTGCATCACATGAATGGGTGGTCATCCACCATCAAAGTGACTCTGCAGTCAGTTTGGCTGGCAAACTTGGTTTGCTTCTTGGTTAGTCTTCAGCTGTGGTAGCTGCCACTTTCTGACCCATTTTAGGGTAAGCTCATCAGCTGTGGGGTATTTACCATAGCAAGTGACAGCAAAGGAAAATTTCCTTTGCAAAGCTGACACCCATACAGTGTTGTGAGCTATGGTACCGGTTTAGTTAGGCAAAGAGGTGTTTCCACCTTGGAATCACATGCAGCCTAGATGGCATCTGTGGCTGATGTCCAGTGCTAGGTCCTCATCAGTGAGTTCAGGGATGTGAATGTGTCTGTCTGGTGGCACATTAGTGAAATGTGTCATGGGAGTTGTGCCATGGAACTGGTGTGAATGGGAAAACTGATTGTTGGGTTTCCTGTTCTGCAGCAGTTTCTACTTTGCGATGTCCTCTGCTGTGCAGTGATGAAGGTGATGGGTCTGTAATCTCTGTTAGCGGAGCTGGTGACTTGAAGTTCCTTGGTAATCACAGAGCAGGAGTGGCATTTGCTTCTTTACAGGAAGCTGGAGTTGCTGATATGTAGCTGTCTGCCTACAATTTGCTCCTTGACCATCGCATGGATGTTCAGCCATGTGAACAACCTGGTGCTCCCAAGGGACACAGCTTGGTGTCAGATGATACACTGTTTAGAGTATCATGACTTTTATACTGTCTTCTCTCTCTGCCTATGGAAAGTGAATTTCTGAAGAACTCTGAGGAGGAACAAGTTCTGAAAGCTTATCTCCAGTACAGCTATCTGCAGGAAATTTCTGGCCATGAGTGGTGAAAGGAAGGTGATTTTTGAGGAAGGCAAGAAAAGGTTGCTTTCATGTAGTAATTTCAGTTTATAATTACATCTCATGTAAAATTATAAGCACACAAAACTATAGGATTATAACCTAATTTTGGCACTGTTAAATATATGTATTTGTATACTAAGGAGCTACAACACTGCTGTGTTCTGTCATCACCAGCTCCATCACAGATCATGTTCCTTCAGTAATGAAGGAGTGACCAAAGAGTGTTCCTCAGAGCCTTTTTCCCCCCTCTGTCCTGAAGGAGTTGCTTTTTTTCTGAATACTTTTCGCTTAAGTATGCAAATATATCTGACGGGGTTCTGGGAATGTTTTTAAGTTATGATGAGCTCTGCATTTTTCTAGCTAATAGAAATATAATTGAAGGTATCAGATAGTTTTATAAGATGAATTTTGTTTCCAAAGCCCTACATAATTTAAAAATAGATGACCTTGTTCTGTGTTTAATTTAATGCACACATTTTTAGGGCTGGTATTCATCAGCTTCCCTCTTCTGTTCTTTTTTTTGCAAGCACTTAGAAGTGTGGTATTTTTGCCAGCTTTTGTGGAATTGCTTTATAAAACTTTGCGTGTTCCTTTGATACTTGACTTTCCTTGTCTCTTAAGCTTTGCAAAACCTTAGCTAGGTAAAACAGGCACCAGCGATGGTTCATCTCTTTTTGTGTTGTTAGTCAATGTATTTTAGCTGCTGGGGCTCCCTCAAAAGATCTGCCTGGTTTCACTGGTCTCCAGGCATGTGGTCCTCAAGCTCAGCTTGGCCAGCAGCGATGCCTTTGCCTGCTGTATGCCCTTCTTACAGCCTCATCTCTGCAAACGTTGGCATCCATTAGCATGAAAGGCATTTTGTGCATAATTTACACAGTTATCAAATACTTACAAGCTACATTTCAGCTATCCCCAAGCAGGCTGCACTCAGCAGAAGCTGCTCTCTGACAACATGCACAGCTGGTAACCTTTGCTGGTATTCCACACAGAGCAGAAACACTCCGCTGCTCTCTGACAGGCAAACATATGCATCTGAGTTGGGTTTTTTTCATTTTTCTCCTTGCTCATTTGGATTCTTACCGACAACTGGTGTGCTGAGTAGCAGCAGTGATAGTCAGTATTGCTTTGTCACAGTTTTCCTCCTCTGGTGGCCGTTTTGCTTTGTGACCTTGACACGTCATTTCACCGCTCCTTTATTTTCCCACTCAAAAATCCTCTTGCCTTTGGTTTCAGGCTATAATTTCAAAGAATTACAGATAAAAGTGGATAGCAGTGGATGTGGTTACTGATCACTGACCGTGGCAGATGCAGGAGTGTAGTACATTGTTTCAGGAAACGAAGCTTTAGACAGCCGTGGACTGCCTTACTTTTGGGTGGCTGAGTTTGCTCTGTGGCTCCTACTGTCTTCCTTCTACAGTATGTGTTGGAGGAGATAAGTGAACTCCTCGAGCAGGGTGAGCACAGGAGTTGGCTGCAGCACTCACTGGCTTTTGCCTGGAGCACTGCATGAGTAGCTATGGGAGCAGTGTTTGCAATCTGGAAGTGGTTGCAGCCTTCCCAGTACTGTACCTCTCAAGACACCAGTAGCACTTACTGGTGTTGCACCAGCAGGTTGATTCAGAGACCACCACCCACTTGCTGTACATGGACTTGAACTGCTATGGCAGGAGCAAATTTCATGGGAATATCACAAGAAGTAATATTCCTGTCCTCAGCCTGAGGCTTTTGGTACAGAGCCTGAGAAAATGAGGACCCCTTGAAAGGTGGCAGCTGTTTGGGTGAAAGACTGAGGAAGGTGTGTGTAGCTCTGGATGACTTTGAAGATGGTGGTCATGAGAGCAAGCAAGTTCCCTAGCAGAGCACAGGAGCAGTGTATTGCAGTGTATTGACTCATGTCACTCACTCACCCAGATTATGAAATAATTGGTGCTCATTTGTTTGGGCAGTTCTCCCTACCTCTCCAAAAAACCAAACAACAACAACAACAAAAATAAACTTTAATGAGGTGTCTCCTAAGGGATAATAAACTAACTATTCTTTGTGAAAACAGTCATTATTAAAGCAATTACTGCTTTAGCAGCTTAACCCAAAATTGCCCTGAGGTGCATGCCTCAGTGCCCTGCCTGAGCCATGGCACTGAAGAGAATTGAGAGCCTCCTCAGTCCCAATCCTTCTGTAGCTTTTAGGGGGACACTGAAAGCTTTCATACAAAGGGAATTTTTTCAGAAGTTGATTTTTTTTTTCTCCCCCAGCATCAGTATTTCAGGTAATTATTGATGCATTGGTTTTAAATCTGGTAGTTTTCACAACAAGGCTGCCTCACACTAAAATAGCTTTTGGTCTTGCACAATGTGCAGGGAAATCAACTTAATGGGTGTTCTGCTGTTAGCTTCAATAATAGGGTGAGAGTTTTCCCCTAGGTAAATATCAAGCTGACCTCATGGGATACTGATAAATAAATTATAACTTAACAAAAGTAGCTATGAGAAAAAAAAAGTTCTTCTATGTGCATATTTTAAAAAAATTTAAATTTTAATCAATATATTGTTTTCTTCCTGCAGACTGTGTCAGTATGCATCTGTAGAGAGCAACTGTGCTTCCAGAGAAACATTTGCATAAGCAACTGAACTGCACCCTGATACCAGAGTAAGAAGACTTTCTATCCACAGTCTGCAGAGCAAGGATGTCCTAGAAGAGAGACCAGTAGGAAGCAGTGATGAAATACAGGATGGACCTGATACAGTGAATTTACCTTTTCATCACCACGCAATCCAGCTTAAGCTGTACCTTCAGGCTTGACAGCCCTCATCATTCACAATTCGAGGTATCCAATTTGCTGGCCTGGAGTGATGCAAGGTAACACTTGTCCACTGTGAGGTGTTAACATGACCACCAGTAGCCGCACATGTCCAGTACCGGCCGTGAATGGACATATGACTCACTATCCAGCAGCACCATACCCCTTACTTTTTCCTCCAGTCATTGGTGGACTGTCACTACCTTCCCTCCATGGACTCCAGAGTCACGCACCAACTAGTGGATGCAGCACCCCATCACCTGCAAGTAAGTGCTTGGTATTAATACCTTTTATTGACCAGCTCTCCTCTGATAAAGACTGACTGTGTTCATTCTGAAATTATATCAAGAGCGGTTGCAGTTGTTTATCTATGATGTATTTTACTTGGGCAAAGAGCATGCGTTTGTTTTGAAATACCATTTTCACTTCTTCTTGTTTTTATAAAAATAAACAGGTAACTGTATGGCATGTCAAAGCTATGGAAACCAAGAGCGACAAAACCTGCTATGCATTTTGGTATATCCTGCATTATTATTATTAACTGCAGAATCCAGTGTTGCTTTTAAAGAAAAATTGACCTTTTTGTAATCATGGATGGCGATGATTCCTCAGTATAGAATTCTCTAAGTTGCAGAGTTATTAAAACTGCTTTAGTGTTCTTCTATAAGTAACTGTTCTCTTTGTGTGCAGCTTCTGAAGAGCAGCCCAGTGGACAGCTGGCATCTGTGAGCTGCCTGTGGCAGAATTAATCCTTGAGTCTGGGGTTGAGTTTCTGTTGTGGTTTAACCCCAGATAGCAACCAACTATTGCACAGCTGCTTCTCACATCTACCTTTCCCTCACAGTGGGATGAGGAAGAGTGTCGAGGGGGGCAAAAAGATAAAACCCATAGTTTGGGATAAGAACCACTTAATATTGAAATAAGATATAATATAAGAATAGTTGTAATCAAAAGAGAGGCAGCAAAAAGAGAGAGAGAAGTAAAATCCAGGAGAGACAGGAAATGCTCACTACAGTTGCTCATCACCTGCCATCAGCAACTCCTGGCCAACTCCCCCCACTTTATGTACTGGGGGGTGGCATTTTACCTCTTGGTATCCCTTGGGCCTGTTTGGATCAGCTGTCCTGGCTGTGCTCCCTCCCAGCTCCTTGTGCACCTCCTCGCTGTTAGAGCAAGGAAAACTGAGAAGCTCTTGACTTAAACATTACTTAACACAGTGATGCTTTAGTTGTTGCTATCAACATTATTTTCATACTTAATCCCAAAACCACAGCACTCTACCTGCTTCTAGGAAGAAAATTAACTCTCCCAGCTGAAACCAGGACAGTTTTACATGCAGCACTGCTAAGTGTATTAGCTGGGCAAAGCTTTTTCTTTGCCTTATGACAAGCATATTCTCTACTTGGTCTTAGTTTTATATGTGTTTAAGTGGCTCCAAACAAAGCTGTTCTGGGTATAAACTTTCTAAGTAGAATCACTTAGACAAGATACATCTCTGGAGGTCTTTGCAGTATTTATCACCCAGGAAACTCAGATAGAGCTTTGCAGATCAGTTTGCTGTTGAAGATGCTTGTCTAAATACATTACTGCACTGTTGGGTATGAGAAGTCTTGACTAAACAGCACCTGTGTGGAACAATGCACTTTCTACTAAAGGAAAAGGAGATTTGTTTCAGCAGTTTCCCTGATGCATCTTTCAACAGTAGTCTTACAAAGTTTCAGGTCCAAACTTAAATGGGAAATCACAGTGAAGACAGTACTTCTGAAGAATAAAAGTTGCAGGTTTTGTGCTGCTTGACACTAATTCTGGCTTCTTGTCTCACACACACATACTGGAATGCTGGACAGTCTTGAAGTAAATTAGTGGATTTCATGGGTTTTTTTCTAGGTTTTTTTGTGTGGTTTTTTTTTTGTGTTATTGGTTGGGTTTTTTGTTTGGTTTTTTTTGGTGTTTGTTTGTTTGTTTTATGTTTTGTTTTGTTTTTCTTCCCATATGTGTGGACAGTTTTCATCCAGTATCAATATGTGAAGGAGTATAATTGTATCAGATTTTTATTTGCCCTGCTCTATTGCAGGGTGTTTGTCTTTATTGGAGATGGAAAAAAAAAACCAGCCAGAAGGTCTACAAGTAACTTCAATTTTCCAGTCCTGTCAGAAAATATTCTGGTTAATTATCAGATTACCATCCTGAATTTATCCTGCCCTACTTTAGGAATACTCACCTGTTGAAGAAGTAGTTCTATTAGTAAATGGGAACATATTCTGAGGCATAGATTGGTAAATACCAAAATTATATGATCAGCAATGCTGAGTTTTTCTTTTCTATGAATTATTCCTGTGGAATTAAGACTGTGTTGCTGATCCTTTATTAATGATTAATAAACCAGTCAGTGCTCAGCCTCTCAGAAAAGTACTGCTTAGTATGAATTTCTGTCAATATGCAAAATAAGTGGCTACTTCTAAACCTTGGGGTTTGTGTCTTTATGCCCTGGTCCTAGCATTTTCAGGCCAGTATTTTTGTGGAGGTGCTTTGCAGCACTGGCTCTCTGTAACTGAACACAAAAGCCTGGCAGCTGTTGTGCATAGCTCAAGGTAATAGTGTTTGCAAATACCAGCTAAAATTGGCAAGATAGGAGGGAGGATGACTTGAATGAGAATTTTCTTTGAGACATAGTCCACTGCACGATGACTCTTCTGGTTTGTACTACTCTGTTTTCATACCTGTACTGTCAACACTCTGTAGACTTCTGATTCTGGAACTTGGAAGTTTATATCGCTGGATTTCTAGAGACAAGAAGAACCTGCACGCTTTCTTGGAAGCGTGCAGGTTGAGCTTTGGGTTGTATTTCAGGGTTCTGTTCTCCATTGTAGATTTTTTTTGTTTGTTTTCCCAATGAAGCCACCCACCCCACAGGCCAAAATCAGTATGGTTGATGGTCTCTATTAAAGTTAGAATTTATACTGTGTGGTGGAATAATATGGAACTCTCTTGCAAAGACCAGAAAAATGTAAAGGCTGGCCAAACCAGTGCTCTTTACGTGCTTGAAGCTACTGTACTATTTATCTTCTGGATTCTTTTCATTCATGTAAAATCCAATAGAAATGATTTTACATAACAGGAACGTTACAAAGATCTCTTTAATCTTTTTAAAACAATGCAGTTCAACAGCTTTTGTTCAAAGTTAGTGCCATTTGAGCTTTTGTATTATTGTCTTATTTTGTTCTGTCTTGGTTATAGACTTTTAATGATGGCAGAATGGCCTTATATCAAGTTGCATTAAGTTATCTTAATCTACAGTTGAGGCAGGTATCTCCAGTCCCATGAAACAGACAACAGTACATCTTAGACACATGAATTGTGTGAGCACAAGGGGCTTGCCATAAATGCTCGGGATGGAGTGATTTAGTTTCATTGATGTTAATAATGCTGTTGCCTCTGTGACCTGTGACTCGGCTTCAGGTTTTATACTGAGATACATAGTGCAAAATACTTAATAATTGGAGGTCTGGTCGCAGTGCTAGAGAGGTCAGAGGATGAAAAACCCACTTTTACGGGTACGTGAGCGATGCATTAGCAGCAAACAAGAGCACGGTCAAGGCGATCGTTACTTTTGTGAAGTCCGATTGATTTACCTACCACTGTGTTACCCCGTGGAGCACAGAGCAGACATCTTCACTCCTGACATCAGGTGGTGCACAGGCTCCCCTGGCCATATTAATGAATGAGGAGTTTCTTCTACACAGTGGTTTCAGGAGGTTGCTGCTTAGCTCATTTAGAAATAGTGAGAGAAGGCAAAACTGAAGGCATCCTTGTGCTTTTTGGGTCATGTACCAGCCTGTCGTAGACCAAGAGGTTTTGGGTCTTTGCCAGACTGGGAACAGCTATGGGAAATGGGCAAAAGTCCTACAGAGCCTGACATGTTTGCAAAAGAAAAATCATAGAAGACTTGTGAAATATTTTGGGGAGGAATAAATAAATAAATATGGGCAAATATTGTTACTAGACATTTTATTAAAGTAGAAACACCTTAGGTTCTGCAGGCCAAGGACTGTGAGTAGCAGTCACACAGGCAATTCTTATTTCTGAGTGGCATCACTCTCTATCAGCCCTGGAAAAATGGTCAAGGCCCATCTGGCCATCATGAGACCCAATGCTGCTGCCAGAGCTCAGTAAGGCAACTGTCACAATGTGAAAATACCAGCTTTAGAAGAGTTCACCTTTTTTAAAAAACATCTGTTGGGTGGCTGTAACAACAGATTTTAATTTCTGGAAAAAGGTTAATTATAAAACTTAGTCTTACAAAAAACCCCGAACTCCAAGAAAACACCCCAAACTGAGAGAATCACCACCTGAAATTTGAGAAGGAAAGTATCTAGAAGCCACAGATCCTTGTAGAATATCCATGGAGTTTAAAACTGGTGAGGAAAGTGCTGCCTTTATGTTATGGCTGGTGGAACTGCAAGGCACACAGCGATGTTGCAGTTTCACAAGCAAATATCAGTGTGGGGATGATGAAGCCCTGCTGGTTGTTTGTAGAGTATCTTTGCAAGACTGGTTCCTGTAATATAACTTCACCAGAATGAGTTTTACAGAATTAGTTTAACACAGCTAAATGCCCCTACATAACAAAGCCAGTCGGTGTGAGCTGAAGGAAAAAACTTAATCTGAGCTAATGCTGTGATGAAAGGAATCCCTGAGTGTATCCTAGATCAAATTAAAAAAGGGTCTGGACAATAACCACAGTGGGAGCCACTAAATAATAAAACACTTTGTTTGGCAGTTGTTCCCTTTCTGCTTGGATTGAGCATCTGCTTGAACGAGGTGATTTGTGTAGCCCATGGCATTTGGTGGGAACACCCCCATATTCTACCTCTGACCCCCGCCCCACATTTTGGTCCTCAGGCTGCCAATGTGAGCCTTTGAATCCTTGATATCCTCCCTTCCATTTATTTCAAGGGAGGAATAGGAGTAGCTTGATAAAGGGCAGGGAAGAGCAGCCGGTCTGATACAAGAATGTCCTGGAATTTGTATAAACTCAGTGAGGTTGCTTCATCCACATAGCTTGGAAAAAAGTAATTTCAATGTGTTATTTAGAGGACTGTTGGGATGCCATGGAGAAAATTCCATATTAAGGTCACTCATTGTATTTTAGCCAAGCTTTTCCACTCTTTTCTGTCTGGGGTGTTTTGAAAGTGTATTGTGAAGAATAAAAGACTTTATGTTCTGTTTTATGTGAGTCTTCGAAATATGAAAAAACGTATGGAAAGTAAGATCATCTGAGGAACTCGAAGAGGTAGACAAGGAAGTACCTACAACATTATTTCTGGTTGTGCTATGTAAATATAATTATTTTATTTATTAGTCAGTATTATGTATCAGGCTTTTCAGACATGCTTGGGACAGGCAGATTGTTGTTTTGGGCATTGTTTTCTGCTGGAATTGTTTTTCCTTCCATTAATGCAATTATTTACTGCTTGAACTTAATCTTAAAGATTGCTTGCTTTTTTTTTTCCCCCCTCCCTGGGAAATGGATTTTCCACTAGTATCATTAAAAAAGTACAGTGAAATCCAGTGTAACTGGTATAGTACTGCAAGATATTTTTGCCAGCCCCACCCATTGCAGGAATTAATTTACTTTTCCAGTCCTGTTGTTAATCATTATATTGACACAGAAAGTCCTCCCAAAAGCAGTCTTTGGCAGATTGCATTAAATATGAATAGCAGATATTCATTACGATGTGTTGTCCCCAAGAGAACTCTAAACTATCTGCACTACTCATGAGCAGGCAAATACACTAATTCTCCAGCTATTCAAATTATTTTCAAATACTTTAGTGTGTCTCTAATAAAAACAAGAATGTCTCTGTTTCCCTTAATTAATCAGAAGGTCAAGGACTCCCACATCTCACTTTACTTTACAAAATGGGGAATATTCCTGTTGGAGATTGGAGTATGGTTAGTACATGATGGATTTTCTTCCATTGGCATAGTTACTAAGGCAAGTGCTATCTGTAATGGACTGAAAAAAACCCCTCCTCATCACTCTTTGGCATTCTGGAATAATCTAAAATAGTATTATGATAGTTATATTGAATTAGGAAAAAAAAATACATGAATCAACCTTGTTTGATTCTGTTGTTTGAGTTTTTTTCACAGCGTCTAATCTTAGTGTAACTGTCTCCCTTTTTTTCCAGTCCTGTCTCCCTGGGAAAGCTTGCTGTGTGGTCATTTACACATATCTGCAATTAATAGATGACTTTCAATGTACCTATTCAGTGCATGTGTTGTCCATCGTTATTGGAAAGACAGAACATGTGTTTGCATTTAGAAGGAGGGGGGTAAACAGAACATGAATCTCAGATTTCTCTAGCCACAGCCAATCTTGCCTCACGCTGTCAAGTCTGAGGAGCAATGTCCAGATGATATCCTGCAGATACCACTCATGACCCTGGAAACCACCATTTCTTTTCAGTTCTTCCTTTATGTCATGTTGTGGATTTTTTCCTGATGGAGCTCTTTGTGCGGCTTGAAACGATCCATTCTTTGATTATTGAAACTATGTTACATTGTCACTTTTGGATTCTAGTTGATATCTGAAACTATCAAAAAATTAAACTTGCTTTTTCATGTCAGAGCTTCTTTTTCAGTATTGCCACTTTCAAATTAACCAGGAGCTCCTCTCTACTCGATGCAGCTGGTGACTCCTGCCACACCACTGTCCTGCTGGGGTTGGGTCCTCATCACCCTGTGGATGCAGCCTGCTTCAGATTTTAGTGGGCAGTATGCTCATCTGTGAGAAATCAGTCTGGGTGTGTAGGGACAGGAATTTGCTTCCTGGGTGGAAGCCAAATTTAGAAATTTTCTGCTCTGGCAGGGAAAGTGTGTGGTGCAATACTGGCATGTGCTCCATAATGGCTCTCTGCATGCCTTGCGGACATGCCTTAGTCTGAAGGAGCCTGGTGTTTGGAAGTCAAATAGGAGCTGTCAGTGAATTGCTCCTTCCTTCCTTATGGGCCCCAAAGCAGGGAAATTCCCCAACAAAATGCCTTCTTACCTAAGGCTGGAAATATGTTTCTACAGAGTATTGCAGATGACCTTCTCCTCTGCTCTGGCTCAACAAAAATAACACCCAGTAGCTCCCAGTATTGGGGACGTCAGGAATGAAGAATGAAGAGCTTGTTGTAGCTCCCCATTGGTGGTTAATTTGGGGTGACTCTTCTGTTGCCCCTCCACCTAGTGATGGTGTCAGTTCCTCCATCCATGCTCAAAAGGAATGCAATGCCAGGCTTTGGGTTCAGCAAGGTGGCAGTACCCAGAGTTATTTCAATGTCTGATGTGTTTCCGATCCAAATCCATAGGTGCAATCTTCTGAAATTGCTAATAGTGTGATAGTTCATGATTCTAAAAGTCAACATAAGCTTTTGATTTGCCAGCTTTCTTTCTGAAGGTGTATGCTTAGTAGCTAATCATGTCATTTCAGCTATAGGGAGAGTTTCCATTCAGTCATGTTGCCGTATTCAAAAGGCAGGTCACTGTGTGGGTTGGAGGGCATTTTGCAAATAGCAGGAGTTTTTTGGTGAGCTAAAATGGGCCTTTTATTTTGCCTCAGTGCTGGCCTTGGTAAGACTTTCCTCCTTTAGTCTACCTGAATTGTGAATTTATGTTTACTATGGTTTTAGCAATATGTGGTATTTAATTGGGAAGTCTTATTTAAGATTCGGACAGGGACAGATTTTTCTTCAGGAGAGATCAATTTATGGTTTTCCTCGGGTAGAATATCTTCCCCTTTTGCCTATTTAGGGAATATGGGGAACAAATTGTGTTATGTGGACTTTACAGCTGTATCAATGACAACATGTTTCTTATTTAAAATGATAAATACTCACCCTATCTGATGAGCCCTGAAAGGGCAGGGAATCCTTTTTCCCTTCCTTTGTCCTTCAGTGCTCCGTTTCCTTTCTTACTGCCCAGAATAGGCCTACATCGGTAATATTCATAAATGATTTACAAAAGTAATTCCTGTGTAATAGCTTGGGACGTCAAGATTTTATGATGCTGCCAGATGTGCTATCAAACAAAATTATCTGGTTCAAAAAACTTGTGATAAATCTAGTCAGGGAAAATTCCCCAGGGCAGACTCACCCTCTACAAAAGTAACTATATCTCATAAAATTGTTAGATTTGCCTTTACCACATGTTTGAAATCAGACTTAAAGCAACAATTTTATTCATGTCAAAACTTCGGTTTGGTATAAACTAACAAACAGGAAGGACTGGCCTTAAGCAAGAGAAAACTCTTTTCCTTTCAAAACACCATGCACACTCAGAGGAAATGTCAGAGTAAATATCAGAAATATTCGGAAAACCAGAACCTGCATCCCTAAGATACTCAACTGTTTTGTCTAGATAATGCATTTTTAGAAAGCAGTCATACCCTAAATATAGTGGGTCTCACCAGGGTTGGGCTGCTGAGCTCCTGATGGCTGTGTCTGAGTACCCTGAGGCTGTGCAGTGAGCAACATGCCCAGCATCTTCCCTGTGTGTTTGAGTCTTCATGGTCTGAGTCAGGGAAGGTGTGTTGGTAGCAAGGTGTGTGTTTTGGTCAGGAGTTTGGGTTTTGAAGGAGGGAAAGTGCTGGAGAAGCACTGGAAGTCCCTGTGTGGCCATGCCTCCATATTGGGGAAGACTGGACAAAGGCAATGTGCCCTTGGCTTCGCTCCACAATTTTATGGTGGTCCTTACTTCTCAGGAAAGCCTGCAAGGATGTTTAGGTCCCTGCAAAAACAAACTTCATAGCTATAAGTACTTCAGTTATGCCTGAGGAGCAAAAGGTTTTTGAGCATGATTTTCATCCCATAGTTTGAGGTGTTTGGGAGAGGGGCTGGAAGTCATGAGTGGCTGCTGGCAGCGTCTGGGGCAGAAATGCTGAGTTCAGGTGAAGAGTTTGGTTCAACATTTCTTGGGAGGCTAGAGCAGAAAAGGAGAGGTGGGTCTGGAGGCTTGTGATGTGCCTAATCTCTAGGGAATGCATTTCTGCTTTCGGAGTACTCTGAGATATCCATGGGCTTGGCATGCCATTAGGTACCACTCTTGCTTACAGCTTCAGTTAAGATGGAAATCATGTAACTCATGCACCTAATAGGTGCAGACCTCCAGGTAGAGCTTTGTCTTTGCTATTTTTCAGTGCTAAAGGCCAGTTGAATTGGATTTAACCTCAGCATTAGCTTTCCTGAACTTCATATGCTTCAGTCTGAGACTTGTACTAAGGCTGATACTCAACTTTTTTTTAAGGAATGTGAACGACAAGAAATTAAGATGGGCAGAAAAAAAACCCAGAAATACTGTGGAAAAACTCAGAAAAATACTTACCTCATCCTTTTAGGATGGATTTCCTCATCCTTTCTATGGGTGGGTTCAGACCCCAGCATAACTGCACAACTCCTGCAAGTGCTGTGAAGACTCTGCCTGTGGTCACAAGTGGAGATATTTTTTTCATGTATGTGTATAAAAATTATGTAGTTGATTCTTAGATACTAAGGCCTTGATCTCTCAGCTAGATCAGTACGAGCAGATTGCATTCACTCCTTAAACTTAAGACTTAAGATGCTTTCCAAAAGCTGGCTTTTACTAAATATGTGTTTTGATATTTACAGTAATGTGGGAAAATTTCTGTGATAATGGGAGGGAGGCAAAATGTAGGCTTATGCAGTTCTCATTTCTCAAAATTAAAAGTTTTCAGGTGTATTTCAAGGCTTCATAACACAACACACCTAACTAGAACCTTTTACAACCCATGATGTTTTTTCCAGTCGGTTTTTTTAAATACCTAATAGTTAGTTTCAATGAAGGAAATGCCAAAAGTCCTTTAAATACAGCTGTAATAGCATCACTTTTCCATCCCTGTATTTAAAAAATAAGAAGAAAGACATTCTTTACCAGTGCTGAATACTCCAGGGAAGAAAGGTGATGTCCTAGGGCTGCTCTGTGCAGCCTGCAGCTGTTACCAGAGGTTCTGCCCAAAAACCTCTGGGCTCTAACAAACTCTGCAACTGTATTTGAGGGAGAAAAAACTTGGCTCCCTTTTAAGATTGAAAGCATCCAAGCCAACAGTGGAGTGCTGTCCTCACAATCAGGTCCCTGTCAGTGGAAATGCAGCACAATTTCCTGTGCGCTCTGGTTTCAGCTGGGTACCACGGCCACTGTGGGACACAGCACCTGACAGGGGCAATACCTACCCTTCTACAGCAGAGCCAATGGAAATCCCCATTCTTTCTATCCCTGTTCCCTTCCTATCCTCATTCCTTCCAGCCACTGATAATGTTCAAGGGTAATGATCCTGGAGAGAGGCGCACGGACGTTCGTCTAGAGCCATGAAACGAGGCCACGTTGTAAATCTGCGGTCTTTGGGAGAATCCACCTGCATACCAGCCCTACCTAGAAGCTATCAGCAAAGACATTTGGTGGGAAGTAGAACTGTATCATGTGAAGAAGTCTGTTTATGATATACTACTTTGGCATAGCAATTCCAGCATCAAGAGCTCTGTTATTTGAGAAATTAAATCCTGCGAGAATCATTGAAAGTACAGAAATAGTGATGTCATTACAAAATTAACTGGCTATAAACCCAGAGGGTGACATGTCGGTTCATAAAGGGAATAGCAAAACATAATGCAGGGCACATCTGCTGCTCCGATTCCTGCAGAACCATCAGCCTATTGGTATCTGCAGACCACTTGAAATTGAACATCTGTTAGAAGCACTCAAAAAAGCAGCAGGAGAACCTGTACACCTTGCAAAACACTTTGCTGTCAGTAACATCATAGTTTCAACAGTGTATTCTTACAAAAATTGTTATAAGTCCCCTTCAAGTCCTAGATCTTCCTGGCATTGTTTCTTAAATAGTGACAGCATGAGTAATAGTAAAAATAACATGGACTTTTCAAAATACTTTCCTAACATTTTTATTACTTTTTATTTATGGTACCATTGCAACATGCAGACTGCTACAGAGTCTTCAAACAAAGACGGATATGATCTCTGTTCCAAGTAGGTTGGAATGAAGAAAAGGAAGATATATGAAGAGTAAGAGAAAAGGACATGACTTCTGGGCCAAGTGAAGGAGATGAAGAAATGCTTGCATTCTTGAAAGGGGATGCTGAGTTTGGGGCTTTAAGAAAAATACTCAGATGCTTAGGAACAAGACAGCCTGTGGAGACTGACCTGCCTCTTGTGAAGACCAGCAGTAAGATACTGCAGTGCATTTCACAAAACCTGTGTGCATGGTCGACAGTCGATTAAGTATCGTAATTTAACTGCATCATCTTAACTCTTCCCAGTCAGGTTGACAGCGTGTTTCTCCAAGCTGCATGGTCTGGCAGAGTCCAACTAATTTGCAATTTTCTTCTGTTTAATGAAACCAGAAATATATTTAAGCCACAGAGAGAAAGATTTCACTATTGATTAGCAGTGGTTGGTGTTGCAAAGTGACCTGACAGACATTTGGAATGCATCAGCTGCTTCATGGCGCTGCAGCCAAATATCTTGAAGCACAGTTTGCTCTCTTTCACTTTTATTACTTGCAGAAGAAGCGAACTCTGCCAGGGTGTTATTGGAAGGGATGTTTGCCATTTTAATATGTAATTATTCACACAAACTTGATGAAAACATGTTGCAATGGCTTTGATTTTTAAATAGGTAATGGTATTTACTTGTAGTAAAAAATGAGAATCATTATAAATTATTTGAGAAAGTGAATTAAAGTGTATTGCACAAGTCACAGAAAATGCCCAGTTTTATTCCATGAATATCAAAGTATTGTTTTGGATATATTGCCCATTTCAGTTTTTTTAATAATCAAAGAATTTTTATCCTTTTTTTCCAAGCTGGAACCTTCCATAGCCAAAGCAAAGCCTAACTGAGGGAGTCCAACACTAGTGCAAAGATGTGGAGAGTTACTGACGTGGACAGTTCAAATGGGGTTTCTGCCAAACCTTTGTCATTGTTCTGAAGCACTCTGCATGAGTGCCAGGGGTTTCTAATAGTGCTGAGAATTTTATGCAATGGACAGCCCAGAATTTAAAAGCCTAATGAAGTGTGCAAAGGAAGAGCATTAACACTAAACCCAAAGTGAGATATGTGCATTTTTTTTCTCCTGAGATGTTGTTTGGTAATCCGTTTTTTAATCAGTTCTGTGCCCATGAAACTTCTTTGGCTGCCCAGAAGACTCCACAATGATAGTTCCTATAAGAAAGCAACAAAGTGATAAGGAATATGTGGCCCTGTTTGGTAAACTTTGTCTCTTTTAGGGGGGAAAATAAGTAAAAGTGTTTCAGAGGGTGTTAATAAAATTGTTAAAGCTGCTTTCCAAAAGCTGCAAAGACACTCTGGAGCTGGTGCCTATCCTTTGTCATCAGAGGTACTGAGCACATTTTGGGTCTAGCAGATTTCTTCTTTTTGGAGGAAAATAGTAATTTTGGGGTCAGACCTGTTGTTTGAAGCTGGCAGAGTGGAGCTATGTCACAGAAGGAATCCAATGCCTAAAGCCCCTTTCCTTACCTGAGCTTCAAGTCACAGTCCATCTGTTTATCACCCAGGAGCTCTCCCTTTAATCTTTTTCTTAAATTTCTTGTCTCTGCAAGTCGTCTGATTGTGTCTGGTTTTATTTAATTGATTCATGTGGTGTTTGCTTCTGTGCTTTTAATCCCATACATTTAATTACAGAAAATGTTTCTGCTCCCTCCTTCCTTGGTGGAAGAATTGCTTTGTATTTATCCTCAAAGTGGAAGAGTGGCATCTTCAGTGAGATGTTGTGTTTGCAGTGAGAGGGATTCAGAAGTAGTTTTTTAGAAGGTTAGGCTGGTTCTTGGCAGCCAAGAAAAGGGGGAGCACAATCTGTGAGAGGGCTCATGCCTGGACGATGACACAGGAGCTGGCTCCTGGAATATGGTGTGAAACAACTTGTGAAAACATGGGAGCCAGTGAACAAATTCAATTTCTAAGTTTCTCTGAGATGACTACAGCCAAGGGATGCTCTTCATTTGTGTCTGCTGAGCACTGGTCATCCCACAAGGGTAATGAAGAAGGTGTTGGAGCCATGCTGCTGAGTCACATCACCTTTGAGCTTCCAGTCAGAAGGTTGATGGTAAGCGTGTGTGACGATTTGCAAAAAATGCTGATCCTTTTCAATTGGCTATTGGTCCGGAAAGTTGGGAACCATTGACCTAACTTATGTCTCTAAGGTCAGGGAGACGGATTTCCAACGATTTGTGCCCAGGATCGGACATCAGCCTGCTAGGAGCAGCATGAAGAAAGGTTGCTGTCACAATGAAGTATCACTTCTTCTTAGGATGGACTACTTTCCCCTTATTTTTTCTCCAGAATGCTTATTGTGCCTGACCTGGTTTCAGAACATCTTGTATTTTACAAGACACAACAATACTTTGGATCAAAATTATATACTAGGGTAGATGCCACAGGGTGAAAGTGGCTCCAATGAGTCTCAGATCCAGCAAGGGGCAAATTTCTTTGTGGGCCTGTTAATCACTTTAAACAAAATTGCTCCCCAAGTTGTTGGGAATCACATGTTCACCTCTGTAGCCATGTATACCTGTGCAGGAAGTGAATAAATTCCTGCTGCCTTGCTGGGTGGCTCTCTGCATGAACATCACTGACAGGGTTGGCTCTGTCCCTCTCAGTGTAGGTCTTTGCAGAATGACCTTGGTCTGGATGCCTGTGCCAGTGTTTTTGTGTTCAGGAGATGCATTGTTCAATTATTTTAGAAAATGTTGGTCTCAGTCAGTCCATGTTGTTTCTTTCCTAGTGAAAGGTTATTATTTTCTCTGCAGTGTTTGTGTTGCAGCAGAAGGTCTGGGAGAAAAGGTTGAAGGAGGGCAGCCAGGGCTGCTAGAAGGGTTGCTGGTGTTTCTGAGGGACAGAGGGAGCAGCCTTCACCCGTGGCAGACATTTGTTATAGGTTCCCTCTAAGATCAGGAAATGAGTACAGTCATCGCTTTGTAATTAACTGTGAGGGGAAATCTCGGGAGATGGCTAAAACAGATTTGTCCACTTAGAGAAGGAACGCCGTGACTTAACAGGTGTATGGTGCCTGTGTTGCACTACTTAGGAGTTCTTCAGGCTTGGCTGCAAACAAAATATTATCCAACTATAATAACATCGTGAACCCAAAGACCTTAACTGGTTTCATTATCAAGTGAGTGCCTGAGGGGAAATACACAGATGGAAAGGCATTCCTTTCCTTTGGTATAATGCTCTGGTGCCAGAGAATTTATGGCCAGGATGTGGCTGGCCCTTGCATGGGCGACTGCAAGGGGGAAACGCATGAAGTCATTCTGGTATTCCTTTTTTTTTTTTGGTTGTTATCTTGTAGCCTGTTAAAGAGGTGAGTTTTCATTGCCATGCCCAAGCTTGGGGACAGCATGCTGCAAATTACAAGGTGGGGTTTGTGCTATCCCCTTCTCTCTACTGGTCTCTCCCTGGGAGACAAGGAGGGAACAGCCCTGTGTGGAAAACACGTATTACCCTGACAGGTGGATTCAGGCTACTGTAGGTCAGAGTGATGCTCAGCTGGTGTTATCTTCATAGAATTTAATTCATTGCAGGATGTGCTGGAGGGCTGATCAGAAGTGGTCCCCTAAAAGTTATGAGTTACGGCGGTTTAAGGGGGGTTGTTTTCTTTGGGTGTTTTTTGGGTGTTGGGTATTTTTTGTTTCATTTTATTTTTTGTTGTGGTTTTTTTTTTTTTTTTCCCTTTTCTGGTGCAGACAAATCTTGGAAAGATCAGCTCTTTGTTGTGTATCTCCACCCTGTGCTCTACTGGCTGGAGATACCATCTACAAGGCAGAGCCCTATAGCTCAGGCAATCTGAAAAGCGACACATGGTGGGGGGGTAAAGAAAGAGAAAGGAGGAGATATTAACTCATCATTTAGCTAGCTGAGGTGTCTATACTCTTTTCCAGTTCATGAGTTATCCTGTGCTTTCTCAATTACAGATTTCAGCAGAAAGGTAGGAAAGTTACGTTTTTTAAATCTGTGACCAGAGAGGCTGCTGTTCCCTGGAGAGGAGTCTGGTCTGTTAATTTTAGAGAACCTGCATCTGAAGATGCAGAGCACATTAGTTAGTTGTCTAAAATACTGTTGTGTTTTTTAGAACTAAACAAATACAAAAAGATGGAAATTGCGTGCAGGATCCATGTTATATTTGTAAGTGTGTGTGTGTGCATGCACATTTAGACTTATTTGAGAACCCCAAAGGTATTGAAGCAAAAACTAAATAAATAATGAAGTTGTGGTTCAATTGTAAATGTTAATGTTTCAGTGAGAGGCTGAAGAAGTTCTTTTATTATTCAAATTGGCTTGTTCTTTCCTTGTTTATTTACTAGTTTGCCCTCTTTTTGAACATTATATATGATTTCGCGGTTAAGAGTTCACAAATCTTAAAATGTTGCCTTGTTGTCAATGACACTGATCATACTGCAAAGGTCTTTTCAGAATTTTATACAGATCAAATAGCTCTGTTTGTTAAAAAAGGTCAGAAAAAAGATCACTAGAATCTTTCATTTTTGGCAAAACTACTTATTTTTTTCTTAGTCTGGGTCATAAAGATAGCTGAACAGAACTGCTTCTACTGAATTTATTGATTAAAAACAAGCAACCACCCCCTTTCCCCAGCCTTCCTCCTCCTTCTAACAGACATCTGGCATGGAAAATGTAAGCTAGGTATTTTTATCAAGGCTGTAAGCACCAAGTGTCTGCTATGATGGCTACTGCAGGGAAGCATAAGAAAAAGGAGCTTCAGCAGCTCTGTTACAGACACTTCTTTGTTTGAAGATGTTTTGCACAGGTGTTAAAATATGATGCCAAAGTACATCTTGATATTAACACACTGTACATTGATGTGTGTAGTTAACAGCACCCACCTGTATGATGGCATTTTTCTGACTCTTGCCATCCTTTGAGATGTGTGTGTCTGAGGATCTAATCCATCTAAGCTTCTGGGCACCCTGAGCTACAAATGAAGTCAGAGAGCTGCAGGCTCACAGCTCCTGGCAGGATTATGCACCTAGTGAGCTATTGCTCTCATTATGTTGCACTGCAATATATCATCAGTGTGAAACATCATCCTAATGATGCATTAGTGTAATACATCATCAGGGGAGTCCCACCAGTAATGTATTACTCCAAGTGTGGTGCTACTTGGTAAGAAAATCATCTCACAGTCCTTGTGTTGTTTCAGAACAGCATGAACAGAGGGCAAAATATGTTGCTTAAGATTGATACAGCTTCCCAATTTCATAATTCTGCTAATGGTGGGGGTACCTTCTGTATGCTCTGAGTTTGTGAATGTGTTTTCAAAGAGGTGTGTTTGGGCCATCTTTGGTTGCACTGCTCTTTGGAAGGAGCAGGCATTGATTCTTTAGATGGTTGGCTGGAGGGTTCCAATAGGAAGCTGTAAATCTGCTGCCCAAGTGCCTGTTATATAGTTCCTGAGGGTGGGGAGAGGGTTTATGAAAACTTGGTGCCAAAATTTGCAATTTTAAGGATTTTTCTAGTGTCACCCTGATACGTCTCCCTGTTTCAGTCACATGGGCTAAGGTAAATACATTTTAAAGGCACGTCTTGCAAAAATTAAACCCCTCCATTTCATGTGTCAACCCACTGATTTTCTTTGGTCTGAAAGATCCTATGGCAAAACAGTCCTTCCCATGGCAGTTGTCTCAAGGGCAAGACTTACTTCAGGGGGAGAGGCAATCAGGTGGTTTTGCTTTATGCTTCTGAATCACAGTTGTGATGCTGTGATGTGCTCCATGGGATTGCAGCAGTCCCAGGGAATGCCAGATGGAGGACTGTAGTTGCTAGTGGTCCACCTTATATACAGGGACTGCAAATGAAAAATCTGTAGTAGGGTTGAAGGAAATGTTAACTACAAAATAGACAGTCCTGGAACATGCTTTTATACATGGCCAATATTTTCTAGAATGATTTTTGGATGCATCAAGTCAACAGGTGCAAGAAAAGGAAAGCTAAAGTGATTCTGAACTTCAGTGTGCTTTTGAAGCTGCATTGCTTATATTTGATGCTGAAATGCTGCACACAAGTTGTTTTTTAAAAAAATCTTCCCAATCACAGAAAAATTTCATCAAAACCAAAGGGTGGTTCTAGAGTAGGTTGACCAAAATTTGGTTTCCCTTTGCTTCTGATTTTCTTGTATTACCATATAACTGGTCTGAGGAGCATGATTGTGGTCTTCTTGAGATTTGTCAGTCACCCCTTTTTTTTTCCTGTCATGCTTCCATAAGCTCTTTACCAACTGCTTCTCTCTGCATACCCAAGTCAGTAAGATACTATGACAGCATAACTGGTTTTGCAGGAGCACTTACTGAGCCTTCTGTTACTGTAGGAAAATGGAGATTTTTATAATGCTGTACCTTGTTTCATTCATTCACAGTGTTGCTGTCCTGGTCCAAAGTATGTACATGTTGGTATAACACAAGGAGAACTTCAGTGGTGTCATTCTTTTATGTCATTCTTTTACTGGTTAAGTGTTCTATGGGCTTATTTAGGCAGCAAAAACAGTATTCCAAGCCAAAAGAACTTCAGTTGTAACTTTCTTGAAGCCTTATTTGGGCAAAGTATGAATGGCCTTAAAAGACAGTAACAAGTTTATTTCTTAAAGTGGTGCTAGGTTAACATCATTATCACAAATCACACCGTCCTCCACATCAGGGTCTCCTTCACTGCTGTAAGGAATGCAAACCTGTTCATTTAAAGCTCCTGCTTGAGGCTGGTTTAGGATCCCAGAGGTCCCAGTTCTCTCTCCAGGAGGATGGTGGGGCTGCCAGTGCAGTAGAACTCCCTTGTGGCAGTGCAGAAGCATGGAAGGAATAAACCTTTGTCTGTACATCAGGCGTGGGCAGAAGAGTTGAAGTCTGGGGACTCACTTCTCAGCATCATGTCTGATAACTGCCTTTGGTTTTAAACAAAAATGAAGATCAGCCTTGTTGGCTACATTAAATAAAGAAAATCCAATAAAAGCAAAATCCATCCACTGAAAAGCAGGAATTGAAAGACAGAGATCATTAAATGAGTTGATCTTTATGGTTTTTAAGGTTTTAAGATTAAAATGACTTCTTTGTTTCCCTGCTGTTGTTTGAAGTCAGGTTTTCTTTCCCAACCTGCCTGAATTCAGCCCCAACAGTGAAAAGTTTTCATCAACAAAAATTAAAAATATGATAAACTTAATTTTCTGATTTGGCTGCTGCTTGGGGTTTGTTTTTTACCTTCAAACTACTCAGCTCATGTCTTGGAGCCATCTTGTTAGAGAAACACTGCCCTTCTCTGTGTATACAGAGAGTGCAATGAATCAAGATTTGCTGTAAATAATGTTTGCAGAGTGAAGTGTTTCTGCCAAATTCCCCCAGCTTATTGCATAGTCATATAGGGCAGGTTATTGTGTTAATAGATTATTAAACTCTGCATGTGCCCTTTAACCTTCTCTGAACTTTTGTCCTTGTCTTTTAGAGGGAATTAACTAAATCCAAATTAGTGGTGGGCAGTCAATCAGCAGTCAGATGGGGTTTTTGACCTCACCGGTATGTCCTGTTGCATCGTACTGTGCTTTGTTCTTCCATCAGGCTGCACCGTGACTCAGGCATCAACATGACACGTCAGAGATATAACGTGATGTGACACGGCCAACAAAAATATCAGTTAAGGCTTCTGTGGGTAGTTTCAATTCGTTCAGTTCATGGGTTATTCCTTGTCCATTCATGTGTCGATAAAGGGTTCAGCAGTTTTCAACTTGCTGGCTCTTAAATGAAAGGGAAAACAACCAAAAAAAAAGCACCAAAGGAAAGAAAGGATAGCAAAGACCCTCATCCTTCAGCTGGGTTCCCCTGTGTTCAGTGCCCAGGCTTTGCACTGTGGTTCCAGCTGGTGATATTTGGAACCTGCAAGTTAATTAGAAAGAGAAATTTCTGCAGCTAGCAATGTAGATATTCTGGGGGAAAAAAACATTGCCCCGGGGGAGGAATGATATTTGAGCAGATTTATAGTGCTCTGAGTGTGCATATGAATGAGATGATGGCCGTCAATGTGGCTTGCTGCTGTGGGGAACTGTCAGCTTTGCTCACATGGAAGGCGATCTGTGGAGGGGAGCAGTGAGAATGATGAGAAAATAACGATAAAAATTAATTCAGTTTTATAGTTGGATTAAAAAATTCTTAAAGTATGTAAAAGCAGACTCTCTTTATCCTCTGGAGGGGAAGGGAATAAGATTAACACCCACCTAGACAAGCATCTCAGATCAAGTCTGCTAAATATGGCGGTGGGGAGGAGATTGCCATGTGATGAAGCCCCATGTTCCCCTTGCATATCGGTGAAAATCACCCAGACCAGAATTTGAAACATTCTGGTTTATTCTGCTCTGACAACATGTACTGCTGGTTTTGGTGGATATGGAAAGGTCGTGGTGCTACAGGGCAGTGAGAGGGAGGGGTTTGCTGAGGGCCACAGCTGGGCCAAGCCAAGGGATGTGTTCCAGCCTGGACCACGTTTAAGAATAAGTCTGCGATGCTCTGCTGAAGCATTGTTGAGGTGAGGGTGCTGTGTGTGACTGACACCCATGTGGGGCTGTGGCGCTGTCTCCCACCTCGCTGTGCGGGCTGGAGCATGCTGGTGGCCAGCATCCTGAGAGGGGCGATGGATGGGTAGGGCTGGTTCATTAATTACTTTTCTTTGACAGAAGAATTGCATTTTCTGAGTAGACGCTGAGAGAATGTTAAGTGGGCCGGCCAGCAGTTTTAAGGATTGCTTTTGAATCACTCCTTTCACTTTTATCTTTCTCAGCTTGAATAAATCTCTAGAGGTTGCTAATTACAGCATGTTTTCTGTAGCACTGGAGTGGCACGCAGCACATTTTTAACCTCGCCTTCCACAGAGGTTGGGCTTCCCTTGGCGTGCATGTGGAGGAACAGTTGTGTGTTGCTAAACTCTGTCATTCAGAGGCCCTTCTGTTTTTAAATATTTCTCAGTGCAGCCTGCTGTCATTTACAGTGAGCCTGTATTGAGATCATTAAACGGAAAGTTTAAGATTAATTCCCTTTCAGGGCAAGAGGAGGAGGATAAATAACCAGTCCCGCTCAGTGTTCATTCTTAATGACTCCAGCACAGTGTGAAAGCGTAAACAGTTTTGACAAAAGGTGTAATTGATTGTTTGGGTTTGACTGATCACTCAAAAATGTAGCGTGTCCTCATTCAGAAGGTGCTCTGTAAGGTAATGAATGTGATACTGTTAGAAAACAGGGTCTCGTGCTAATCAAGGCCGCAGTTCCGTGCTGAGGCTCTGCTCGTGGCCAGGCTGGTGGCTGCTGGGATTGCTGCTGCTGCTCCAGCCTCCTGCACCATGGTGGCTGCAGCCTCCTTTTCTTGGGTGCCCCTCTCATCCTTGGGGAGCCAGTTCAGAAAACCAAACTGCTACCACATGTGAGGAAAATTTAAAGTGAAACGTTTTCTGCCAGTTTAGATCCCTAAATTGTCGAGTCAGTGGCCCAGGTTAGATGAACACTGAGGTTGGCATGAAGGGATTGGGATCTCGCAGCTGTGAGCTCGGGGAGGAGGAAGGTGGGACATGTTTTTCAGTAGTAAATGGCCAGTAGATGTGCAAGCTGAATTCCAGAGTGTGGTGATGGGGCACGCTAACAGTGAAGGTGGTGGTGGTGAGGTTATCCGTAGGCTTTCTGCATTCTCCAGCTGCCACCTCTAGTTTATTGGGAATGAAGACGAGAGCTTTAAAGACCACCTACTGTTTGCAACCTCTATGCCCTGTGGGCGTATTCATTCTGTTCACATCATGTCTAGATCTAACCTTGTCTTTTTCTGTCCCCTTTTCCCCGTGTTAAGTTTTTCTAAATGCTTCTCTTTCATCCCTTAATGTGCTAGTCTTTATGCTGATTTCTGTGCCTCCATGATTTCCCTGTCAGAAGTGTGGGTGATAAGCAGATCAACAGTATCTTAGAGATGAAATAACTTGTTTTTACATATTTGTGGAAGAGTGTTTCATATCCACGAAGGGGATCTGCAGCAATGAAAAGTGAGAAAATATGGGAGGGATGCATGAAGCACCAGTGAATGGAAATGCCTGAGAATGCAAGTATTAAATTCCTACCATATGAAAACGTTCTGGGTGTATACAACAAACAGAAGACTCGTATAATGCTCACGGCCTTAGGTTGTCTCTAGGAATGCAGGACTGTTTGAAAAGCTGAAACTGGGCCAGCCCATTCATACTATGGCTTTGTAATGCCAGTTCTGACTCTCTTGGGCTTAGCTAATCCTTTCCTCCCTCATCTCACAAAACCAGGAGTAGAACACCTGCAAGAAAAATTGAACAGTTATCTGAGTAAGTCAATGGTACCAGTTAATGTTTAGATGATAGACTGAAAAGGATATCTATCCTTTGGGATATCTTTTGGAGCTATTTAAATAATATTTTGGGGTTTTTTTTGCTATGTATTTTGTTTCTCATAAAATTTATGAAATGACTGGAGAAGCACTACTACTGTGCTAATTGAGGGTAATAGGTGATTAGACATTGGTTTGAGCAACATCATGAAAGGTGGCCAGAGTCCTTGTGGTTGAATCAGGTGTGAAAAGCTCACAGGGTAACCAAAACCTGACTGTGTCTGTGGCTAGGTGATACCTCTTCTGAATCTCTAGATTCTTCCTACCTAGGGAGTGCTGATGTCACTGCTTTGGAAGGCAAAATAAATTGCAAGGTTTTCATCAAAATGATTGCTCAGTGATACAAATAAATTTTCTGGAAAAGCAAGGTTGAGGGTAGAAACTGCTCTGAGCTTCCTCACCAGTCAGCGCACGCACATGCATAGTTCTTGTCTTCATTATAGATAGGGATGGAATTCTATGGCTGAAGAGTATGTTTATGCCTTAGGCAGAGGATTGCTGAATAGCTGGGAAAGAAAGCTTTCCTGCTTATCAGAGGGACACCACCAATGCCCTGCTGTTTGTAGCATCAGCACTTATGCCTGGTTAGTTGCTTCATATCTTAGTGCACGTTGCTTTGTACTTTCCAGTGCTGCTGCCTCCTCCTCTTTATTCCTTCTATCTTTCAGGTTCTGGGCCATGGAGTGTAGCTGGATAATAAGGCTGATATTAGAGGAGAAGGGGTGAGAAGTACAGTTCATCTATTTGTGTTTCCTTTTCCTTCACTGTGAGTTCATCCACTCATGTTGTTATTGCTGTGCACATCTGGGATTCTTTCTACAGACGATGCGAAGTGTTTCCAATTTCTCCTTCTCCTTGACAAATTGAGACCTAGACTTGGGTCTCAGGCTTTTTTTCTTTTGTTCATTCAGTTGGCTGTATATCTGTGTTTTCTTTTTTGTTTCTTATTTTCAGAATATGGCAAAGTACCCAGAGGACTTGCCCTTTTGTTTGCCCTTTTCTGAGTAATTTTCAGCTTGTCAACCTCCTTTTGGAAAAAGGCGCCAGAAGTTTTGGTGTGCCATAAATTCTTCATTAGCATCATTTACAGTTGCAAATACTGACTTCCTTCTCCACTTTCCATATGTGAGAGATGCTTTTCTCTGTGACTGGTTTGTGTGGTAATTGTATATTTAACTGGTCAGCCATGGTGATGATAAATGCCTTTAAGTCACAGCTTTTCAAGTGTGTCCTATGCCATTTGTGGGCAAGCTGTATTTTTTATTTGTACATATGTGAACTTGAAATTAGATGATACTGGGAGGCTGGTTATGTGAGGCTGAGTCTCCCCTATCAATTACTGTGCTTCACTCTCCGGAACTGATCTGGTCTGATGTTCTCTTACCTAGTACTGTTCTTCCAAAAACCTTTGTCAGGGATATTGTTACTATTACTCACTTTATCCCCCAGTTACTGACAGAATTTGAACAACATTGGATTGAGACCAAATCCATGTAAAATTGCCATAGAAATATCTGTAATTGCTGATAGCTTCCCATCTACAATTACTTTTTAGGATAGATCAGACAGCTTTTTAATCTATTTTATTCTGTATTGATTATGTCCACTGATAATTTTTAATTGGAATGTCATGTAAAACTAATTCAAATGCCTGACAGTAGTTTTAAGGGTGTTATTTCCCTAACAGTATTTCAAACCATTTGTGTAATGATACCAAGCTTATGCAACAAGACTGCTTTCCCATAATACTTTGTTGATTTTCATTAGTTGTGCTACCAATCCTTAATTCTTTACTGATTGCATTTGTAACAGCTTTCATGTTATTTTGCCTGAAGTCAATACCAGGTTAGCTGATCTGTAAATACCTAGCTCATCCTGACTGCCCTCCTAAAATACTGGCAGAAAATCAGCTTTTTCAGCTGGCTGCAACATCTCTCCCCTAGCCTGGGAGACATGATGGGATCACTGACAAATGCCTACCATGTCCTGCTGCACTGTCCCCATGAATGAAGTTTTAGCATGAGTCCTGGTTCATGTGCATCCCAGAGGCTGGCTACAAGAAATACATAAACCAGGAGTAACCTATGGAAAGGAAAATTATCATATTAAAAAAAAAATTATTTTACTCTGTCTCTACTATCAGTATGTCTGTGAGGTGGTGGTACCAATGCACATGATGATAATGACCATAAGCTCATGAGTGACTTCATGCTCTCAGTCTTATAAACCTGATGGCATCTCAAAGAATGCATATGAAGCACTAAAAATGTAAGATTTAAGATAGTGAGAGGAGGACAGCAGGTAAAAGTTGGGTAGCCTTGCCTACTGGCTACTTAATCACTGGGCACTCTGCTTTGAGGAGCAGATGGCAAAAATGGTATGTACAAGGTGGTATGGTAATGAGCATGCTTGCACATGGATAAACATAGAGTGACTTCCATGAGGGAAGAGGAAAGATCTGGGAACAGTGATGAGAAAAATCTGTGGGCTTTGATGCCAGTACATTTCTCTATTTGGCTTGAGGAAAACTGATGCAGAACTTGACACATTCTTTTAAGTTGATTGGAAATTTGTCTTCCTCCTTATTTTGAGAGCAGTTCTGAACTGGCCCATAATTGTCAAAGTGAAGAAAGGAAATCCTGTATTCTCTGCTATTATGGCTTAAAGCACTTTTTCAATTAAATTATCATTAGGGTTACATCATGAAAGGTATCAACATAATCCGTTTAAGTATATCTTATAAGGCTCTTTACTACCAAGAAAAATCTCCTGTCTTTCAGGTACCAAAGTTACAGGAATTAATCAATCATGGACTCCAGGGGAAAATTCAGCCTTGATGTAACTCAGTAGTAGGCATTCATTTATTTCATGCCTCGGCGTGTATCTTTGTCTGCAAGGATTTTATATTTGTATTATCACAGGACTTTTGTGCAGCTCTTGCATGAGGCTATTACAGCAAGCACAATAACCACTCTGTACACCAGCATTCCCTGCTATTTTGGTTTCTATTTGATGTTGTGTTTTCACTTTACCTGGGGAGTATTTTTGCCTGGAGGAAATGACTGAGAAAAGAGGCATATTTGAAAAGCTAGGAATCAAAGAAAAATATTTCCGAGCACAGTGAATAATTAGGAATCAACTCACTGTGCCATGGCTGGAGAGTATTTATTGCATGTAATTGAAAATTTTCTCTGAGATAATACTATTTTTTTGAGACCTTTGTGGGACAATCAATCCTACCATATCTTGTCTGGTTGCCTCGAATACATATGTTATTATTTTCAGAAAACCAGTGTGGCAAGGCATATAATTGTGTCCATGTTACAGCTGGGTAACTAAGGCATGGTGAAGCTTATATTTTAAAAACATTGCCATTCAAGTTGTGTTTGGAAGTCATTCCTGCTTGTGTGGGATTTCTCACCAGGAGAGAAGTTGGGAGTTTCATGAGGGTCTGCCAACAATTTTGAGATTTGAAGCTTTGTGAAGGAATAGACTTTCTCCTTCTTTTTTTTTTCCCTCTTTTTACTTTCTTTTTCTCTGCTTGCTCCACCCCTCAGTTGATAATTGCTCACCTGCCAGCTGATAAGCTAGCACTCCTGTGTGGGAGGAAACATTGCCAAGCACTGCCCCGTGACATGGGACAGTTCTCTAGCAGCTGACACAGAATTTCCCAGTGAGGTTGGGGTGGGATCTGTTGCCATTTTCCTTCTGTGCTGTTCCAGACATCATAAACATGTCTAATTTGCAATGATTTGAATATGTGAACAGAAGCCAGTTTCAGAGTATTGCTATTTATGTATTTGTTCCTGCAAAAGTTATCCATCACAAGTGAACAGACTTTTGATAGACCTTATCTTTACATAGAGTGCAAGTACAGTACATTTTGGTACTTCCTGTATCATTTTTCTGAGAGGCAAACTGCAAATGAAAGCCAAAACAAATGAAAACCTCTATGATTTCCTGATGCAAAATAACATTTCCAATTTTAGAGGACAAATGTTTAATCAGTCTGCATCATGCAAGCATGGAAGAGGGAAGCCAGCTTTTTTATCTTAGAAAATATGTAGTGCTAGTTCTGACATAGAGCTAGGACAAGGCTGCTCATCCTAGAGAAAAAAAAACAAACAAAAACCTAAAAACCAACAGATTTTCAGTTGCTGGAGCACCATACCTCTGCGTTGTGTCGGAGCAGATTTTCCCTTAAATAAGAGGTATTTTGAGTAAGTGTTTAAAACCACTAATTTGTAACTCTAAAGAATTTCAGTTTAAACGTCTGCCAAATGACAGCATGTAGACTGGCTTTTAGATGTAGGAGATTTTTTTAATGTTATCAAGAATCTGCATCCCCCATGACGTTCAAGTTGCTGTTACAGCATGATCCATGTTCAGAACAAACTACAGCTCCCTATTTTAGCATTTTTGTGATCTCTTGGCATCTCTTCCTTCACGGTCCCAAACTTTGTAGTGTTTTCTGTCCAGCCATCCAGGTCTTTCTCAGCAGCATCTCTTGAACTTGTATTTTAACCATAATTAATATAAATGATGTCAAACCCTTGTGGTTTGCATATTTACCTGGAGACTGAAAAGACAAGGGTGTTCGTGTGAGTGGCAGTCTGTCGGTGCCAGTGAGTATCCTTAGCGCTGCACGCGTGGAACTCTGCCATGGCTCCCGTCAAAGCTGCTGATGGAGACGAGCAGGATGCCGTCAGCGGTCGGCACGCTCCTTGTTCGAAATTCAGCTGTGTATTTATCTCTCAGAAACACTCAGGTCTTTTGTGAAACCGTGTAAGCTTAATTTCGAGCCCATAGCTGATCGTTTTCTCTGTTTGATGTGAGCTAGTCTCTTGAGGTGGCTGGCGTCCTGGAGTGAAGAGATGGAAGTGAGAGATCGGCTAAATCTGCTGTTGCTTAGCGTCTCTGCCTTTGATACTGTCTCCAGAGACTGCACTGATCTCTTCTTTTCAGTCAAGAGTCTACATCCTCGCTGGGGTTTTGATGGGAGATTCCTTTAAGGCATTTTGTACTGACAAGGTTATTTTTTCCATGCACATACAGTAGAATTTCATAGAAACCTTCAAAGAAAGGGGTTTTTTTCCGCTTTTGAACTGAGTTCACAGTTGCTTAGGTTCTTTAAAATTACTAAGAAATAAATTATAAGAGTGGCTTAATTAACAGTAAGTTAAGATGAAAGATGCCTGTTGTTTTTCATACAGCTACACCATTTTTTTCATAGATATCTGTGGATGTTGAAAAGTGGCAGTTAGTAGAGCTGCCTGGGTTTTTTTGCTGAACACAACCCCTAGCGAGCATTGGCATTAGGCATTTGATTTGTACATTAAAAGAAGAACCTGTGTGTTGCACAGAATTGCTGTCTTTGCAGACTTCTGCCTTTGCCTATGGGCGAGGTCATAGGTGTTGCCANTTTTTTTTTTTTTTTAACCCCAACTGTTGTAGAATTATACTTCGTTGCAAGCCTGGGAAACTGGTATTTTGAGGGATTTTTTTCCTCCTTTTTGCAAGAAAGGTTTTCCTTCTTAAAATAAGAGACAAGACAAATCGAAGATGTGAGAAATCCTTATTGACTGCTTTTCAGCTATTTATTTCCTAACAAGAAAGGCTTGCAGCATCTTGGTCATATGTATGTAAGTTTGCTTGTTTTTAAGGAAAAATCTCGGTGTTTTTGCCTGAAGTAAAACTGGTTCATAGTTTCACTGAAAAATTATTCTGCGATGTAGTTTGAGACCCAGTGGAGGTGACTGCTCTCAAGAACAACTTTTCTGATTTTCCCTTGTAAACTATTCTATTAGGGATTTTAACAACAACAAAAATATACTGATGAGATTAGTCTTTTTTGTGCTGAATTTCCTTAATTTTAGAGTTGTTCTCCGTGCTGTACCTGCATGTACCACGTGGCAAATCAAAGCTGCTGATTCAGCTGTAGGCACAAAGGAGAAGTGCATAATCCAGCTTTATGTTTGCTCTGTGTTGATGAATTGCATTTCAGGGTCTGCAGCTATGGATACCTGCATGACAGAGCCAGATCTACCCACAACAAAGACAGGTCTTTTGACTTTTCCACAGGGAAATGCTGAGAAGTTTGAGTGGGAACAGCTAGAAGAAGAGGCTGCAGCAATACAGCCCCCTGTCCTTCTTATGGGAATTATCTCTGAAGTATGGTGCACTGATTTCCATTCGCTGTCGTTATTAAATATTCAGAACAAGGGATTAGGGATATCACGGAAGTGCAGACAGATCCCTCTAATGATAGCATGACTGTTAGGAGCATGCCAGTATGTGTCAGAGAGAAATTGCAATCCAGGCTATTTAGATCTGTGATAAGATCTTATTCTAGTGCCATTATAAAGTCTTGTGTTAATTGAGCAAATCTCTTTTGAAGTTGTTTCATTTCCCTCATTACGTGTCAGAGCAAATAATGGCTATTCTAATGTGCTAATTAAATTTATTTATTGATCTACCTTTTATTTAGAGGAGACAATCCAAACAAGATGCTGTAGTATGTATTGTGGAGGCACGTGGCAAAGCATGCCCACAGTTTGGTATGGCCATGGAGAAGCTGCTCTGCCTGGGGTTTCGTTTCAGAACAGCTCAGAGTAGTAATGCAGACGAGTACATTAATCTCCTTAACTATTCAGAAATGAAAGACCGGGTACAATAACTTATTATTTATTGCTCTTCCAACATGTCTGTTTCATAAGATTCGCCATTAAAATTAAAATATAGGCGCTATAACGGCCGGTTTAAGAGAGTCTGTGGCTTTGCTGTTCGGTGCTGGAACATTTGTCACTGTCATTTCCAGCAGGTTTCCTGCCACGCTGGTGCCCTCTGCCAATGGGGTGGCAGAGGGGTTGCATGGAAACAATGCCAGTGGTTACTTAGGAGGACCCAAGAGGTCGGGTTTGGCGGCAGGCAGGCAGGGAAGGTGCGGTGTTGGTGAGCTACTGAGAGCTGGAAGAGGCAGCAGGCACGGTTCATTCTTGCTATACAGTGGCCCCACTGAAACAAAAGGGAGAGGTTGTTTTGGTGNTGCAGAGGGATGCATGAAGCCACTGCTTTGTGCAGCCGTGAAGCCAGAATTAGGTGTGTAGGCATTTTAATAGCTACCCATGCCTCCAGAATGATTTTGTGTGTAATAAACTTTTACTAGGAGGAGGACAATAACTATTCATTGCATGGCATAACTTCATTTTCATGTGTATTACCGATTTAGCCCTAATCTTTCATTACATACTTAAACAAAATTATCCTTAAGATTCTTGGAAACAAATCAAGAAACTAAAGGTAGACCCTGTAGTAGATGTCTCTGCCCATGCTATGCTGTAATGCAACTCTCCTGACTATTGATTGATTTATTTCACTGCACATAAATGTGCCAAATCCTATAAAGCCACGCTGCTTGAAACACCATATGAACACACAGCCCCTGCTTTTAGAGTTCAACATTTAATCAGAGGAGATGGACAAATAGGAAGAGCCGAGGTAATGGAGAAGGGAAGCATGGCGATTAGGTTTCCTTGCCCAGGGTAACATGTGGAATTTGTGGCAGAGCTGGACACTAAACCTGGATGTTCCAAGCTCTGGTATGGACTGCCAACCCCATGGAGGATGTGGCATTTCCTATTATCTCAGGTGGGATGGAACCCCATGAGGGCTCCAGTCAGGTGCTCTGCTGGAAGGAGGGCCAGCTCCAAGATTAGCCCAGCCCACTCCCAGCTTTTTCCAGTCTGGATCTGACTGCGGGAAGGTTTGCATGGCCACTGTCTGGAGACCTGCCTGGCTTCTTGTGGAAAGTATCCTCCCTTGTGTTCAGCCAGAGGCATCTCTTCTTGCCACCTTCCCCTCCTCTCATCTTGCAAATAAAGGATGATAAAACATACCAGTTATTTCATAGGCTAACAGTGGATGGCCAAAATCAGACCTGTGATCTGGGGGCCAAAAATACCTTCAGCAGGTATTTGGAAACCAGAACACAACAGTAGATTTCAAAGAGGGTTGGCTCTTCCAAATTTCTTTTTTGAGTTAACAGTTGTAGTATGAAAGTGCTTCCCCCCTGCCAGGCCAAGTTTTTCTTATGTTTCCTCTGAAGTACCATTTCTTTACCAAATTTACAAAAACTTGGCCAGTGTTGTGTAACAGGGTATTCAGCTGTTGGTTGTTATGTTATGTTGGCATTGAGTAGGTATTTGTATAACTGATGTTTATATATAGATCTCTCTATCACTCTGCCTCTTGAGCTGCCCTTTTATTTGAAATGGCTTTGAAATTCAATTTATATTTAATTACAACACATGTATAAATCCAGTATTAAGGGTGAAGGGTTTCATTGTTGTCTTGGCCCTTTTTATAAACTCATTTAATGGGATTGTGGGTAGTCAGCACTGTTCAGGATTTTGTCTCTGAAGTTTCCCTTCTTTTGGTATAATAACAACTTGTCTATCAGATAAAGGGCTTTAAAATTATTTTTTTTTTAGCTGTCTGTTGAAGGTATGTGCCCAGAGGGGTCGGGTTATGCAAAGCTTGTGTGTCATTCCTGCTTTTTGTGCAGGGAAGTTTTTCTCAGCTGGGAGAAAATCTGGCATTTAACTCTCAGACCATGAGTCCCTTTGGCATTTGGGCAAGCCCGTGCCCAACAGAGCTGGCATGAGTGGTGCCTCCCCACCAGTCAAACCCTGCCAGGGCTGCATGTTGATCCTCACTGAGCACAGCAGAATTAAAAAACTACCTCACTTAGCCAAGGCAGCAAAGGTAAAAACGTGATATGCAGCCTGGTATTTGTTTCACCTGTGAAACTGTTCTCCATTTAAATTTAGCTGTGAATAATCTGGCAAGGATGTTGGAAAAAAAAGAGAGCAGCTGACAACCTCTCCATTACCTGAAATCAAATATTTCACCTCTCCATCACACTCTTGCTCTGGGAGCAGGAGGTGACGGTCTCTGAGCCTCTCTGCGAGCGGAGCTGCTGCGAGTGCTGCGCTGGCTGACTCAGCCCATGGGATCAATGGTTTCCAAAGGGTTTCCAGACCCTACTGGGGTTTGGGCTGAGTCAGTAAGGCTGTGAGGGTTAGCCAGTGGAAAGTGCAAGGTCTTGCATAGGTGACAGGTCTGACCCAAGGTCTTGTTTCCACATGTATTTGTGTTTCCCTTTGGCCTGAGAAAAGGCAAAACTGGTTCTTGCTCAGGTTGTCTCAGCTGTACAGAAACTGAATGGATCACAGCCATGGGCTTTTTTCTTCCCTCACCCCATCGCTCCCAACCTGAGCATACAGACTGTTCTTGTCCCTGTCTTTTCCCTTGCTTGTCATTGCTACATTCCCACTGAGAAACTCTGTGCCCTTCTCCTGCCTTGTCCCACTGCGCCACAGCCCTCCCCAGTCCCTTTCCAGGCCGTTGCAAGCCCAAGGAAGGCACAGAGGAGTACTGTGGGCTCCTCAGTTCCCCAACATGTTTGGTCCTTGCCTCCTTCTTTGGCATTGTAGAGCTGTTCAGCTGCACATGCTGCCTGGATGCAGCATCTCACCAGTTCACCCAGGGTATTTCCCTCCCATCAGGACTGGAGTAAGGAGAGAGGTCTGTGGATGTGAGTTGCATCTACACTTTTAGCAGTGTTTTATTTCCCCCTGCTCACAGCGAGGTCCAATGAAAAACATCTGTTGTTAAGCACCTGCTTCCTTTGCAAAATAGTAAACAAACAATCCATGAATGGGCATGGATGGAACTGGTCAACAAGAAAATAAGGCAATTTAAACCAGATCTTTCTCAAATGGATGAACAGGAGCCTCCTCTAAATCTGGGTCTCCTGCGTGTACCACCATTTGTTTCCCCTCTGATTAGGAATGCATTGAATAAATTGGATAGTGCTGTGTTTAATGTGTTCGTTGCCAGCCTGCCATTTGTTGACACAGCATTGGCATGATGAGCAGCTGCAGGTCAAATTTATTGCCAGGCTCCCCCAAGTCTGCAGCTGCTAAAAATAAACATTTTGCGCAGGTGGAGGCTTTGGCTGGGCTTGTGCTTTGGCTTAACTTGCAAAGTTTGGGATCTTTTCTGAGGTATGCAAATCGCATTAGAAATATTTGGCAAGACAAGTCAGTGCCTGAACCTAAAGGAATTCCACTTGAGGATCTGAAGCAGCTCTGATGGGTCTTTTGGCAAAGCATCAACTGCCTGAACTTGACAGTGTCTTCCATACTGCTGTGTTTTCCAAGGTTTTGCTTCATCTCGATGAGGTGTTGGCTCCCTCTAAGAAAAATTTGTCGAGATTGAACTTGGTCACTCTCATTGATTGATTGGTGAGCAGTCTGTTGGGATATTTGCCCTGTACTCATGGCCCTGGGTTGAACAGCCTGGCTGTTGCAGTGATATCAATACCAGAAGAGCCACTGGACAGCAGATGTTTCACTGAATCGGGAAAATGAGGCAGCTGGAGGCAGAAGTTGGCGGTGGAAGGACCACGGAGTCCATCTCCAGGGAGGAGAAGGTTCAAGTCAAAATCCCACTGCAGATCAGAAGAGAATCCGGGTTTTAGACACCAGGGCTGCAGCCTGTGTAAAATAAGTATTCAGCTTCCTTGAGCTGGAAAGAAAAAGATGCTTTTGAAAGTTTGCAAATGGAGTTGCCATTAGAGAGCTAGCATTTAAGCAAGGTTTAAAGAGTAATACTTGAGTGTAATATGCCCATGCAAGAGACTCCATCTAAATTAGGTGGACTGGATCTCATTTGCTGTCATCTGGTGAGGAGATGATCCTTGAACTTGTGGGGACCAGAAAGAGAAAGATGAAAAATTGTTTCCTTTATCCCCACTGCTCTCCATCGCTGAGTTACAGCCCCTCTACTCTACCCTGAGCTACAATCCAGAGACACCTTTGCATTGTTCGGGAATTGTTCTGGGCCTCTGTGCACTTCCGTATATTTCAGAGACCATCAGAGCAGGTTCACACTATTTCAATAAAGCTGTCCTGGGTCAATATCTGATAAGCCTCTTGCTTTCAGTGATGCCAGCCAGTGTAGATAAGGGGTGATTGAAAAATTTCCTGAGATTTCATATACTTTCAAATAAACAAATAAATAAATGAAATTTAGCATCCTTCCAACCCTGGGAATCGAATATGTTCAATTAAAGAAAAAAGAAATCCCATTTTATCTCATCACTATAAAATGAAATTAAGAAGCCCTTAAAAACATTTAAAACTGGCTTCTAGATGTCTTGATTTGATTCACATGTATTTATGAAATGGGACCTTCAGTGTGAGATTTAATAGCTGGCTAAGAAAAAGAAAAAAATGATTGTTATAAGTGCTTATTATTTTATTTCCTTCTGCTGTGGCTTTGTTCAGGGAGCTTTCTTGCCTCGCTACCTGACTGCACACAGAATTTCATTGTTCAGTAATCCAGTCCAGCTGTTCCAGCTGTTAAATATTCAACCAAATACTGGGTGTTTTTCTTAACAATTCATTTGTATTTAGTTACCTTCTTCCAGTGCAGATTAGCTACTGAATGACCAGGAGTTGGAATAAGAGCTTGTAATTTTAGATGCTTCCATATGCACTTGGCTTAACACATTATTTTTCCTCAAAGATTGCACTCATAGGTATTTTATATTAATGTTTTTCTAAAGCCTTAACTTCTAGATACTTTTTAAATTTTAATATACATCAGGACTTTCAGCTAGTGTTTAATTGACACCATTCACTTTCTGTTTTTCTATTGTTCAAACAGATTTTTCTGAAATAGTATAGCATATTAATTTAGGGAACTGTTGAAATACTGATGGATTTAAATTTTGCCTCGGAAATCACGTGAATAGTGTGTTTAAAGCCTGAGGATTGAAAGTGCTTAGCTTTTTTTTTTTTTTTAAGTTATATTACATGCTCTGCTGAAGTTGTAAAAGGTTTGGTGTTTGTTTGTTTTCCTTTCTGATTAGTAATCCAAAATATTTTATTGAGCAATTCTGATTTTTCTGTAAGAGTTTTGTAGAGAGGTAGTTTTCTACAGTAGAGCTATAGGAATGCTGTGTTGTTGCATGGTGTCTTCTTTCCATGGCTATTTTGGTGTCTTTGAGTGATAGTATTTCCTTGGCTAGCACTAGATGCTGCTTCACTTCCAGCCAGACCAGGCAGCCTGGAGAGCCCTGTGGGACTGTGCAGCTTTTCTGTGTATCCTCAGTGTGAAAACTCTGAGCAGGTTCTAACTGCATTGTATTTGCTACTGTGTAAATAATACATGCAAGCCGGGTCCTTCAGACAGCGTGGTGGCATTGAGATGACTGCAAATTGTAAAGGGTTGATTTGCTGAAACAATTCAGTTTAGGTTGAAGCAAAATTACCTGACAATTTGGGTCAATTTAGAGAACACTTTTACTTGGAGAAAGAAAAAAAACCAGATTGTTCTGAGCTAAGAAAGCATTTTTCCTCTCCAGATTAAAATTGACTATTAGGAGGGAAGGCTATACCCCTCAAGAAGGAGATATTTTTCACAGATTTTTTGAGGTTTAGTAGGAAAAGCACCAAAACTTGCATTTTCTCCTGCGTTTCCCATTACTTTGGGATTGCAGTAGTAACCAGGCATGTCATAAGCCTAAGTTTAAATTGGAGATTTTAAACAGATGGTTTCTGGCAGGGTGCTCTAGACATAAGGTATTTTCATTTGTGTTTAACTCCTACTGAAGTAGTATTAAATTTTTTACATATTCATTGCCTGAAAAGCATAGGAATTTGTATAGGGCCTATGAAGAAGTCTGCGCTTATTGACAGAGAGAAGGGATATTTGACTTATCAACAGAAATTTAAAGACAAATTCGGGTTTTTTACTACTTTTTTTTTTTAAGTTGGTTTGGTTGTTTGGTGGGCTTTTCTGCAAATTTCTTGGTTTTTTGCACTTGGCTGCTAAAAGCAGTCCTTGCAAAGGGCCTTCCTTTTGATGATTGGTGAGTATGTTCATCTTTGCATTTGAATGAAACTGAGTTGAAACTTATCTGGGTGTAACTGTGCCTTTAGATGATCTCTCTAACACTGTGCACTTGGGAATCTGTGTCTGTAGGGTGCAGAAGACACGTCCTTTTTGAGGAAAGGCAACAAGGCTATAGTCCTAAGGACATCCCTTTTAATGAGGCAAACGGCAGCAAAACCGTGGAATGCCAATTGGCTCCAACAATGTACAGAAAGAGAGGGCTGTGACCCCAGCCCTGTCAGAGGTTGGTGTCCCCATTCTCCTTATGGTCCCTGGGAGTAGGAGATCAGAGTTTGTAGCACTGCCTGACATCTCCTCTTCATTTGCCTGCCCTCGTGGCCAATACCAGCTATTTTTCACAGCAAATGAGTTGCAAGGGGAGTCCTGTGCCTTTTGCCCAGCACACCTTTGGCTGGTGGTGTGGAGGAGATAGGGCAACTCTTGAGCAGATATGCCTGTGCTTCTGGATACAGAAATTAGTAGAAATATCTACCTTGGGGCTTTGCTTAACAGTGCTGTTTTAGTTTGCTCAACAAGAGTTGCTTTTTGTTTGCTTCCACAGTAGTTTGGGTTTAGGGAAGAAAGGACTTAAAGACAGTTGTATTTTTCAAGGCTGTTTTCAATCAGAGATCATGCAAAATATCCAGCAGTGAGATTTATGTTATTTGTATAGCAAGGCAGTGGAATTATCGTCAGTCTTGAGATTTGTCTTGCATCAATAGGGGAGGAAACCATTTGCTTGGTACAGTTCCTAGTGTAATTACCTAAATAATAGACCTCATACAGCCAGAAGAAAGAAAGAGCAAATAGTTTCTGCGCTGCCTGTGACAGGGTAGTGTAGGAAACATATTGCAGTGAGTGTAAGAAAGGCTGTGCCAGCTCAGACCCAGGGTCTGTCTGACCCAGCAATCTGTCTTCTGCCCTGACCGTAAGCAGACACTTAGGAAAGAACAGGAAAAAGAGGAATAGATTTGTCTGTGATCCGAATTTAAGTCCTGGAATATTACCATTGACATTAAACTTCGGGGCAGATTTCAGACACTCTGAGAAGTTCCACTTGAAAATGAAAGGGATGGGATGCAGATGGGAAAGTGTCTTCCCTGTATTCACTTTCCTCAGGATCTTTCTACAGTGTTTTGCTAAAAGAGTTGCAATAGGAATTATGTTCTTTGTAACCAGAAGTTGCCACTGATGCTCAGCAAAATGTTTTCACAGCACTGTTGACAGTTGTGCTGCAAACCCTGATGTAAAGTGCTCCCTGCTTTCAAAAGCCATTTTGTTCACTGCACTGATTAAATTTGCTTGGAGCGGGGTTAATTAAGGTGGTGTTGAAAACTGCCACTGGAGCCAGAGACTTCTGTGTGTTGGGGTGCCTCCATGCTATTAGCAACAGTTCAGCAGAATTAAAAAGGGAGGGCTTCACCTGGTTTCTTATTTGGCTCACTTGTTGAGGGAGGATTACTAGGGCCTCAATATTTATGTACCAATTTGTGTTATTGGTACCCACTCTGGCAGATTTCAGAGCATTTTGATTTACTTCCTAACAGGCATGACTTGCTTATTTAATGTAGGTATATAAATGGAAGGGACGAGCACTGGATAAATAGAACAACAATTAAAAAAAAAAAAAAAAGATTGCTTGATTGCTTGGTACCTTTTGTATCATAATAGAAGAGAAAATGCTAGAAAAGTTTCCAGTGCAGATGGGCTGTTTCCCGATGTGAATAAATATTTCTGCATTCCAGAGAAGTAGAGCTGTGGGTTGACCCCTGGCTCTGTGAATGGGCTGAATCAGCACCACAGATCCCTAAAGCTTGAGTTTTCTGAATATCATCCAACCCGACAATACTATGGGGTGAGCTTCCACCTTCCCTTTTGCCCAGTTTAATCTTTATGAATTACCTGAAAAATAGAATAATTTAAAATAGCAAAATATTCTTTACTGGGCAAAGTCTGGAAGGCCGTTTTTATCTGTGCTGTTAAATCCATTAAGGTTGCTTGAGCTGCGACAGCTGGAAAGCAGAATATAGCCTTACGTGTGCTCTCAAATGGCAAAGGCATTTGGAAATTTAGGCATTTGATTTCCTCCATGCTTGAAGGTGTCAGCCAGCCATGTATTTTTAGGTCAGGTGTGCATATGCAAGCACAATGGATCGCCGTGGGCAGAAAGTGCATCACCATAAGGACTTGTTAGAGGTAAAAATGGAAATGAGCTGCAGGTCATGCTCCAGATCTTTTTGATCTGTTTGCATGCTATATGTAAAAGGAAGAGGACAAGTATTATCTGGCAGATGACAGGGTGGCTGGGGCATCCTGTCCCCCAGGCTGGTCCCCAGTCCCTGCTGGTTGCAGCTGCTGGTACTGCAGCGCTTCTCGAGTGAGCCAGACCAGGTCCCACATCCTGTGGAGAGCAGCTCCTGGTTTTGCTGGCTGGATAAGTGGAGTCAGCCTCTGGAGATGTCCTGGGTGCCTCAGGCCAGGACATATTAAGCAGGGCAGTGTATAGTGAGGTTGAGGTGTGGGGAGTGCAAAAAGAAGAGCATTTTACCCTGTTGCCCAAACTGCACCCAGAAAGAACTTTTTTTTTTCAAAATACTCAGCTTGTTCAAAGCAAGCAGGTTCCTTGTGTGTATACCTTCAGGTGACTGTGGGTGACAAACCTGGGGTCAGCTGTGATTTTCCTTTGGAACCATACCTGCTATACAAGCAGTTGCTGCAAGGACTTTGCTGAAGTTTATAGTGTGTGTATGTAGTTGCTAATTCAATAATGCAGGAAGTATGTGCTCAGCTTTAAGCAGTTAGTGCTTGAACCGGTGTAGAAACACAGAACGGCAGAAGAATGCCAAGTTGCTGGGCAGTTACCATGCAAACAAAAACATGTTATGAAATATGACATCTCGTTGGAACAGAGGCATGCTGTGCTGGGAGTGTTGCTGGAAATTTGGAGATGTATATATATAATTTCTTTGTTCGTGCCTGTATTGCATGGAAACGACCTGGAACCACAGCATCACAAAACTGTGTGAAGTTGACAATCCCAGTACAGAAGCTCTGGTGCCCGAACAAGTGAGGATGCAAAAAAGCTAAGTCAGAAATCAAAACTGTAGCTCTTGACTTTACAAGACATCTGCAGTGGATGTTAGAAATAAGTGCTCTCTTGTGGGCCAGGTGTCAGGTTTGGAAAATACAAGTTCTATTCCATTTTAATGGACTATTTGTAGGATCTGAAGTCATCCAGCCTGGAATATAGGTTATTATTTCTCCATATAGCTCACTTTCCTTTAAGTTAATATGCAGATTTCACTTAGATGTTCTGCTTGAGGCTAATGTAATCATTCTATTTGAAAGCAAGCAACCACAGGCAAAATAGAAGTACAAAATGATACCATATTCTGTTTCACTGGTCCATCATCCGATGCAAGTTGAATTCTGCCAGGAGCAGTAGATTTGTACTTGGTAATCTCTGTTTTGTCACTAATAAAAACATTTTATTATGAAAAGGCAGAGATCCAGCTGCTCCTAAGAAATTCTGCTTCTCCAACAAGCTGAGTTTATTTGGCATGAAATTTTGTTGTCCCCTCCTACCTTTTTTCTTTGTGATGCCCCACTCTCCTTGTCACTGCAAGGAAATGATCCTCTGTCTCATGCAGCTCACATTCTTGAATTCACTGCCTGACTGATTAGCCAAGGACACGCACAGCCAAAGTACTGGGTGTGAAGCTCTGTTGCCAGACAGCTTGCTCAAAAACACTTCAGAGGAAAGAGGAGAGGGGGAAGAAACCCACTTGCCAGTTTAAGGACAAAGCTTATTTACTATTAAAACTTCTCTAGTCAGCAGAAGCAATACTAGCTGCAAAGCTGCATTTGCATTTATAGTACAAATATGAAAAATGAACTCTACCATGAGCATGTCCTTAAAGAGATTATAAATCCACTCCCTTGACTGGTATGCAGTGCAGTGTTTTGATTGTTATATCTAGATATGTTGCACTTGAAAGTGCAGCATACAGTGTGCTTGCAAAGCACACTGATACAAGGATTTTGCAGATGAAGTAATTTTACAGTGGAAAATCCTGTAATGAGAGTAACCCCACTAGTACGGGACTGCTGTGTTGTTTTATTGGATATCTGTAAAGTTTGGCATGTGGTGGGTTAATAATTAGATACTCTTTGTGTATAGTTCAAGTGAAGGCCACCAGCTATGACTTCACTTTGGCTGGGGTTTCCCTGTAATCCATTTAGCAAATTAAAGAGATTACTTTGATTGGTGCCATTATCTCCTATTCTCTTGCGGTTGAACCACTTAACCTGTGCTTAATTGAAAGAGATAGAGAGGGTACAGTAACAAATACAATCAAATGAAGGGGGCAATAGGATCTGTAGGCCAAACAAATGATCAGCACTAGGCTAACAATAGCAGATTAGAGGTGAGATCAATTAATTAGAAGCTATTGTAGGCGTTGGGTGGCTGCCAAGCTTTCTAATAGCCTAAGCCATCATGCCGTTCTGTTTAGGAGGATTTTAATGACTGGGAGTTGATGTGGTTATTTCAATAATTACCTATTTTAATAATTACTTCATTAGAATATAAAATGTATTGTTCTGCAGGCTCTGTGGGAAAGACAGTTTTGTTAACAGTGCACCTGGATCCAGAGGTGGGTAAGTACCGGTGCCGATGATGCCCTACAACATCCCTGGCCTGGAGCTGCCAGGATAAAGGTCATTGCTCTCCTTGGGACCTCCAAGCTCATACCAAGAGGTGCTGGCCACCTGCCTGGGCATATTTCCAGAAGTGCTGCCTGCAGGCCTTTGGTTGATGGGGCTTTGAGCAACAGCTTGCGAGTTTTTGTTGTCTGCTGTGCTGTAGGGGTGCCCAGGTATGTTCTCATTTCTGCTCAGCACCGAGGCTCCAGGTCATGGCTCTGAGCAGTCCTGGTGGGCCCAGGCTGCGCCCATTTCTGAATCAGTCAGAGCAGATAGGATAGGAGCAGATAGATGGGAGTAGGTGGTGACTGGTAGAAGTGAGCAAGGCAGAAGTATTGTCTGTCTGTTAGGAGATGAGGAGTTGTTTCCCCCACTGGTGCAGGAGCATTAGGTGCATCCTGCTGGAAAGCCTCAGGTGCTCTGGTTTGACCCTCATCCCAGCTGTTTGGATAACCTAGCTCCATGCCTGGTATATGTTCAAGTTGTAAAGAACAAGCTTTGATCTCCTCAAGTGCTTTGGTTTATTAGTACTTGTTGTCCATACAGGCAGAGAGCAGTTGGTAGGTAGCATGCTTTTCATATGCAGTAGCAAATAATTTCTTTAAATTAACTTTCTAGGAGTCACTGAATTTGGTTTCAGAGGCAGTTGAGACTGAAAGTTTGAAAAGTTGTCCAGGAGCAAGGAAATGACTGTAAAATCTTGAGGAAGGCTTTACTGTTAAATACTTTTCTATACTTATATATGATGAATATGGTGTCAGGTAGATTTGCACATAGCCATGTGTGATGTATTACTTTTATTTTTATTTTGCTACATGCTGAAGAAGGCAAATGTTGCCTCTGGAGGTGTGGAATATCCCAAGGAAGTAATATTTAGATCTGCAGAGCAAAATTTACCTGAAAGTTAATGTTTAAAATAAAGACCTATTTTCTTTAATTGGAGGGGGTTGAGGGAGTGGAGAGGGAATTGCAGAGGGAGAATTTTTTCCGAGACATTGAAATTATTTAGGTGCAAAATTTCAGCAAACTTTTTTTGTGACTTTTTCAGGCTGGTGATTTTATCTAGATGGGAATTGTGCTGAGAAACTTCAATAAACATGCAATTTTATTGTAGCTTTAATTCTTTTTGTTGATGTTTCTGCAAAATGGTAAACTGGGTTCTTGTTTTCAGCATGTGCATGACCAGGATTTGCTCTGAACTGGGATGCCAGATTCCCAGAGGATTAGCATTCAAGGAAAACCTGTAACAGAATAATAGCAAGTACTGCTCTGAATCTGGACAACACTGAGTGGCAGATGTGCACAGAGATAAAGAAGAGAGCATAGACTCCAGGAGGCAGGAGTCCTGTTCATATCATTACTCTGTGATAATGTAGAAAATTAGAGAGTGTGGATGAGGTAGAGTGTAGAAAATTTTGGTAGTGCTGGATGAGGCTGTGTGTTTGGGTTTGTGAGTAAGTGCTCAAAACATCTTGGGGTTTCCCAAACTATACAATCCTTCTGGAACGCTGTGTCAATAATCTCCAGATGTGTGAGAGGATATCATGGAAGTAACCACCCTGTGCCCTTTTCAGTCTCTGATCTTGATCAGAAACATGTGAAATGCACATGATAAAGCAAAATAGTTATTTAGTGTAGTTGAATTTATTATAACTTCAGGACACATCAGTTTTATCCAAAGAGTGAATGAATTCACTCTGTTTAATCCAAGCTGCTTGCTCCCTCCTTCTAAGGGAGGAAAGTAGTCAGTAAAGAGCTTGGATTGTCCCTGGATGGCCTTGGTTCAGCAGAGACACAAGAATGGCTGATGCACAAAACAGATGCACTGAAGTTGGACTATTGAAAGGAATAAGCAGTCAAACTCTTTTATCAAGTCTTTGTGGTACTGAAGTTTTCTTCAACATTTGGCACTGGCCATATTAATTTTTGCAGTATGAGACTGCTCAGGTTTTAATGATGTATTTTTCATTACTAATATCTATGTTTCTGAAACAACATGCATGAATTATTAATTTTGGAGAATAGGATCTAAACCCCTTAGCTTGGATGAGGCAATTTCTTTTAAATGAGTAGGTTAAACAGGCATCAGAGCTAAATATCCTCTTACTCCAAGGGATACTAACCCCTCAGGGCAGGATTCAGGTCATTAGCAGGTCAGTTTAGGAACGTATATATTGTTGCTGCCTCCATCCGTCCTGGCCTGAAGATAAACATAAAACTCCAGTTTCCATTGTTACCAGACCAGGAACCTTCACAGGCCATAACAGCAGCTTAACAATTGTTAAAATATATTTATGAGTTTAAAAGCTTAGAGGTTTTATCTGTGATAGAAAACATAGCAGGTTTGGTGGGTTTACAAAGGAATGCATTAATCAAATCCTTTGTGCCCCATCAGAATTTTATATGTAAATATCTACTTACATTCTCCAAGAGAAGTGTATGTATGAAGAAAAAATGACACACCATAGACTGGTACATTTAAGATTTATCAGCAAGCACTTAAGATGGCTGCAGTCTAAGGTTACACACTAAAAAGACAAGTAATCTGGCCATACCAACTCTATGCCAATAAACTTGTTACACAACACTATTCTATATTCATTTATATGCCATATGGGTTATAGAAAAGCTATTTAAGAATATTTTGGAGGGCTTTAAGTTTTATTGTGACTTTTCTCTCAAAATCCTGCTCCTGCAGAGGGAGGAGGTATGCTTATTAAACAGCAAAACACCTTTAGAAATGACCTAAGAACTTTTTTCTTACAAGGGTTGATGTTTTAACCTTCGAGTTTTAACTGGTGGGCACATGAAACCTTTAGTGCTTGCTGGTGGAGCTGAAGGTAGTTGTTAAACTTTTACAACAACAAAGAAGCTAGATTCCCAGAGTTGTCCCTTTCTGCATAGAGCAGGGAGAAGATGGCCTCTTTCCCTACCCTCGTTGCTTTTCATGGAATTACAATGCACAGCTTTAGAAAGCACCTTAACTGCATTAAAACTGAAAAGCAGCAAGAGTTACCAGGCAAAAGGGAGGGGATGTGTTCAGTAAATTAATTTACTATATTATGCAGCACCTTTTCACATGGATATTGCCACCTTTTTGTGTTTGTTTATATATACACCATGTGTATGTATGTTGAAGACCAAAATCTAGAATGCTGTATCCTGTAAAGTGAGAGAAGGTAGAAAATTATTAAATTATTTTTTAAATATGGTTAGAGGATTGGAATTAAGTGTTCTTTGTCTGCACTGTTTAGAACCTCTAAGATATTGGATGTATCCTCAGAGATTTAGAGATCCTAGGTCTAAAACTGGTGTTCTCTTAGTTGGAGTGTCAGACCTTGTGTGACTCCATGTGCTTTCAGCAGCTCTTCCAGATGTGGGTGTGCATGCACATCCACAGGGATGTTGTCTAGAATGTGATTTTAATAGTAGTATTTCTTCCTGATTTTTTTTGTCCCTACTGACCTCTCCAGTCAAAAGGTGTACATTGGAGAGACACAAATTGAAATTTTTGTTAAAAACCCAAATCTGTTAGTAATCTGGGTTGAAATCCTACCCTGTGGACATCAGCGACAAAAATCCTATTACTTCAGCAGGGACTGGATTTCAGTCTTTGTGCTTTTTATGTTTATAAGACTTGTGGAAAAGCCAAGTTCAACACTAAAAACACATGCAAGGTATAAAATCAAAATGCCGACATGCAGACTCTCAATAAAACAGGGTCTAATAAGTTACTGTCCAATCTGGATGACAGATATTGTGTAATACTGTTTTAGCAGTCAAATCTGCCTTCATCATGGTTTGGAGTTAAAGCAGGAGACGGTCAAAATATCGCCAGTGATTTTAATGTAAAAAATAAATTACAGGAAGTTAAAGAAATGTGTCAAGAAGGAGGCCTGATACAGGGTTCAGCAGCAAAGTGTAATGGATTTGATCGCTCCTGCTTTCCTTAGGAGGAGTCACTGTGTAAAGTATTTGGAGATAATCTGAGCAGAAGGGCCACAGCCAAAGTCCTGTATTTCTCTTTCCAAGTCTCTGATGCAGAACATTCTTAGTTCCTTCACTGCCCCTTGAATTCAAATCCTGGCTTTGTTAGTCCAAATAAAATATAAATCCAGGATATATTTCAGTCCCATCTGTATGTGCTGGGTGAAGTACAACAGGTGGAATCCATTTGCTGAATAATTATTAGGATGCAAACAACGAGGAGCTTTACAAGGAAGTCGTCTCTCTTCATCACAGCTCTGGTGTTAAGGACGTATTTGTTCCTGATAATCAGCAAAATTTCAAAAGAGCAGTAATGAAATAACTCGGAGCCCTCTCCCCAAAAGCCATATGTTCAAACAACGAAAGACTTGCTGTCCTTTCAGCAAAAATTAAAACAAATCCTTTGAAGATTACTGCAATTATCCTCCCCTCCCCCTTTTAACCATAAGCAAGCTTCTGCAGCTTTCTGCTCTGACAGGGGGTTAGAAAGGGAAGCTCGTTTCTAGAGAGGCTGAATTCTGGGTGCCTGACGTCAGAGCTCCTCCTGCCCATGCTTCTGTCCTGCCTTCTTGAACTTGGTGGCAAAGCTGCTTTTCATTAACTTCAGCTGTACAAGGTCAAACCAAAGTCAAACCCCAAGTCATCTGCCTCTGGAGAGACATTTGTATTGGCCTTGGCAAGAGGTAGCCACTTATTCTCTTACACTTTTTAATGCCATCTATGACTCTCACCTCTCTGTGTTGATAAGCTTTGGCTTAAGCTGCCTTTGCACATGGAAGTTACTCCACCTACATCCATCTCACGCTGTGCTGCTGCCTTCTCAGCCATTGGTGGCTCCAGATGTGTGGTGCCCCCCAATATCATCTTGTTCTGGAGACACTAAACACACCTCAGGAACTGAAATCAGGTCTCCTTGGGAGCAACTTCAAGCAATAACTTTAAAAAAAAATGTGGTTTTGGAATTTTTCATTGGTGATAAGTGCAGTTTGATTCTGCCTGGGTGAGCCTAGTGAGCATGATGGGTTTGTGCAGGGTAGTGAAGGAAAACTGGTCATTTCTCCTGGCGAGAGGGGGGAGTTGCTGGTTAAGGAGCATGGGCTGTGAATAGAGAGATCATGGTAAGGGGAACTGTGGGACTGGCTCTGCCAAAGCACCCCTATCAGTTCGTACTACTTCCATAAAATGATGGGGAGCCATAAAGCTCTAATTTCTCTTTTTCCCTGTTCCCCTCTATTTCTTTAAAATTGTAATAGTATGGTGGAAGATACTGATAAGTAAGGAAGCTTTGAGGCATTGCCTTGTTCAAAATTTCTTCGTTTGATTAAATCACTGATTTATGAATTACAGATTTCTTTTTCAATAAGGACGGCCAATGGAAATTCCTTGTTGAATCAAGGAGTCACATGGAAATAACTGTTGTGGGGTTTTTTTTCTTGTGTCAAAGATGGTAAGAATAATATTTCTGATTATTTTTTCCTTTTTCAAAATATTATTTAAGTTTTGTATATTTGATACTGTATCTGTCAATGCCAAGATGCAACTAAGGAAAGACTGGCATCCCACATATTCATTTGATTTGGTTTTGTTTGGTTTTGACTTGAAGCATATACTGCCATGCAGATTTGCAATTTTTTTCTCTGGTATTGGTTTTGGAGTATTGCATAGGTTGATACTTTCCTCTTTCAGGACTCTAGCTTCCACATAGCTACCTATTGTCAGAGTTTAGGCAGAAGATCTGGTCTTATAAAATAACATTTTAAAGTCCCGGTCTTGAGTTGCCTGTGACCTATTGACACGCAGAAGTATTTAATGTGACTGCAACATGACATGTTGTTTCTCAGTAGCATGTTCTCTGGGTTTTTTGAGTTTCATGACAAGGGGATTATGATTATTATTATTATTGTTGCCATTTTAGTTGACACCTCCTTGCACACATTGGCATCAGTTGCTGCAAAGCAAAGTCTCTTCCTTGTGAATGTGTTGTATGTTTTACAAAAAACCCCACAAATAAATGACAACCCTGCGATGTGCTGGAATCCTGCTCACACGTAATTACCTGCTGAATAAGAAGTGGATCAGTGACAAAACCCAACAGAGCTGAAGCAGCTTGCTGCAATAAGATTTTTAAGGGTGTAAACCATTTGTGGGCAAAGATTGTGTAATAACTCTACCGTATTCCCAATAAATTCTTGAAAAGCCTTAAATCTGATCTTTAAGTTTGACAGATATGCTATATTTGTGTGGTGGTTTTTACCTACTGTAGCTCTGTGTCCTCTGAGTACAGCTAAGAAAAACCTGTGAGATTGTTAAATGGGAGCTTCACCTGCCAGTCTGTACTGCAAGATCTCTATAGCAACCAAACATAAATCAAGAAAATGGCCCCTTTTGTAAGTTGGTTAATAGGCACAACATGCTTCTTTAGAAAATCCAACTATTCTTTCAATAGACTTTGATTGAAAGTCAGCCTTTTCTACAGACACATTCACATTCACATCTAGTAGCAGCTTGTATGGCTGTCCAAGGTCTAATTTATTACCCTTTAAAGATTGGGCAAAGAAAAAATGGTTCTCAGAACAATGTTTACATTCAGAGGCATAAGCACAGTGCCACAAAAGAGCATCCTTTTGTTCTGAACCCAGAATATTAATCTTTAACCTACTTCTTATTTCAATTCCTCCTGCTTTTATTTGGTTAGCCGCATTCTTCCCTTGTAATTGAAATCTTAACGATTTAATACCTTATTTATTAGCGGCACTAGCAGATCTCTCTGCTGTTGTTTTTCCTCAATCTTGATGTATATTGATACATTCCTTAGACTTTTCCACTAGTACTGTGAGCTGACTCTTCTCCTGAAGAGGTTTCCAATGGCAAAGGCAGGCATCTTGGCTACTAGTGCTCCTGACATAAAATTCTGGTATGCTAACCAGGGTGTAATCTTCTTCCTACTTTATTTACAGAGTTATGCACTGGGAATATTTCTAACAGATATATTGTGTTCAGGCCCCCATAAATGCCAAAGGAAAACATGCAAGTGCAATACAGTAGAGGAGGAATTAGATGCCAAGGTGTTTTTATGTGAGATCTGGAGCTGACTCAACAACCAAATTGTAGATTTTCCTTCAAAGGAGAAGGAAAACTTTGCAATTCCCCATTTCTTTCTGGCTGTGGGGGAAAAATAATAGTACATCTGGTTCAAATATATTGCAACAGGAATTAACCCACTTACTTTCAACTAAGACAGGAAGCATGGTTTTCAGGGAGCAGATAAATTAAATGCATTTAGCTTGGCTTGGACTATTGCATGTCCCTGAGCATGGGGGCATCTTGACGGAGGCAGAGAGGGGAATGGAACAGAGCACTTCAGGTATCTCATTCCTGGCCAAAGTGGGAGGGATGAAATGGTGCCTCCTTATTCTGAAAGCAAACTGAAGAGAGTTTGGGAGGTGAGGTGGGGGGAAAGAAGTACTCTGCAAGAGCAAACTAGGGACTGTCTTTAGCAAAATCGTGAAAACGCCCCTTACGGTTCTCGTGAGAAACAAAAATATGTAAAAATATTCTTTGCCTCAGAAGTGTTCCAGTGATCCACATATGGGTGCCACGAGAACTGTGTACATACACGGATACAGATGGGTGTGCACACGCACAGCACACATTAGTGTTTGCATGCCTCAAGTAGGGTCAATGCTGCCTGCTTTAGATGGAGGCACAACACATAATTTGAATCCTTATTTCAATCCTCATGTTAAAATTTGCCAAAATGTGCAAAGTTGTGTACTAAGCTGTTAGCTTGTTAGTGCTTTGTTCTGTGCCACTTCCCCTTTTGGCGTTAGTGTGGGATGTTACCTGGGGGGATTCTTTGGCAAATGATGCCAGCAGGCACAGTGTCGTCACCATGCCAAGTGCCAGAATAGTTTTCACCCCTTTTGTTAATGTGAAAAAGTCTAGTTAGTATATGTTACTTCATTGCATAAAAAAAAGCACAGAATTACAGGATGGGTCAGGTTGGAAGGACCACAGTGGGTCATCTGGTCCAACCTCCTTGCTCAGGCAGGGCCATCCTAGAGCACATGGCACAGGATTGTGTCCAGGTAGTTCTTGAGTATCTCCAGCGAGGGAGACTCTACACCCTCTTTGGGCAACCTGTTCCAGTCCATGGTCACTCACACAGTAAAGAAATTCTTCCTCATATTCAAGTGGAACTTCCTATGCATCAGTTTCTTCCCACTGCCTCTTGTCCTATTGTTTGGCACAACTGAGAAGAGCCTGGCTCCATTCTCTTGACACCTTCCATGCAGATACTTGTAGAAATTGTTACGGTTCCTTATCATTTTGTTTCATCTTGAGGCTGAAAATACCCAGCTCCCTCAGGTTTTCCTCATAAGAGAGATGCTCCCATCCCCTGTTGATCTTTGTAGCCTTCTGGTGGACCTTCTCCAGGAGCTCCATGTCTCCTTTGTACTGGGGAGCCCAGAACTGGGCACAGCACTCCAGAGGAGCCCTCACTAGGGCTGAGTAGAGGAGCAGGATCACCTCCCTTGCTCTGCTGGCAACGCTCTTTGTAATGTGCCCCAGGATACCTTTGGCCTCCTTGGCCCCCAGGACACACTGTATGAACAGCTTTTTGTACACCAGGAGCCCCAGGTCCTGGAGAGCTGCTTTCCAGCAGGTCAGCCTCCAGCCTGTTCCAGTGCATGGGGTCATTCTTCCCCTAGGGCAGGACCCTGCATTTGCCATTGTTGAATTTCAGACTGTTCTTCTCTGCCCATCTCTCTAGTGGTATACAGTATATGTCTGGATGTTATTAACTGCATCAGTAATATTGCAGCAAATATTTGTTCGACATCTGTCACCCCTCAGACTGCAGTTGGTGAAATGCTGCAACCTGCAGTCCCTTCTCCTTCCAATAGCCTGTGGAAATAGATTAGCACTGCTCACATTATTTCATGTTTATAATGGGGAGATAGATAGACTGCTTCAGAGTAGTAGGCATATGGAGGATGTTTTTGGCATGTTGAAGGGACTTTCAGTTCAGCTCTGCTTTCATTTCAGCTTTGATAGCCTGCCTGATACACATGGTGGTAGAGGAGATGTCTGCTGTGTACTTTAAAAATCCCTCAAAACACCACAAAACTAACAAAGAACAAACACTCAAAGCAAACAAAAAAAATTAACAACAAAAAAATCCCAACACATCTTTCAGAAGTGGCCACAATTTTCAGAACCTTGGCAGGTGTGTCTGTCTCCATACTCAGGATCAGAAATACCTTTGAAAAATTCTTGGGTTTACATATTAAACCCACCACCTCGCTCTACCCACGCGGTCTCTTGTGAGGACAGATATCACAGACCTGCGCGCATGAGGGCAACAAGCTCCTGGCATGAAACTCCATTAAGTCAGCAGTTGACACATTCTGCATTTGTTTCTGCATTTTGATTTGCCCTGTGGAGAGTGTGTTACAGCAGTCCAATTCCGAGTTGACAAAAATACGGATAAACTGTGACAAGGTTTGCGTGGAAGGGAATAGGTCATGCCCTTTTCACCGGTCTTGAGCAGAGGGAAGTGCTCTTGGGCATGACCGCTCCATGGGTGCCCAGGAATAGTCTGCAACCTAATACACAGGTTTTAAATCTATTAGGAACTGACAAGTTGTTTTATTAGTGGCAACAACATAATTTTCCCCAGCTTTTCCAACTGCTTTCTTCTGTGCTGTTAACGCTATCTTAGTCTCATCTTAGGCACAGGGGCCGAGTCCCACATTAAGAAGATGATATGAAAAAGGGGGTTTGAAAGCAAAGTGTGACCATAAAGCATTTCTGTTTCTTTTGTACTTCTGGAGCTTCCACTGAAAGTAATATTTTGTACCTAATTTTTTTTAATGTTCCAGCCTAGTCCCACATGTGGGATTAATTAGACAAGACAAATGGCTATGAGGAAACTCATCTCTTTCTGGTAGGTTGTTTTCTAATGTTGTCATCCCATTATTTCCACTTTTCAGTTGCTTGTTTGAATGACTGATGGACTCAATCGCTTCTTATGTTTGGTAGGCAAATACAGCATTCCACTTTGCACTGTGTGTGTGTGTGTATGTGTGCATCTACAATAAACATTCATTTTTAATTTACTCTGTTTACCTTGAGGGACTGCCAAGAAGTGATTCAGATATTCCAGTGCAAAGGGTTTTTCTATTGTGATACAGGACAAAGGAATGTTGAGCATATGCTCTTTCTTCAAAGAAAAAAGAATATTATTTATTTGTGCAGCTACAAGAGGGCTGGTTTTCCTATGTAAACAGTCACTTGATTTTGTTTGTCACACAGTCTACTAAATCTTTTATTCCTGTGTTTAAAAGGAAAAGTTTGCTGTGCAATGACAAAGAATTTCAACGCACGGTTCCAGTGCTGCTGCCCTCCATATGCTCTTGCATGGTGAATATTACAGGTTTCATCCATCTCATGCTGCCAGCAGTTGGCTTTGGGGTAAATGCTTTCCTAAGGGACTAATTCATGAAAAAAGCTCCTTTTGCAGCTCTGTTTGGTCCTGCAGACAGCTGAGTGTTGTACACATCACTGTTACTTCAGGAAGCAGTGCTGGCCCAATGGCTGCCCCTTGCATTTGGGGACAGGCTGTCTGTCTAGCTGGTAATGTGGCTCACTGGACCTGCAGTGGCACTTGAGAAAGAGATACAGATTTAGAAATATTTCTACAGCAAAATAGGTCTGAATCCAGATGGATGGATGGATGGATGAATGGATAGGAGAGAGCTTAGAAGTCACCTCCCATGCTGGCAACAGTAGCCCTGTGTTAACTTAATGTGGAGTCTCTTTGGTGGCTCAGACCCAAGTACGTCTTCCTGTCTTGGGTTGATTCTGAACTTCTTCCTTCGAAATTTCTTTTGGAGTGGGTTACTCCATACAGCTTGATGGTTTGGGGTTGGGTTTTTTGGGTGACAGGGATTCAAGGGGCTTGAGTTCATGTGTCAGAAGAGCTTTTTCAGGGTGTTGCATTATGCCCTGGGATGCAGAGGGATGTTGTGCCATCCAGTGATTGGTATCATGACATCTGATGCCAATATTTACTGAGAAGAGAGGGGGTTGGCTGATGTTACATCTACTGCTTGGATGGCAGAGAGTGACAAAGGCATTGCATTGACTGAAAGGCCACTCAAGATCTAACAGAGCAGCAAAATTTCATAATAAAATATTTGATTAAAGACTTTCCTGATGAAAGGACTTACTGTCATACAGTGGCAATAAAAATAACACATAAACTGGAAAACAAAGTCAGCACCGCAACCTGTCCCAATAAAGTTCCTGGGATTGTAGTGCTCAATGGACTTTATTCTGAAGTTTAAACATGAGTTGATGATGATTTATGCTTATGTGGTACAGCACTGTCTTCACACTCCAGCCTGCTTTTTCTCCTTTTCCTATGATTTATTGTCCCAGGAGGTGATATAACAGATTAGGGATGGTTAGCCAGACTGCAGAAAGGATATCTCAGTGTATAGGATAATAGTTTTTTGAAAATAGATTAATTTCACCTTTATCTGGTTAAGCTCTATAAAACCTTTATTTGAATGGTGCATAGAGTTTTTACAAACTGTCCCTGAGCATCCATTAAAAAATAGCATTATGATTTGTTCAGCACGATTAAGGAAGAAGCTTTCTCAGAAAATTAAAAAGAATCCTGTAAGGCCGCAGCAGTCACAATTTAACATGCAACAAACAATGCGAGGGATGGAGAGGTATGATGACATGTCTTTTCTTTTAGATTTATTGAACCAAATTTCTATATGGAGTCTCCATTCTGGTAGGCACTGGAACAGAAGCTGAAGAATACAGGTAATTTTGAAGGGAAGATTCCAAAATGTATGTAAGTTGAAGACATGGTAGTTATGTCCTAGCCTGAGAGAACTGAGACTGAACTGCAAAAATCCAGCAGTCCAATTTTTGTCTCTTTTTGTCACATGCTGAGATTTTGTAAAGCTGCAGTTCACAATTGTGATTTTGTTTGGAGGCAGACTGCAATTTAGAGTCACGTTTAGTAAATATTCCTTGGAACATTTGCTTAGTAACAGTTGTCCTTAAACTGGGAGGGAGATACCAGACAAATACAACCAGGTGCAATTTTGATTTCTTCATATAAACTAGGAGTAGGTAAAATAAAAAATTCATGACTGAATTAATAAGGAAGAGATGACTTCCACATTTTGGTTGTAAGATTCCTATAGGTTATTAATTCAGCCAAATATCAGCACATCCATAACACAGATTTCAAGTCTATTCTGTACTCAACAGGCAAGTAATTCATTGCCATTGTTTTTTATGGTTTCCTGGAGTTCAGTTAATCCCCTTTCTTTTTCTTTTAATGTAGCAAATTACTGTAGATACGGGTAAAATAGAAACCTTTTTGCTAATGCTGTATCTTGGAAAATACCTTACAAGAATTTTATTTAAAGGTTGTGTATCCATCTTGTTCATCCTCCTATTTTAACGTGCTTCTATAATCTATGTTACTCTAACACTGGCTTTAAAAATACTTGGGTATTTCTAGAGGTTGCATTGTTAGAGCCATGGTCAGTTAAGGTAAAAGCTGAGGTCAGATTTGTAGTTTTATAATTGCTTCTGTCTGACACTGTTTTCTTGATGGTGGATGCAGAAAAGTTTAAAGTTTGATATTGTAAGTGTGTGAGAAAATCCCCAATGCGGTGTGTTTGCTGCTGAAAGATACAAGCACAGTTCTTTGGGCAAGACTAACTCCACTGCTTGGAAGGAAAATGGTCTAGCTTTTGTTTGTTTGTACTTGTGTAGGAAATCACTTTTTGTTCCAGTTCTAGGAGATACCAAGTAAAAAGCCCTTAGTTTGCTGTGTTGAAAAGTAAACTGACAGAACCACAGATAGCTCAAAATATTTGCCATTTAAAAGGCATGTGACAACAAACAGACCATAGTGATGAGCTGAGTGTAACAGCCATGTGTGGAGAATTGGAAAAAGAGACAAAATAAAAAAGCTGAGAACTAGGCAGTGCATATTTGAAGCAGGGAAATTTCCTTGCATGTATTTGCAGATTTGTGTGTGCTTTTCCACATGCCTGTGCAAGATGGTTTCAGCACCAGCTGCTTCAGAGACCTAGTACGGAAACACCAGTTCTGAATTTGTGGGCTCCATGCACCTATGCCTTTGCATTTACCATTGTCTTACCATTCTGGGAATAGAATACTGAAGTCTTAAAGAAGAATATAATATGTGTGTGTGGCTTGCGTGGCAGTGCCTTTTCAGAGGTCTGTGCCATGAACTGACTTGGCCAAGCCTCGCATCAGCAGTAAGAATTTGCTCCCCTGACTTGATCCCACAGCTCTCCCTTCCTTCTCCCACTGTTCTAGAATCTCCAGGGCTTGCAAAAGCTGAACCTTCCTTCTTCTCTCTCTGAAGTCCCTGTTGGGAGGAGGGATGTCCTTGGTGCATTGGGCAGAGGTGGGAGGAACACACTTAGCCCTTCCTTTGATCCCATAGGCATTGGTAAGAGAACTAAAGCAGCCAGGGAGCAGGAGATCCCAGTGGCCCTACAGCTGGTAGGTGTTAGGGCTGCTTGGGGCCAGAGCCCAGCAGGAGCTTTGTACACAGCACTGCAAGTCCTGCTGCATGTGCAGCAGGCACCAGGTAAAAGCTGAATTGTGCTTGACTTGAAAACAATAACAAAATAATAAGAAAAACATACAGATAACTCATGTCATTAGATGTTAATTAGAGAAATGTGAGTAATATTACACCCACAACTCTGGATGCGAAATGATACTAAAGCAGCTGTTTCACTCAGGGGACACATACACGAGGACTAAGAACTGCTTAGTTAGGGAGAAATAACAGTAAGTTCAATATAAATTGCTACCAAAAATAAATTTATTGCAAATGTTTATTTTGCTTGATTGCCTTTGATATGTGCATACTTTTTAGGGAACGGAGAAGGAGTTGTCTGCAAGGAATTAGGCAAGTGACATAGTGAGGGAATTAGCCTCTGTTAGATCCCAGCCCTAATGGCTCCAGCTCCTTCTCGGTAGAAGCCCTCGCCCCACATCTGGCTGCCAACTCCGTCTCCTGCTTTTCATTAGTGCTCCAGCCTAAGCTGCTAGAAAGAGCGAGTGTGTAATGCATCCTCTGCCTCTCCTCGGGACAGAGCAGGGTTTAATCCAAACGTGAAAAACACGGCCTGAAACTGCTTCTTTTTCCTCTTCTTTCTTTTTTGGGCAATCTACCTCTTGAGAGGTGTGCCGTGCAAAGGGAAAAGCGAAAGGTGGGCAGCTAACAAGCGTGCAGGGAAAGTCGGAGCAAGTAGAGACGCAACGTACGAGGCGCTTGCATTCATTTTCCCCTGTTTTTGCAGCGCTTGGCTGGCCCTGCCCTGGGTTAGAGACAGATTTGTTGACTCTGCAGCATGGGAAAGAGCCGACAACAGATTTACTACAGAGATGACTTAGCAGCCCCCTCTAAGTGTTATGAAAAGAGTTTAAAATGTTTATATTGGCCCCTCCGATGTACAATAAATTGTTATCCGAAACAATTGAGAATAAAGAAGGGAAAAGTCATAATTGCCTCTCAGGAAATGCAGGGGCTGTTTCGGCGCGCAGGAGCGAGAGGGCGTTGGGTTTCATTGACTTGGTCTGGCTGGAAAGCAGCCTGCCCCACAGGAAGGCCGCGCATTCCTGTCCTCTCGGTGAACCTGCCTGAAAGGAATACAGGAGTTATTGGGTAATCAAGGCTTGTCAGCACCTTGGTTATGCAGCGTGGTTCAATCCGATAATGTGAATGGAACCTGTAATAGCGCTGATGAAAAGCACGCCAGTTTGAAAGGGGCCTTGAATGATTTTTCTGTTCATTTTCTGTTTACATGTAACGTGTTATTGATGTCGTTGCCTTCTAATGTGCCTGCTTGTTTCATAGAAAAACTGGGAATTATTCATTATTTTTAAAGAAGAGGGAGAGAGAAAGAGAGAGGGAGAGGAAGGAGGAGTGAAAGAAAGAACCCTGTTACGTGAAGAAAATTGCATTCGAATGCTGCGACTGAAACATATTGATTTTCTGGCACAGACTTTTTAGATTAAAAATGCCAATACTAAATCCTTTCATGACCTATAGTTCATATGAAGTTCACGTGTCATTTACTATTATTCTGGAAAAAGCAGAATCTTTAATGAAAACATAGTTTGAAGGGATGCCCTGCCATCCTGGCATTTGCATGCGATTGTAATAAGACTTGATTAAGAGCTAAACATGCTACTGAGGTGGAGGTTTAGGGTGTTTTTTGTAAATTGAAGTCCATATATCTTTTTTAATTGCTTGCTTGTCTTTGCCCTCATCTTCAGCTTTATATCCCATTTCTTTTCCTTTGTTTTTCTTTATTTTGCTCATTCTTTATATTACGATAGGAGGCCAAAGAAACTCATTTTTCCCACTGCTAAGCACTCGGATCTTGCTTCAGATTTTATGGCATTCAGGGGATCAATGAGTCAAAATGCTATTTTGATCTGCAGTACAGCAAACACTTCCTGTATAAATTCCCAGAGATGACCCTGACTTCTCCAACTGTTTTTACCCCTTCTTAATAGAGACTTTAAAGGTACTGATGCCACACTAGCACCAGATTTGAAAATTTAAGGCCAAATCCCTGGCCCAGGTGATTTCAAACTGCTGGTTATTTCCTGCTGTTAACAGGGTTAAATTTCACTTATTATTTCTTTCAAGAGGCCTTCTTATTTGTGAGGGGAAGGTATTGCATCAGGAAGCTGCTGCATATCTGCTGGCTTCAGCGAGAGCGGGTGAGGGACACGTTCATCTCACTGTGCTGCCCTGGCATTTTGGCTCATGTGGGCTGGTCCACGTGATACTTAATGCTGGCTTCTGGATGGGAATGTGCTTTCATAGAGGGGCTCTTTTGCATTTAATCCTAAAACCACACAACCCCATATCACCCGTGGCTGTAGTCACTGGAATGAGCATGGGAGCGCGTCTTTATCGATGATACGGCTTCAGCATGGTATGGGTCTGACTCAGGAAAGCAATCGAGCCCTTCCTTATTTAAAAAGGGGCAGAGGAAATCTGCGTGATAAACGTATTTACTTTTCCACAGGTTTGTTTGCCAGCGGCGCTGGCAGGAAGCGGCTGTTGGAATTCAGGGGCCAGCTACTTTGCTGGGGAGGCAGCGGGAAGGGCCTCGGCGCCCCGGGCCCTGGCAGGGGTGTCCTCTGGGAGAAATGCCTCAGCCCAGCCTGTGGACAGAGGGCCCTGCTGGGGACAGGGAAACTGGCCTGTTGGCTATGGGTCATTCACTCCGGCAGGGAGAGCTTCTCCCTGTGCAGAGAAGGAGCACCACCCAGTGCCCTGGGAGCGGGCAGAGCTCTTTGGGTGCAGTAACTGCCAGGGCTGAATTTAGAGAGAACTTAATACCTCGAGGGCTTCTGTCTCCCTTTTAAAATATGCAACATCTTATGCCTAGGCAAGATCAGTATGTGGCCCTTTGTGAGCGCTCTGTGTCACTAGACATATATAATTGTCTTTATGTAGTTGAAACTGTGAGCTCTTTCCTGGTACGGCCTGTGCCATCCTGCCTCAGGGAGAGCATGGCTGCCTTGGCACACCTCATTGTGGGCAGGCTCCTCTCCAGTTTGCAGTCAGCACCACGCAGGTGATCCATGGCAGCAGTGGGACAGTGCCTGCCTGGCGTGAGGTGTGGCTGGCGGGACGTGGGATTGGCCTTTACTGGGTGGCACATTCTGATCTAGAGTGCCATGGTGACCAGCAGGTCTCTGAGCTGTCCTGGCCCCAGCGTGCATGGGCAGTCCTCACCCCTGAGTACAGCCCACGCCTTCTCTGCCTTCAGTGAAAACATGCCATGCTACCTGGTGTCCTCACTGTTGCTTTCATCTCCCTCTTCCATTTGTTCTCTTGGGGAGGACCAAGAAGGAAGGACAGCCCCACTTGATCAGTTTATGCTCTTTGAATATACTCAGTAACACAGCAAGGTTTTTCTTGGCAGGACTCCAGTGGCTGCCATAACTCCTGAATGATCAGATGTCCTCGCTGTGCACCACTTTCCATTTTGGCATTGTACTTTGTAAAATAGTTTCCCCTTTGAAGATGTCAGATAGGGGTAGCTTATTGGCTGTAGTGCCAATGGAGGGGCAGGGCAAAACCCGGGACATAAAGCAAGCAGGAATTGAGGTTCATCTGCATCTTGCGTCTGAGGCTCTGTCCTGCTTCAGACAAAACTTTACAGTGACTTGGTTAGATACACACCTCTCATGTCTCCTTTCTGTTTCTGTGTCACGTGTGGGTGAATGTGAGAGTTGTAGGGAGCAATGCAAGGCCAAAATAGGATGGGGAGTAGCTGCCTTTCTCAGCTGCTTGTTACACAGCTCTGCTGGACGCCTGTGGTGTAAGGTTATCACAGAGGTTTGAATTCTTCTCATGATATATACAGATTTTTGGTGCTTGTTTATCAAAAAGAAAGTTATTTATTTAACAATGGATGTCGTACAAAATATTTACTTTCTGTCCCAAAACACACAGAGCTGGGTGCATTGTTCCCTTCCTGGTGGCACCGCAGCTCTCAACTTTGGAATAAAAACAAACAGGTCAGCTCACATTCATTAGGAATTAGGGAGAACATTTAAACCAGAGCTGAGGTTTCTTGCATTCAGCATGCCTTTCACTACTACAGCTCTTGTGCTATGAAGTAAAGTATGAACACAGGGTTGGAAAAGCAAGCTTTTGCCTTACCTTGGTTAGGAAGTCCTTATTTGCTTGAATATATTTAATGATTTGGAGCCAAAGCAAAATTTTATTTTGAATTCGTAGTGAATAATGTGTACATTTTGTCTTACTTACATGAAGTCTCATGAAAGGTGCTGGCATGGCAGCTGGAGACTGAAGCCTGTGTAGGTGCAGGGCAGGCAGCAGAAGTGCACATTGGGCAGCAGTGGTTTGCCTGTGATTCTAGAAACTGCACAAGGAACTACAGTCAATATCCAGTCTTAATATNAAAAAAAAAAAAAAGAAAAGGCTTCTAGAACAACTGGAATAGGGAAATTCCAGTGTACATGCTTGCAGATCTAGCTAATCAGCTCCATAGGAAATTATTTAAGTTAATAGTAGTTATTTTGGAAAAATCACAGCAAATAATAGAGAACTAATAGTAATAGGTAAGAACAGCTACTCTGGTAGTGGTGAGCATTGAGTTCTTAAATGTAGTTTCTGTTCCTGGGAAGAAAAAAAATGCAGGCAGAAAACACAGAAAAATATTTCAAGGATAATGGAATTTATGCAGAAAGCAACATGGTTTTATAAATACAAGGCAGCACATGTGAAGTTTGGGTATGACATGCATCGGTTCTTTGTACAGGTGATGCCCGAGAGCCCTCAGTCTTCTTTCTCCTCTGCACCAGGCTGGTGGCAGGCATCGTCAGCAGTCCCAGTGGTCTGAAGTGTGGAACCTTCCTGTAAAAAAACAATCGCTTTCTTTAACATGTGGTTGTTTTTAATACTTGCCAGAGTACTAATTCTGAAAAATGCTCAGCTGTGTTCACAAGCATTTGAGATTGCTTCTTGGTCTGGGGCCAGAAAGTTACCAATGGCCCCTTTTGTGGGACTGTGCAGAGACATTGAGTCTGGAGGAGACAAACAGACTTTGCCCTTTGTTATCGCTCAGCCCAAAGCTGAAAGCACCAGTAAGGTCTGGACATGTTATGGAAATTTTACCAAAACTGTTAAAAGTGGTTGGAGGGAGTCTGAAGAATATAGAAGGAATCCAAACATATTAATCAGAGAGCTAGAAAGGAAGAGTACTATTTAAAAACATAAGTAGGATGTAATACACCAGGAAAATATGGGAAATTTTCACATGATGGAAAGATAACATAACCAGTAATAATGGAATAATAATATTTTAGTAGACACTGGTTTATAAGCATAGCATCCCCTTCTCCATAGATAGGGCATGTTAAACTGTCTGTAGAGAGGAGGTTCTGATTTTCCTCTCTTACTTGTTTATTCCAGGACAGTTATCATCCTCCCTAAATTTTATTTAAAGTTCACAGCAGTCTATGCAGCTAGTGCAGTTTTAGGTTAAGCATATTTTATCCATAATTGCTATATTTGGTTCTCAAGTTATTATTGTAGTTCCTTGGGGTACATTTAAATCCACCTTATTGTAATAGATTATGGAATATAGTGGCTAATGTGTCTAATGTAAAATAAATGACTATAATGATTTATGATCCAGCACTTCAGTTTTATTGAACATAAGGATCATTGTACTAAAATGGATGGTGTATTGCTGGTTTAGCATAAAATACTGAATAACATATTCAAGTAAATGAATGGATTGGCCAGTTCATAATATTCTGCCCCTTCAGCTGAGAGGTCTTTAATAAGCAAGAGTGTCATTACACTTGAAAATGTATGTGTAGGTAATCCATTACCCAGAACAATGACAGTGATCGGACGAAGCTCTTATTAAAGAAGGGCCCTCCTTACAGGGAAATGCAGAGCACTTCCCTGCCTGTGGGAAGCTGTGCTGTGTGTCTGTATGTTTGTGGTTTTGTTAAAGTGGTTAAAGCAGTCTTTAGTGCTGTCGAATTTAAACATTTCAGGTTTGGTGTGGGGGTTATGAAGCTGGTGCTTTAAAGGTGGAAAGCAGTGACAGTCGGCTCTGGTTTCGCATGGGCTCATGCTGCGGTGTATGTTTGCTGGTTGTACCTATAAGTTTCATTTTTCAGCTTTTCATTTTTATCTCACTTGAAGGCCAATACAAATTACACCTTTGCAGGCACCTTACTTCTGTTTACATCGAGCTTTGGCAGTATTGTCTCCTACTAAATGTCAGGGAGATTGATGAATGTCACAAAGGGCGATACCATTGGGAGTATTGCTGGGACAGTTTGCCTCAGTGCCACCAGCAATGCTTGCTTTTTGGACAATCACAGCCAGCAATGTCCCAGCTTAAACCCTTAACTTCCTGGGGTTTAGCTTCAACTCTTTCACTCTTTGACCTCAAAAAGGAAGTTTTTTATTAGTAAGAGGCAAAATTAATAGGAGTCATAACACAGACAGAATACTTGTAATTTTATCTATTAAAGAATGTCTTTAAAAATAAGGAAACAAAGCTAAAATTATGAAAAAATACAGAGAACAGAGATGGTTTTAAGATACATAATCAAAGGTAACTGTTAGAGGAATATAGATGATTGTGTACTTTGTTTTCACATTTTCCTACAGAAAATCAGAATAGGATGTCAGGTTGTAAAGGACTAGCTTCCAGGAGTGCGCTTATAATAATTTGTAGTGAAAGTCACATTTTGTTATGTAACGGAGAGAGGAAAAAATACTGTTTTGGGGATGTTATCCTGGAATAACTGCACATCCATTTTCTTAATAGTGCTTGGATAAAGCTGAAAGACACAAACTATTAAAAAGCATATTTGCATTCATTATACCCATTGTAAAAACGAATAAAGAATTCCTCTTGATGCAATTACAGCTTAAACTATTAAAATAAACATGATCAAAGTACTGTAGTTTTGTTACAGCACTTGCAGACAAATCATCTCCCCATTTAAACAAGACCTCACCAGCATTTTGAGTGGGAAGGAGTTTGTTGCTGTTTTGTCATCTACTACTAGCTTTTCCTGTCAGTGAGCACATCCTTTGGCAGACATGCAGGGAGAGTTTTAAAACTATTCAGAATTATTTTGGCAAAAACCAAAGCACCTACAGTTGCAAAAACACATCTTCAAAATTTTTATGATCCAAAAACTTTCAGGCTGGCTTTGACATGTAATTGGATCTTGTTTTATAGTCAAGCCATTTCAAGTTTTTGATTTCTTACATCTTAGTCAGTCATACCAGCAGACTCAGAAAATCCTAAACTAGCTGCAGCTGTGCTTCTAATGCAGGCATAAATTGCACTGATAGCTATGGTGGGCTGATCTGGCTTCTTCTAGTCTTAATTATCCTACATATATGTAGATAGTTTTGGTGGTAATGAAGTTAGTGATACTACTTTGCTGGAGCCTGCCATCAAAGTTTCCTTGCTGCCTTCAACTTCCAGATGGTAAGGTGTATGTTTTGAACAAGAAGAGTAGTTGGAGAGCATGTTGGCTCTTTGTTTGACCCTAAGCTCAAGTTTCTTCTCAGTATCATTGCAGTATTGATAGCATGTGAGCCTCTATTTTAATGATCTAGGTAGGCTTGAGCAGAGGTACCTAAAGAGCTCCTAAGTCTAAGCATGCTGGAACAGCATCCTGCTGCCTGCTCGTGCATGGTTGTGTTGCAGCTTAAATCCCCAGTGGGGTGATGGAGCAGCCTCTTGCTGGTGACCTGCTACAGCTGCTGTCACCACATGGGGACATCTGCAACATGGTGACTAAGGCCACATAAGCTGATGCAGGATATGCCCAGAGCTGCTGCCATGCTGGCTGTGCCCCTACTGATTCCTGGGAGGTGAGTGAGGTTGCACTGCTGGGATGTGACTGCTGAGGGAGAGTAGGGCCCCAGCTCACCCCATTTCTCCCTGTGTTTCAGCACAGGCCCATCCTGTGCAAGAGTGCAGATCACCTATCCCTGCATGCAACCTCCCTGTCCATTGCCAGGACCCATCATGGAGAAGAATAACTCAGTCTCTGAAGCGAAATTATGACTCTCCCTGTTTCTGAAAGCCCTTTGAGTCTTTCCTTTGCCATGGACATCTGGTTTTCACATCACAGTTACTTCAGCCCATAAGCTTCCACAAGAATTTTAAATAAAATATCACTACTAACCAGATCCGTGGGGGAGAGCAGTGGCTTTGCTCACAAATAGGCACATTGTTGAGACTGGAGAAAAAGGGGGTTCTTTCATTCACACTGGGTTACATCACTGAGCGCTAGCCAAATGGTGGAAAAATAGCGAGAGCTGTTATAGGAACAAGTTTATGTGCTGCAAATGCAGGAAACATCATTGCTAATGGTGCACATCTGATGTGTATTCAGGCCTTGGCTGTAGCATTTCAGGAGTAGGGGATGGGCCAAGTGATGGCCTGGGAGCTGTGGACATCACATCACAGGAAGGTGGTGGTGGCCCTCAGGTATGGCAGGGAGGTCTTGTGGGTTAAAAAGAGGCTTTCCTGCACCTCTGCAAAGGCATATGTGAATGCCTGGATTTATCTCACCCAGTTTTAGACATCTCTAAAACATCCACTAACTCATTTACTGTAAGCCCCCTTGACAGGCAGTGAACAAGCACTTCCAGAGTGACTGTCTAGACAGGATGATACTGAGGTATGCTTATAAATACCTACTAAATGTAGAAAGGGCTTTGATTGACTAACTGAGAACTAGACATCTAACTTCTAGATGCTGAAATTAAGACAGATACTGTCTCTTCTTTTAGCTCTCCTTGTGCTGCTTTATGTGTATCTTGTAAGTCTCGGTAAGTGTGTGCAGAATAAATTAAAAGGTCTGTAACTGCCTCTGCACATATTTATGATTTTAAAATAGTAACAAGGTCCTGCCATAGGAAAACTTTGTTAAATGCCTGCTTAGTGAAGATTAGTGACAGCCTAAGCACATATGTCTCCAGATACATATATATGCATATCAATCTATCTAGAAAAAACCCATCTCTTTATATTTTTGTAAGAAAATTTTCCTGTTAACATGATTTACTGAATGCATTTTACTTTTTTTTCTTCTGAATGAGTACAATAAAAAAATAGACATAAAGAAATAAAATAGACATTTTCTGATGCAGGAGAAACTTTAGCACCCCAAGGTTTGTCAAAGGATGAGGAACATTCTCCTGTATCTGAACGTGGATACAGCACTTAGATGTAGGATTTCTCATAATAGAAAGATTTTTATACTGTATAGAATCAGTGTAAAAAATGAAAATAAATTTAGTGACTTACTGTTTGAGTTAAACATGAGATCATTTCTGTGGTGTGTACATCCAGCCTTTTTGAAATTGAGTAAGATTTATGCATGGATTTCTATGGTGTTTTACAGAAACTTTTAGTTACAAAACATGCATTTGACTGTGTCTGATGATATAGGATATTCCTGCCAAGTTCTCAGTTTTTCTCCACATACTTGCATGGTTTGTGTATGTGTGTGCAATAATAAGTGCAACGTATGTGCTCTTTATTATTTAAAACCATATATATAGGTATATATATATTTTTATACACGTCCACATCTATCTGTCTGTGCTGTCTATGTGTGCACAGCATATTGAAAGGTGAGGATTATTGTCTTATTTCCAGTTTCCAGGTTGGTTTTGTTCCTCTCAACATGTAGGAACCATCTCTTTTTGCAACATGAACTATTGCCACTGAGTGGGGACTGCACTGGCCACGTGCTGCTAGGAACTACCTTCCCTCCCTAATTTCTGTGGAAAAGGGTCACACCTCTTCTGGTAGCTTGTCCTGGTAGTGCTCCTGCTCCAACACCCATCCAGCCACAAAGGGACAGAGTGGCAGGGAGCTTTGTTGGTCTGAGCTCAGCTTGCCCACCCTGAGGTAGAAGCACTTGCTGGTACTTAATTATTTAAATGACAACTTCACAATATCAATTGGATTTTGTAAAGCTACACACAGCAATTCTCCAGATTCTCACACTCAGCATATGCTGTACTTTTTGCCTTTGCATCTGGTTTCTTTTCAGACCAGTGCATTTCCTACCATGCTCAGACCAGGCAAGTAAAACCTGCATTATGCAGCATGCATGGTTAAAAATCCCTCACAGGTTCAGAGGGCACAGGAGAGCTTCATCTCTCCATAGTGCTTTGTGACCTTTTTGGGGCTGGTAGGACATTCAACTTGGTTAACAAATAGAAAGCCCAGCTGAGTATTTTCCAGGCTGTGGAGACCAGTGTGTAGATGGAGTTAAACAGTTTCGCATTCCTGAAGAGAACAAGAATGTTTTCACAGTGGAATTTGCTCTGTGTGAATTACAGAAGTTTATTTTTTCAGGATGAACTCCTTGGACAGTTGTTTTTTTTTTTGTTTGCTTGTTTTTTAAAGAGGAGATGATATGCTATGAAAATACCTACTGTAGTAACTAATTGTATTGTTATTAAGGCTTGATTGGGAAAATTCACGTTAAAAAAGTCCATGTGCCATTGAGGAGGGACAGGAAGAAACATGTTGCAGTGTTTTCTCCTCATTTCTGTGTGCAGGGTAAGCTGTGGTAAGCTCACACAGTTGTCCCGTGCGTTGGTTGCTGCCAGATATTTCCTATCGGTATTTCCTGGGGAGCGGGAAGCAATGATGCTGCATGGGGCACATCTCTGACCAAACATGCCTGATACTGAGGCTCTGCCAGTGAAGAGATTCTGTGTCACTGAGGCTCATGAAATGCTTTTTCCAAGCAGGGTTTACCCTGGGTTTAGAAATAGGACAAGAAGGCACTACATGAAGCTAAATATTAATTTTGTTGCTTTTCTGGCAAGAAGGCCAAGGAAACAGAGGGAGTTGTGCTATTCCACCATGCAACATTAGCTGCATGTCACGTGACTATGTGTGGAGGGAATTTTTATTATCTTTTAATTTGAGCTATAAGGGTAGGATTGAGTTTTGCCCTTAGACAAGTTTTCTAGGCTCCCTGTGGGTCTCAGTGGGAGGTTTGTGTGCTCATCCATGGGCAGAAATCACTTACAGCTTTGGAGTTTCCACACACAGACATGCTCCTGTGAGGTCCCTCACTCAAGCTGTGGGGACTGGCCTTATCTCACAGCATCTTTTGCAGAGGAATTAATCAGCCTCCTCTCTACCACAGCGTACACACAGATGGATGCCAAAAAGCAGCTGATAGGAAATAACCTTTTGTCCCAGTTAAAATGTTCGTGTAGTCACGCTGAAGTTCTGTTTGGGTTGACATATCCTCAGAGATGGTATAAATCTGATACATACCACTGCTGTCTTGAGGATGAGTGATCACTCAGAAATACCTCAAGTCCCTTAAACAAAGAAGCTGGAAACTTGTTAGTGGCACCAGCTCCAGTTCAGGTGTCTTGAAGGCACTGCAGGATCACCCACAGGAGGACTTTCTCCTTTCAGACATGGTTGTCAGACAGCTGGGAGATCAGAAGAGTAGGACATGACTAAGAAACAGCAGCAACACGTGGGAGCCAGGGACCACTCTGAACTTGTGTAAGAAATGGTGTGCTGCCCTCTGCCAGGGATGGCAAAGGTGACAACAGCTCTGGGCCATAGAACCAGTTTTTTAGCTCATCGAAGCAATACAGGCACTGTGTAGATGTTCCATCTCCTTTTCTGCTCAGGGAGAAGTAGAGGAGAGCTGTCTTGACCTTCTTCTGAAAGAAGAAAAAATCTTTGAAGGAAATAAGCTTCAATAAACTTTAAAAGGATTTCATGAAGTCCTTCTTTAGGGATTTGTGTATCACATGTGGCATTATCCTGTGTATTTCACTGCTGTGCTGCAGTGAAGGACTTCCTATGCTGTCTTTTTAACCAGACCAGTATATTGCTTACATTGACAGAAAAAGTGAGTTATATTCTGCATCATCATCTCTTCCACATTAAACCATAATAAATAAACAATCATAAATATTTCAAGACAATGGCAGAAAAAGTGGAGTTGTAAGCTACCCCCTCTGTCTTTTCTTAGTTTTTTTACATTCAGAATGTGACATGACCTATCCTAGATACACAAAAATAAAATTAATGAATTGCACAGGTTGTGTGAGACAAGCTTTGATCTACAGAGACAATATAATATGAACATTGGATTTTGCTGTATTAGACATTAAAACACAGTCCTAATCAGAAAGCATAATCAAAAATTATGGTGAATATTAGCTTCTATTCCAGAGTAGCAAATGCTTTACATTTCATCATAGAATCAAATGATCCATAGAAGCTATTTTTTTTAATATGCTGTATTTTCACTAGGTTAGGTTATTTTATATGCATAATTTGATAGCAGCCTGTTTCGTAAATGCACTGTCTAGAGGTAGTGGGGTTTTTTTAAGCAAAACCAAGAAGTGGGCTCAGCACTTTGACACGTTAAAACTGGAACGATTGAGATTTTATGCAGTAGAGGAGACTGGAAGTGTGTTGTGCAAGAGGAGAACGAGTGTCAGCTTGAAGAAGACATGGAGAGAGGAGGCTGAAAGAGCCCTGTGTGTTTAGTCTAGGCGAGTGCAGGCTGGGCAGTGTCACGGTGTGTGCTGAGTATCCCAGAGGGGAAGGCTGCTACAGGGCAAGGTGATTAGTTACACCTAGAGGACAGTGTGTGCACAAGAGTATTCTGGGAATGAAAATGAATGCAGTTTGTAGAGGCAATGAGGCTTTGTTGGCCAGCAGAGGAGGGAGGTTCCAGAGCAGCCTCCTGAAATCAGTGGTAAGGACATAAGGTGATGTCCCTTATGTTTTGTGAGTGGACTTCAATAACACAGTTTTGTGGAAAGATGATGATTGGAGTCTATAATCTGGCATGTCCTCTACCTTCCTGCAAATCCATGAGTCCTTTGAAGATTCACTTGATTATGGCACATGCAATTGTGTAAGTTTTTTTCACTTAAGACTTTAAGTTTGCTGAAAGAAGCAAAGTCATTGATCTGTACTATTTTTGAGGATATGCTAGTCTTTCCTCCATAAATAGGAGGAGGAGGAGGCACAGATGGTGGGGGGAGGTGCCTTCTGCTCATTGCCACTAACGAGGCAGCGTAGGTGAGGGCATCTGTGTGTTACAGCCACATTTATGTGCCAGTTATGGACATTTCCTGTTGCTACCACGTTTCTTCTGAGAGACTGTGGTCCTTCATGGCTTGGGATGGCTTTGTTCTTTGGTGGGTTATGCACAACACAGGAACATTCATAAGGCTGGTAAGACTGAAGGATTCTCCTAACCATTTGTGTAGCACAAGTGCCATTCATGAAAGTGTGACTGGTCCACCACAGCATGCCCATGTTTTCCAGGGACATGTAGATACATCCAGGCATGCTCATTAATATCCTTTACTTCATGTTTCCATGTGATTTTTTGGAACTGAACTGAATGGCCTGAATTATGGTACTCATTACCTTAAGGTTAATGTTAGTACTGTGATGATGGAAGTATTTTGTTTTTTCCCTTCTGTACCACAAACTGTTCAGGGAGAGAGAAAAAACACTCAGGCTTTATTAAATCACTCATGGACATGGTGTTAGCATGCCTCATTTCTGTGTATTGTAGTGTTCCCAGGACTGCAGGTAGAAGAAAGCACCATAAATAACATCCAAATGGTCTGGCCCAAACTGCATATGTAGGGATGCATGGAAGAGTAAAGAAGCATTTTGTGGTAGCACTGGAGGTTCTCACTTTTTAGGCATAAAAATCTCACTTTAAAAAATAAAAGATATGCTCAATAATTTTGGTCAGGGAACCAGGCCACTCATACAAATAGAAATACAGTCTTTGTTTTTGCTACAAGAAACTGTCCAAGGATATTTCGGTGATGCAATGTGGTGTACTGTTCAGGCTACACAGTGAATCCTGGGTTTGGTGCATCAGAAAGTGCTGTCATCAGAAAGTGCTGCAGAACATTTGGCTGTGTCACCATGGGCTAAGAAGTATCTCTGTTCCCTTGACTGGACAAATAACACAGATTTTTTAAAGACAATGGAAGCTACATCATACAGACATAAGGTAGACATCTAGAGATGGGCTACAAAGAGCACAGGCAGAAAGAAAGGAGGTGTGAAATTCTGCAGAACAGAAGGGATACAACATGCCAGGTACCACTGCACTTGCAGGGCAATGTTTTATGATGGGGGCTGCTTTTACTGCATATGAGATGAGAATATGGGAATTAGGGAACATTGTGATGGATTGATTTTGATTGCATATGCCAAATACTGGATAAAAAAAATCAGACTGTGGTTTCTACCCAAATGTTTCATGAGTTCCAGTTATTTGCATCATTTCATAAAAAGCAGGGGAAATAAAGAGGTTCTTAAATGAACAGTAATTCTGAGGTAATCTGAATGGTATAAAAATAATAAGCAAAGACGTGTAGGGGTAAAACACTAACCATATTTGTCCTCAGCCATATCTGCAGAGAGTGTATGGCAATTTTCAAAGCAGGCAGACAGCTACCAACATTTTTCTTCAAAAGGGCAGAATTTGACTTTTACCCTTTGCAAGAGCATTGAGTCGCCTGTCTGAGGAATCTTCATTTTGCCTGCAATCAGAAGGGGCACTGTGTGGACTAATGTTGATGTCATTTCTCAGCTGAAGCCAGTTCTGTCTAAAATATCAGGGCCCAGACAACTTTATAGCAGCAGAGCAAATGAAAATACCTAGTCCTGTTTGTAACTTCTCAACCGTATTCACACTTTGGATGCCAGTTTTTACAAATAATTTCTAGATATTGCAAGAAAAACATTCTCTGTAAAGGTCAAACACTGGACGAAACCTGTTTGGCATCATATGCGTGATTCCGTACGTTCACATGTACGGTGACCCACATTTAACCTTGGCCAAAGATAGTAAAGCACTGTCAGAGTCAGTACTTGCACAAGGATTGCCTTTGACATGGTATTTCCTAGATCATTGCAACCTATGGGAGCTGCTAATTATCTGTGGATAACCAGAAAGGTAATACCTGTAATTTCCTTATCACCCCAGGCTGTCTACTCACAGTTGCAGTGTGTTAGTATGGGATGCCAGTATTGTGCAATGTGGGTAAAATCTACAGTGACAAATTACTTATGAGCCATTTTCAAGGTGACATTTTGATCAGGGAGCTTGTGCCAAGTGTTTTCTATTAAGCATTTCATTTCACTGCATGGTTAATCAGCAAAAGATTCCTCCAAAAATCCATTATGTCATATGTCATATGTAATATGTCAGGACCATTTCTCCTTGCTCAAAATGAAGGAGGGACAACAAATGCTTGAAAACCAGCAAATCTTATTTCTGCTTAAAAGTTTTTAAAAAGGCAAAATAAACATGTAGCTTTGCTTCTGACCTTGTTTAAAAGCTATCTAGATGAGAAACCAAAAATGTAAAGATTGACACAGCTTGATATGTTATTCATTATGCAAATACTTTAAAAAGCAATGCTAGCCTGTGTAGCATTATCATATGTGATAAAATCAGTATTAACTATGTGTGTCTTTTGAAGTTGTAATAAGTCTGGGTCATTTTATATGACTGCAAAGACCTCTTGGAATATAGATCAAAACCCCAGTATGTTTTCCTTTCTTAGCAAACCCTTTTCTACATCAACAAGGCTCAAGTACTAAGACGACCCGCAAGCTTGTATCAGAATCGGTCTTTCTTTTCCTTTCTGTAAATGAGAAATGAATTTTATATATGCTTACCAACAGTATGCTTCTCTTTTAAGTCAGGGTCAGCATAGATTCAGTTTTAAATGTGCTTGAACCTTGTTCTTGACTAGTTGATTCTGACAGGGCTACACATGTATCTTGTTTACTTAAGGCAGGAGGTAGTCTGAAACTCGGTTTCCTCTTACTGACCATCACAGTAAGATGTCTAAATGGTTTCCAATTTGCCAGCTTTTAGCTCAGGCTGAACTCCTTTGAAATCTTCAAGGACTGTACAATCCATAGATTCATTTACAGTCCTCACTTCTGGTTTGAATGCCAATAACTGTGAAGTAACAAATGCCTGGGCAGACTGGCAAAACCCCCTCGTGAAATGGGCACACAAAATACTCTGTTTTAAGCCTCACCCATCCTGCTGTGTGGTAACTGCCCCAAAAGGGCAAAAAGAGCATATGTCTCTTCTGCTTTAGAAAATCCCAGTTAGATACTTAGCAGTTTTTTGAGACTATCAATTAAGGCTACCAAAATGGGAATAATTTCTTAATTTCTTTCCATGCTCAATGTAAAGAAATAGGTACTTGACTCCTGAAACAATCTTATCACAAAACAAGTCTTCTTATAAAGAACCTCTGGTGAGGTTCAGGCATATATTAGGGAAACAGCCTGATAGTTTCCATGTGTCAGTCACAAAGACCTGCAAATAGACTGTGGCACGCTCTCCTGGCTTAAACACTTCCAGCAACTATTGGCATTGGTGCTGGTCTTGAGAGAAGAGACCTGGGCAGAACCAGGTGCTTCCCAGTAGTAGTCCAACCTCACTGCTAAAAGTGCATTATGCTTTAAACCTATTGCTGGAAGTTGTCTGCTCTCATTTATGTTCTTTGTATATCACCTTTTCTCTGTTGTCTCCTGACAGTCATTGCCTCTGAGACCTGTTAATGATGCAGCTGAGAAACCCTTGAACTTCCACAGAGTTTAATTTTCAGTGCCAAGCTTTGTCAGGTTGACTGAGCAACACAGGAGCCACCCACAGTGGATGCAATGTGGTCCTTCTTCCAGGGGTGAAGACATTCACATGCTGCAGGAAACACATGTCTACCATGAACACTTCCCCTATCCACCCAGTTCTTCACTTGCACAACTGAAAGTGGAAAAATCAAGAAGTATGCAAATCCTTTGTACAAAGGGTATGATGCTAAAGATTTCTTTCGATTCTCTTTGAACTACAAATTATTTTCACCTTATTATTTCAGGTGGTTTATGAGAACCACCAGTAAATGATTCGAAACAGTTTTACAATTCTCCTTCAAGACTCGGCTTGATGGGGCTCTGGTCTAGTGGAAGGTTCCCTGCCCACGACAGAAGGATTGGAACTAGGTGATCTTTACAATCCCTTCCAACCCAAACCATTCTGTGAGTCTGTGTGAGTCTATGCCATGTGAACTCCATGAGACTTTGATTCTGTAGGGAGGAGCTATTACAGAATTCCTTACTTTCTCCTGTGGGATGAGGTTTATTTTGACATCAAGCCAAATGGGTGGACAATCACCATGGTCAGTGTGTCCATTTATATTATAACCAGCCCCCTTCCTGAACCCTTGTCAGAAATTTCTTTCAGCGAAGATTTTGGTGGTCAGACTCTGTAGGGAAGCTTCTGCTTCTCAGTGTTTATCCATTCTGAAGAGGCTCAGTTAGTGCACAGGATCTCTCCCACAGGGCATGGAACTGCTTTTCTGCAGTATCCTACCTCCTCCCTCTGAAACCACTTTCTGTACTATTCCCTGAAAATAGCCTATAGCACAGTCCCCATGTCTTTGCTTTCTGAGGATATAGACCCTATTGAGCAGTATCCTCAGCTAGCAATTCACAGTCAGATTTTGCTCCCTTTGCTTTGCCATTGGAGAGGACAGCATTGCTGTCTTAAGGTGTCCAGTAATGAAGAATAAAGGCCAGGGGTAGAAGTCACAGGGGCTGGTTGGCCTAGGACATCTGGAAAAGTAGAAACAGGTGGAAAACTTCAAAAGCCCATTACAAAAGTATGTAACTTATTATTTCTCTATCAGCAGGAAAAGGCAGACTGACCAGGTGTATTTATGCAAGTTGTATTGTCCAACCTCTGGCTTTAAGCTGGGAGGATCATGGGCAAAACTGCACCACAGCAGAGAGAGATACCTAAGGAAAGGACTGCTCTTATCAAGAAAATCCTTGTTGCAGTTGTGCTTATTTGAGAGGCTTTGTTGACAGTCTTAGTGGAGCTGATTTGGAGTGATTTGGAGGGCAGGCTGGGAGAACCCAGACTGACGTAGTAGCTGCTATAAAGAACCTTATACAAACCCTTAAGATTGATAGAAATAGTCTCCAGATTTTTATTGGAAAAAGTAAAGGTAGCAGTTAAATGCCAAATAGGAAACAGGAAGGAGGACAATGGCCAGCAGGGAGGAAATTCAGTGGGATTTTCTTTTGTTCTCTTGTGACTATTTTTTACCTACCAACAAAAGTGCCTACAGCACATGTCCTCTTGTTTTGCAAATTACCATAAACGATGTGTTCATACTCTAATCATTTGTTTCTTCCTCATAAATGAAGGCACAATAATGTTTTCATGCTTTGATAAAGCCATTACTGTAATTTTTTTTGCAAAACCCCTTGCTAAGGTACCTTAATTGATGCAGGTGATAATACTGTCTGAGCCTGGCAGGGTGAATCGGAAATCTTACCACAGTTTGTGCAAGTAAGTAGCAATTCACCTTCCTCCCTACTGGGCAGTAAGTGGGAAAACATACACTCACATACACCAAAATGTTCTTTCTGTAATATACTTGTCTCTGGTCCCAAGGATAAGATTTGTTTGTTTCCAAATATGTTCCTGTGCTACTCATAAAAACACTGTCAGAGCAGTATTTGTATGATACATTTGACAGGAACAAATCCTGGGCATACTTGATCCATTTAATCTGTTCAAGAGGCTGACTTGGGAAATGCTGTGCCCTCAAAAGCCCTGATTGCTTTAGGAGATGCCAGGAAAAAACAAAACAAAACAAAAAATTGGCAGTATAGGCAGTTGTGTTTGAAGTTTAGAGATGCCATTTCAGCAAGAGGAATGAGAGACAGGTTTCTCTAAGAAGGAAAAGTGAGTGGTTGTTGAGAAGGTAAAATAAAAGAAAACAGGGAATTGAAGAGCTGCTCTGTGTATATGATGATGGATTATTACTGCTTTTTCTGGCTATAAGCAAGACTTCTCCCAAGTGTGGGGGAGAGTGGGGAGTGAGCAGTTTGACAGGGCAGTAAGATCACTTAACAGTAGAGAAGAGATTCGCAGTTAGCTTTGCCAGACAAGGATGAAATAAGTAGTATGGCTGGGTACAAACCTCTTTTTACTAGATCAAATGTCAGTGAGCTACTCTTTTATTATTTGTAAGTCAACATAAAAGTGTAAGGACATTTACTGCATTGACCAATGCTTCTGACAAAATAATACGGGCTAAAGTACGTGAGGACTGTGCCACCAGGACAAGACTCTAGGTATGAAGAGGACAGATGGATGTATCAGTGCTCATGTCCTTCCTTAGGGGAAAATATGATGTCCTCATTAAATTATTGCTATCTATATTTCTTAATTACAGTGTACTTATTATATAGGTTGTTATTACTGACCATTTATACAAGAATATCTTTGAAGCAGTGTTAATCTTTCAGACATGGACATTTTTAATTCAGTAAGCTAGTTTTGATTTCTTTTTGTAATTATTTTTAAATTGTACTCAGATTGTTGAAAACATTTTCTGTGATTCATGTGAATATTTTTATTCCATCATGGTTTTTTCTTTCTCTTGGAACACTAATGCTGGTATTACTGTTTTTGCTAGCAATTGTTGGTTCTTTCCCACATGTCTGGAACTGATTTTGTTCTCTGTGTTTTTAATGGAGCTGGAGTGAATGAAGCTCTTTGTTTAGCTTTCTTTCTGTGCCTCAATATCATTAGGTGTCTGAAAAATGTAGAGCTTCTGTGGCACTTCACAAATGTTAACACTGACCATGCCCAACTTTGCAGGAATTTTAATGTTGGCTTTTGCCTTCACCTGGCACATAGGCTTCACTCAGGCTTGATCCAGCTGCGTTTCAGAATCTCTGGGTATTTAACAGAACCATGTGGCCCTGTTGCACATGCCTGCCTAACCAGCATCCTCACTAATGTCACCACTCACAATTTTGAGTCTGCTGCTCTCCTAGTGCTGCTTTCCCAATAGCTTTGTCTCAGTGAGCAAGACTCAGAAGGCATCTATTCCCCTTCTCTGCCTCTCCATTCTTCCACCCTGCAGTGTACCTCTTGGATGACACAGTTTCTAAAAATCACATTTAAAAATAGAAGTGTATTAATAAATCTGTTTTATTAGGGGAAACACATTCAATCATGTAGAATTTGAAGGCTCGGTGCTTGCCAAATAACTGTGTTGCACTCAAGTCCTTGGCACCAAAACACTAAGATGAAGGCTGCCTTCTGCAGGTTGCTGGATGGTGTACTGGGAGGGGCTGGTGTTACTGGTTGGGTTGCATTTGCTGTGGCAGTTGTTGAATTCTGGACCTTTTTCAGTGACACGTACTCATGTGCCTCTTCCTGCATCATCTTTCTCTTCCACTTCTTCTCCTCCTGTCAATGCTTTCCACTGCCCCCCCCCCTCTTCCTTATGGTTCTCCAGCCTGGGATCCTTTATCCATTCGAGCCTTTCTGTTGCCTGATCTTTCCTCCTGCACTGCCTTCAGTAGCCTTATTTTTCCAGAGCCTCTTGCCTCCCAGTGACAGCTCGACTGGCACAGATGGTTGTGTCTGTCCACCTTAGCTCACTGTAGCTGCAGCAGCTCTTTCTGCAAGTGCCAGAAAAATTCCTTCTGTTTCCACAGTAACAGTTGGATTTACAGAGGATATGCAGTGTCTTGTAATGCTCTAATTCTGCCTGGTCCTGCTGGGACTGCAACTGTGTGAGAGCTTATGGTCTGAATGGTTGTCTCCCATAAATAAACCCCTTTTGAAACCTTGCTGGTGGTATCCCAAGGGCTGTGGTCATATGAGTCCTGTTAGGGCACTTGTCTGTCCTTCCAGCTACAGCTGTTCTGGACATTTCTCTGGAGTGTTGAGAAGGGCATGGTGATTGTCCTCTGCCTTGGCTGGAGGAGGCAGTGGGTTTCTTCTGCCACTTTCTTTCCTCTGGTCATGCTTTTCTGCAAATACTCTCCTGAATATTTATCAACTGCATTAAAATTAATCAAATTTTCTGAATTGGTTGATTTACCTATGGCTGAGCGATGGTCTACATTCTTGCTGGATTTGGTGTTTATGAAGGTTGTTGCTTGTTCCCATTCAATTGGTGGAAGTGGTGTGGTTGTGTTTGGATTTTTTTAACTTCTTCATGTCATTTTAATTTGAATTAGATATTATAGTTGAAAGCTAAATTTTTAATTCAGATCTTTTGCTTTGACCAGGTGATTCTGTCCAATGAAGTCATGAGTTTCATATTTTAGAGTATTGTTTGAAGACTGTTCTTGCTCATTTCCTCTCCTTGCTATGCTGGTCTTTCTCCATGTTGCTGTGTCCAGCCATGGAAGGGTTCCTGGGAAGACCTCACAAAGCTCTGACTCCAACCACCCCAGCCTGGCTGTATCTTGCAGGCATTCAGTGCTCATGGCAAAGCCATGATCATGCCCCTAGGAATGGTCAGTGGTATCCATGAGGCCATAGGGAATGCTTTCTTTCTGTCTGCAATCATGGACTATTCTGGATGGTCCTGCTGCTCTGATGCTGTGCCTCTGCTGCAGAATCCTTGCTGTGGTTGCCTGACGTTGGCCTTTGTGCTCTGCTGTGCTTCATTTCTTCACTTTCTTCCATGTGTGTATATTCTAGAGTTTTCTTAATGGACTTTTTCCCCACAAACACTTGAGAAGACTGGAGGCTGAAGGGCTGTTTGGACTTTTTGAGTAATGTTGTTATGAGCTTGGCTGTACTCTCCCATAGTAAAAACTGCTGTCCACTGTGTTTAAAGGCTTGGGGCTGCTGGGGAACATCTGATTTATTAATGGCCTCTTTTCAGCTTCCTCCTCATCTTAAGAAGATATAAGCAGGTAATTAGCTAGTTGCCAAGAAAATAGTGGAAATAAACCTTAGAATTCCTCCTTGTAAAATGATTTATTTAACAGTTTTATTCTGACATGTGTGTTTTATGTTTTAATCATCTGTCTATGGCTGTGAAACAGGCCAGGTCTCTTCATCTTCTGGTGTTAGATTTTAGAGGACTATTACTACATGGTTTTGTTTTTTGTTGCTGCATGTGAGTGTTTATGTTGGCTTTCTGGTAGATGCTTAACTGGATTGTAACTGATTTTACACTAAAGACTGATGTTCTGTTTTCTTTTAGTCCTATCTGGATTGCTCTGGTTTCTGGAAGGAATCAATATTCAGAAATGTATTGAACTCTTTTACTGTGGCTTTCCTTCAGGGACGTTACTTGCATTTGATTATCAGTTGCCCAGGGTGATGGAGGTGTTCAGGTATCTTGAGTAATGGCTCTGTTCCTGTTACAGTTGCTATTTGGAACTGGAGTTCTGGTATCTTCAGATATTTCCACCTGAATGCTGATAAAAAGGAAAAAGGCTAGCAGCTGTTGTCAGGGCTCTTCCAAGTGCCTTCCATTCCCTTTTATCCTTCCTGATAATTTCCTTTGATGGTAATTCTATTTTTCCAGTTTCCAAAGCTCATAATCTCAAAGTCCTTTTTCAGTCTGAGCCTTCTTCAGAAGCTCGTGTTAATCAGATTATTTGTGAAACAGCCTTAGTATCACCCCAGTAATATTTATAGCTATTGAGTGACCTGTACCCTTTGTCAGGAACTTACACTAGGTACACAACTCTCTTGAATTATCCTCTGTTACCTGCAGGCAGTCATACTTCTGCTTCACTCAAGCATTTTGTGTTTGTACAGATCTCATTTGTCTTTCAGATCATCAGAGTCTCTAAGCATTTTCTCCTCTGCTGAAACAGACACAATAATGTTTGAAGAAAAAGATTGATGTCTGTAACTCATCACTTGCCACTTTTATTCACTATTAGAGCAAGAACATGAATTGACCAAAAAGAAAAATCTCTTTCTTAAAACCAGAACCTGGAAAGACCTTTGTTTGAGGTGCTGAAGACTTATATTTACAATTATACTCCCCAGGGAAGGCCAGAGGGATTTACAGTAAATATCAGGGTTTGCATCCAGAACTGCTGACAAACCAGCTTCCTTTTGATAGATGGATTCATTATCACTTTCTAATTACAAGCAGATTTCCATGTGTGTTCACCATGTTATAAATGAAACCTGTCCATTGTTATACAGTGATGGCCTCTGGGTCAGCTGTAAGGGATCTATAGCTCCTCTTCTGTCATTGGACCAAATTAATCAAATATATTTTTAACAGATAACCTTTACAAAAGTGACTGATTAATCACTTGGTAATGCAGACTGCTATCAAGTTCATCTCCAAATAAAGGAAGGAACTCAGCAGGACTACAATATGTCAAATGCATCAGTCTCAGTGTGTTAAAATACTTTCAGGTCCAGATGCTACTCTTCTAAAAGGATAGAAATCTGCTACATCAAACATAGATGTTTTCCTGCATCTGTGGGTCAGATTCTGTGCTCAGATGAAGGCTTTCTGGTTATGGAGGCTTGCTGTCAAATTGAAGCCCCATGCATGTACATCTAAGGACAGAATTTGATCACTACAAAGTAATACAATTTCTACCAGATTCTGTCATTTGATTTTTTTAGAACTGTGAATTTTAAGAGGGTATTGAAAGCTGTATGTATCAGTGAAACACAGTCAGTCTTCATCTAATCCTATATCCAGTGATAGATTTAAGAGTGATTCTCTGTGTTCCAGTCACTTCTTTTGAAGATAAAACAGCCCGTCTTTTAATTTCGTATTGAAGAATATGCTTGACATCTCTCAAACTGAGATTAGGTTAGCGAAGGCATACCCTCGCTTATGCTGCAAAATGAAACAAGTTCCTAATTGTCAAAAGATTAATCCTTGGCAGTCATCCAGGGCAATATTTGCTGTAGCAACTTGGTATCCATCACAGTTACAGACCAAAGGTCTTGTCATATATGTATTCCTCGCAGCAGTGCTGTAGCAGGGCAGCACAGCCTCACTACCCTGGGCTGTTAGTCTCTGGGAAACTCTATCCTCAATTAGTGCCCTCATGGGGGTCACAGTCTTTGATGACTGAGCTATTTCTAAAGACTGAAATATAAAGCTCAGCAATACAAAAAAAAAGAAAAAAATTGGTGTGGGAGCTGCTTCTTATGCATTGCAGTGTTCCATGTTAGAGGTTTTTGTATTTACTAGAAGTTTGGTCCATCAATACTAATAGCAATAATAGTGAAATGTGAGGCTTTTTTTGCTATGAATATCACTATTACCTGCAGTTGATACTGCTTAAATGGGCTAATTTTTAGTTTTATTTTTATTTAACTCACTTGGTATTGAACTGCAAAGCCTCCATAGCAGCATCTTCATCTGCCAGAATGGCTGGTTCTGATTTTGAATACTATCTTTTTCATTTGGACATTCGTGGGTAGAGCAGAATTAGAGACAAGACTTTGTTGTCCTGCAAGCGTAACAAAAGAATAGGTCAGTATTAGAAATACCTCGTATAAATTACCAAAGGTAGCAGCCCTAAGTCTTCTTTTCTTAATGTAGCTAAAATCCACACAAAACCACAGAACATTGCCCCCATATCCTTCCTTCTGTGTGAGCCACTTCTGCTGTGTTTTGGGTGATTGCTTCAGTATAGCTTTAAAAAATTCTTGAAAGGAAATCATATTCATCACAGAAATGATGAATCAGGAATTGGTCTAATTTGGTTTGGTGTTCGTCGTTGCTGATGCTGTTGCCCTCTGACTTTTCACACTGCTAGCTGTAGGAAACTGCCCACACTTTTGCTTGGCAGGAGGAAAAATGGAAACAAATTCAATCTGCTGTACATTGAAAATTTGGGGCAGGGGGTGAGGGAGATACTTTAAAAATTGAGTGCAGCTCGTTTCCTTTGACTCCCATTTTGCACTGCTGAGGTTAACAGGATTGCGGGATGTGGGTAGGATCAGGACTTGATCCCTCACTGATGAGTCTCTGCCCATTTAGTGCTTTATAGGCCCAAGGGAAAGGGACAAATTGATGGAGTGTTCTGGCATGCTGCGGTCTATATTTGGATCCCTGATTTAAAGCTGACAGATGTATAAAATCCTGTGTAGCCAGAAAACTCCCTAGTGAGGACACAGCTGCATATATCAATGAATCAAAGTTACTCTTGTTAAGGCTGGCATTAATTTATATGGGGCAAGTTCCCTCCAGATCTGGTCGTGTAATATCACTGAGAGCAGTTTGGGCTTGTTCCACCCTGCAAACCCTGAGCTTTTTGGATATGAATGGAGAAGACGTGTAAATCCGAAGCGCTGCTCTTCTCAGTTGCTGGGTGAATGCCATCATACCCTCATTTAGATGTGGCAGCTGTTGTCAGTTACTTAATCTCATAAATAAAATAAAGCCAAATTTCCACAAACTGAATCCGCCTCTATCACACGGCCTCCTGCAATGCCTTAAATGAAGTGCGTATTTTTGTTTCTCAGGAATCTCCCTTTATAACCCACTCTACTGCTTGATTATTTCCTCTATGTCATACAGGAAACGGTAAGTGATTAATAACCTGCCTCAGTTTTACTTTCCCCTCTTGCTGCAGCCTTGTGAAATAATGTGACCCACAGATGTCTGAGCAAAACAATCCATTGCTTTAGTGACAGATGCTGTTGGGGCTTGCTCAGTGAAAGTGAACTACCACAGGCAGAGAAGCTCAGGTATTCCTGCTACTTTGATCATCTCTTTTTTGCTTTTGCTTAAATTTTGAGCGTGCTGAAAACTCCCAGCAAAGCATGACATAACCCACTCTGGAAAACAGCCTGGGGTGACTACTAGTCCTGGAGGCTCAGGAGGGAGCTAGGAAGCAGGTTTACTGAAGAAAGGCAGATTTGGCACTAAAAATTGGCATTCCCTGGCTGTAGAAATGTTGGGAGGGATGTGATGTGCGCCATATATGTATGTCAGTGCTTGCTTGCTTCCTCCTTTACTAAAAACAAGATAATGGAAAATAAAAGTCTCTGCATATAAAGAAATGAAAACTCTCTGTCAAAGTTAATTACATCATCTATGTCACCCTTGACAATTTTTAACATTGTCTGGAGTGAATGAGTGATAGAAATTAAAATCTCAGAACTAGTTTTACTAGGATTTAGTTTAAGGCTGGTGAATGGGGATAGCTGTCAAGAGAAACTTCCCAGTAGTAACACTCACGGAGTGGGGAAGATTCAGACTGTCATTTTCATAGAGCACAAGTGCATACTGAGCCAAATTACAAGCTGATTGAATCTTTTAAGTATTGCTAATCGTTTCTACAGTCAGTCTATAATACACTCTTCAGCCATCAGCTAATGCACTGGAGTCAGCCGGGCTCAAAGCTGGAGAGTGGCGCTGCCTGCCGCATGTGTCAGGCTGGCTAATTGAGGGGTGTCACCCCAGCTCTCCGCCAGATCTTTGTTTTCCTGAGTGGCTTTTACTAAAGGCATGTTTGAGTAGTAGGGAAGAGCAAAGATATATTATATATGGTAGCAGCAGAAGTGTGAAATCGTGCTACCTAAAGAAGCATGACTAAGTGGTGATACTGGCCACTTCTTTTTATGGCAAATCAGAAAAGGAAGCAGAACACACATGCACACGGATTACTCATAGTAGCTAGTTTGATCCAAGATAGGGAATTCTGCATTAGAATTCACTGTGTGGGGAGAGAAATGGTTATTTAAAATTTAGATACCAACTGGAGAAACCTAAAAAATGGTTTAGAGGCTTAGTAATTAATCTGTTTAGCAAAGAGTGAACCCGGGCCCCAACTGCTGGGGGATCTGCAGGGATTTCTGCTGTTGGGGGGAGTGTACTCTGTGTGTGTGTACCTTTTCCTCCATTACTATTTTGGAAAATTTCCACTGCTGCTCACAATACCAGTGCATATCAGCATGTCATTCACAAGCATTTTGTTTCCCATCAATTTTTTAAAATAGCAAGAAGAAGAAAAAAGTGAGTTGTGAAAGGGAGAAATAAGATATAAGAGATATAATTCTGCAGTGGATAGAAAGAACAGCAGTGTTTTGCAAATCTACAGTTCATACAATCCAGTGCTTAATAGAAGTTGCAAAGGTCTTGCTCTCTTATTTCCAAAAGGCTGAGTTTGTTTAAAAGTCCTTAGCTCAAGGGAGTGGAAGATGTCCCACTTCTCTTCGTTCCCTCTTTTCACCCTTACCTTAAGGTGCACCATTATCTTGCAGTAATGAAACCTGAAAACAATGGTAAAGAGTTAACATCAAGGACTTCACAAAACCACCGACAAAATACCCCACAATCCTGCTCTAAAGAGGTTTCTATAGAACATCTGAGTTAAGCATGGCAATTACAAAGAAGCTCAAGTGGTCTTTGCTTGAAATTGCAAATGTACCACATTGCATTATCACAAGAATTCGCATGCAAGAACAGTTTGCAGATGGTTTGCATTGGCATACTTTATGTAAACGCTCCAGGGAACAGATGGCATCATGGGTTCTTGTGGCAAATGTGAATTTATAGTGCTCACAACATGCTAAATTCTTTTGCCTGTAGCTGAAAAGCAACAAAAATGAAGTGGAAACTCAGCCCTGTAAATCAGTTTGCCAGTGTCTTTGCCATTGTAGCTATGGATAACATTTAGTTTAGTCTTTACTGTGAAATTTGGGTTCTTTTATTTGCTGTCTACTTGCAATTGGGTGTGAGCGTATGTGGCATGTGTGTATGTTTATTTGAGTATGTATATGCAGCTTTTAAATTAATAGACTGATATTGTATAAAGAACGGGAAGTTGAAATCTCAACCATCATTTAATCCAAAGCTTTTGAATTTTTGATCCAAAATTGAATTCGGATAATTCTAATTTTCTGTTAACGCATAGATTGCTCTGGGTAAATAATCTGATTTTAAATGAATATTGGCAAATATTGTTAGAAGGGGTAAAATAACAACATAGGTTAGAATTCTGATTTACTGACCTCTTAGTCATTTTGCACATACATATGCAGTGGGATGAGCATCAGGGCACATTTGTATAAAAAGTAACAGCTCCTTCTCATTTGGACACAAGTTGGAATTTGAACATCTTCTGTAAAGAGGAGGAGTTATTTAAGAAATAAGACCTGGGAAGGGAGGGGGGAGGAACTGTGTAAACCAGCAAGTGATACATTGAATTTGTTTGGAACTATTATATTGAACTTAGAATATAATTATTATTGCAGTATATTCCCTAATTATTTAGATGCTTGTAAAAATTGATTTTATGTAAACACAGCTTGTTCTAAAACAGCCAGGTCTTTGCAGTGAACATAAGTTGTTTAAAATTTATTGACCTGTCGTTCACATGTGTTACTTTACTAGCACTTAATGGTCTGTTTAGATAGTCTTGGTGTGTATGAACTCCCAGTGCGCTACTCCAAGCACCACACGTTGACAGGTAGCTGCCATGTAGATAAAATAAGGGGCCCTACTCCAAAGCATACAGGGACACACAATCATTAGTTATTTTCTAATCTAAAGCAGGGATTTCCTTGGCAGCCAGAGGAAAAGAATCGTTCTGATTTTGCATTATCTCTGCAGCTGAGCTCGGCCCTAAGTCCTGAACCAATATGCAGGAAGGCCAAAAGCAAACAAGCAGGAAACCCAGCCTTGCACCAAATGGAGTTGATTTAAGGAGCCTGAGCTTTGAGGGTTTCTTTTTGAATGGGTCTTGTAGACAGTGGCTGAGATTAGAAACTTGCTTTGGCCTTCAGACTCTCAGGAAAGATTTAAGACTGATAATGGAAATGTAAATTACTTTTGTAGTAGATAGAGATCACCTTAAAAACCGGCTTGTGTTAGAACTTTCTGCAGTGTTTTTCATCCTGTGTATAAATAAAGCTGTCCAAAAACAAAAACTAAACCAACAAAAAGTACTACTTCTCATGGTACTTATTTTCCTCTGGCTCAAATGTGATTTATGCCCTTTTTCTTAACTTCTAAGGCTGCCATGTATTTTTGTGAGTTGATACTGCTTTTTTTGATTGTTAAGTTCTCATGAAAAAAATTAGGCTAATGACAGGATCAGACTAGCCCCCAAGTTACTGACCAAACTTTGCTATTCTGTTTCCACCTATATGAGACTGAGTATTTCCAGAGACCTTTGGCTTTTCATGTTGTAATTGTGGACCAGCAGCATAGTTACCTTAATTTGATGCAAGCAGGGGCTGCATCCCTAAAATTCACTGCTGGAGTGGATCTGTCCTGCCTGACTCAGCTATTATCAGTGTGTCTGTGAACCATAAATACTTGGCACATAAGAAGATACTTATCTTAGCTTTAAATGTTCAGTTTGAAAATACTGGCCCAAATTCATACTGATACTACATCATACTATCTGAAAACCTACTGTGGCCCTGAAAATTCAGCAATGATTTTTTAATAGGAAAACTAGCTTATGTCAGTGTTTAAACATTTCATAGGGTTCTTAAGTAAAGAATATATTATGTTACTCTTTTCTTGCAAAAATGCAGTTGCAGAGCTGTTCTTCTGCCTTTGTGTCAGGTCAAATTCTGCTATACTTCACCAGCAACAATTCAGAGTAGCTGTTATTTCCAGTGGATTTACATCTGTGTAGCTTTTTGTGACGTCTACAGTATGGATAAGAAAAATCAGTATCAGGTTTTGTTTGCTGTGGCATTAAAGATGTTTGTTCACCCACTTTTCCAACTGCACTGACTTCTCTATAGACTGAGCAATTCCAGTATCCCTAACTCTTAAAAACAACAACAGAAACCCAAAACTCCTTCACTCCAGTGGCATGTACTTCTCTTTGAAGGCATGAATTTAAAATAGAAATAGTTATGGAAAATACTTTATCTATAAATTTTTTTTGCTTGTATAATTCTGTCTAGGTTCTTTTTCCTAACACAGGATTGCAAATTTTGTTACTAGTCATCCATTAAAACTGACAATTAGAACTTTAAAAAGTAGACCATCCTCTGCCTGATATATTTTAACATAGTTTATCAGCAATGGAAATGTCATGTAAACCCAACAGATTATATATATTTTGAGATCAGAATTGAGTTCACAGATATGCTTAAAAAAAACCATTTTGCTCAATAACTCCATCTATTCCTCTGCAAAATATGTCAATTTTGTGCTGAAGTGTCGTATTTCTTTCATAGTTTTTGCCCTAGGAGCAGCATGATTAGCTCAGGAGGGTGTTAAACCTAGATTGCCAACCTCCAGTACTGTTTGATTTCAAATGGTTCTATTTAGTGATAAAGTATTTGCCGTCAGCCCTGTTAACTAAGAGGTAATCTCATTTTAATGTGCTGAACATGAACAAACCCTGTTGAAGATAAGGAAGCTGCAGTAGCACTGTGCTTCTGACAGACTAAGGTCTAGAGATCTTGCTGTTAAAAGTCCCCTTTATGGAATGCTACACAGTCATGTCTCATGCCAGCTTCTTCCTCTCTGACTAGCAGGTGTGCACTGCAGTTGGCTTTCCAGTGGTTCCTGCTTTTGGCTGGGATCACTGAAAGGATTCTATCCCTTGGCCATAGTGCTCAGCCCTATGGAGTCCATTGTGTGGTGCTCTAGCCTGCCTTGTCCCTGGGGCTTACAGGGCAAGGACTGGCTGGCCTTCGCTCCTTGGCTGAGAGATCGGCCTTCATTACACCTGCTAAGGAGTGTATCCCTTCCCTCCTGGCATCTTAACAGGTGACCAACACCTTCATCCTGGAAGCAGTCCTGTCTCCATGTTGACAGTGGACATCCTGGGTGGGCATGGAGAGCCTACTAGACACATTAAATGATTGCCTTTTTGGCCAAAGTTCTTTTAGCTAGATAGGGGCAAGGGTAATGATGGCTATGATGACTAGCTAATAAATAAACAGAATTGGGACCAAACTAATGAGAGAAGATAGGGTAGGTTCCTCCCAGAAGTGAATTTGTTGCTGGTGTGATAAGCTTAGACATCTGGGTTGTCTCAACATCAAATTTTACAGTTAGGGGAAGCATAGCAATTTTTACTAACCAGGATGGCACTTTTTCTTCTCCCTAATAAGGAACCAGTAGAAGCTTCATTGTACTAATGAAATGTAAATGACCACAAGCTCACCTCCAGTTTTGTGTGCCTGTGCCAACACTAAGAGACATGTTGTGGTTGCAGTTAAACTCCAAACAGGTGACCTGAATTCCCATGTGGTACTCTTGGTGTGTTCAAGGGCTATTTTCCTACTTTTTGACCCTTTAAGAATGTCTTCAAAAGAGGCATTACATCACTCCTACATAAGCCAAACCCATTTGGGAGATACATGCAGATGAGAAAAATACAAAAAAATCTTTTCACTCTTTCATCAGATACATCTCCATATCTCAGCTCAGGAGGAGGATAATGTCACTGACAGCACTGACTTACTGTATGCATGCTTAAATATTAGGCAGTACAAAACCCATAAAAATTCTGTGTTTTTTAAAAAGGGAATGTTATATAAGATATGTGAGTACCCAAGATGGGCAAACAAGCAAGCCAGCTGGAAGCTTACGAAGTTTTTGGGCGGCTCCTGAAGGTAGTTGATCAGATTTCTTGTGTGTATCTGGTGAGCATATAAAAATGTTGCGTAAGTATTGCTAGCCAAGGGGAGGCAGCTCTTCCCCAAACCACACAGCTCCAGAGACAGCAAAGAGCTCTCATGGAAGGACTCCAGCCCTCTGCTAGCAATGATGCTCGAAGAGACAGTGGCTGTTGTAGTTCTTGTTTCCAGGAACTTCTCATGGGCTTGAAGTCTCACACCTACTCACATGGGCTCTTTCTCCACTAGAGTGTGGTGAACTGTCCTGAGGGTCAGCAAAAGCCATTGCAAGCTCTTAGACCTGCTTAGTTCCTGCCCTTGTTGGTGGATAGAGTGGATGCAGGGCATGGGCTGAGGTCATGTCCTGTGAGTTGTCCATAGTGACAGGTAGCACGCAGGCCTCCTCTCCCCAGCAGTGCCAGGTGTGGATCAGGGGCAGCAGAGTGAGGAACTGTCTCTGTAGTTATCCCCAAGCCACTGCTGTAATGGAGTGGGAGATGCTTTGAATGCAAGCTGAGCCTCAGGGCTGGAACTGAGCTCTGGCCCGTTGTATTTATGAGTGTAGGTACAGTCAAAAGGAATTGTCATGCCTGTGCATAGATCCTCTGGAATTCATATGGGAGAGTTAGTGCTAAAATGTTGGTTTAATACAGATTCTCAAAATGTTTAGAGGGTCAGTTGTGATGCAGGGTGGTGACTGCATCTCGGCTAAGACCAAGGCTGATGGATGAGGCAGGTATACTTTGCTTTGCTTTGCAGACATAAATATCCATGTATTTTCTTCTGGCTGTCACAGCGTGGAATACTGAGCAGAAAAAGAAATAATTCTTTTTGTGTTTAACTGGCTATTGCCATATGGTCACTAATAATGGAGAGCTGGGTCTAGTGTCTTCGCATAAGCTTTGAACATCCTCATGTTCATGATTACAGATCTGGAGGTGGGGGGTAGGCAGGATGGACTTGCCACCTTTAATAATATTCATGTTTTCCTATGTATTTAGACATACTTATGTCTATTGTTAGATTCAGGTCCCACATCTATTAGCTTTTTATTAAAAATTTTCTGGAAAATTGTATCTTCCCACACTCAAGGCCTTTTTTTATGAAGATATTCTTCTGGTTCCACTGGCAGGACCTTATTAGCAGCATTCAGAAAGCCTCCCAAAGGGAAAGTCTGGAGCCCTGAAGCTGTAGCTTTACTTATGTAGTCGTTCCCTGCTCCCTCTCCATCATTTGAAGGCCTGTAAGATCTTCCTCTGTATTGTTTTTAGGATTATGTTTGTTAAAGCTAGTAAACTGAGGGATAAATCAAAGGGATTTTATGATCATAAAGATTTTCAATCATCACTATATTACATACTTGAGTAGGGTTAAAATAACAACTCCATTTTAATTTAAAGGGGGGATGAGAGGAGTATGTAAAGAATACTAGTTTTTATGTAGTTGTCTAGTAAACAACAACGTATAAGATTGCACAGCTTGGACAACAATTAGTAAGGAATACAAAGCTGGTCTCAGAGTGTTTTCACAGTACCTTTCCAGTATCTTTGTTTCCTCTTTTGCAGGTCTTGAATTCATTTTAGCATGTCTGAATTACTCAGTGTTGTCAGCCTCAATTGTAAAATAAATCTTAATGCTGACATACAAATTAAAAGGCTTAGTGCTAGTAATTTAGAGTACTTCTTCCTTATCCCTCAGTTTCTTAGTCTTTCAACATGCCAGTCTGGTCATGTTTGTAGGCCATTCTTCTGAGTCCTTAAAGCTGAAAACTTCTCAGATGAAAACCGAGTGGCTCGCTTGACTGGTGAAACTTAGATGAAGAGAATAAAAAAGATTCCTTAAATCTCATGATGAATTTTATACATTTGCCAAAATATTTTCAGATTCTTCCCATTGTTTGGTACCTTTCTTTAAGACTAAGTGGTAAGATGTGGAGTCTTACTAAAACCCCTTTTGTTTAAAATCTTTAGAGCACCCACTGTGACTCAGCTTTGCAACAGCCATCACAGATCCTCCTCTTTGCCGTACGGTTGCCCAGAGTAGTACACATCACAAAAAACTTCCCTTCATACAGCCAACAGCTCTAATATGCAGAAGTTATTCAGCCACCAGAAATACCTTCTGTAATGAGGAAAGAGCATGGGAGCTTGTACTTGGCATTGGTGTGCATCCTCCCTGTCACCATGCTGTAAGTGGTCCATGCAGCCAAGAGTAATTATGAGAAATGTGTTGTTTTGTGAAGCACAGGGAAGGCTCTGTACAAGTCTGCAAGCAGCTGAAGAGAAACCCAAGCAGTGTGCATGCATAAGGTCATGTTGGGATGAGGTAAGTGTGCATTCAGGGGTAATTAAAAAAAAAAATTAAATAAGCCTCCTTTGGATTCTTGAGTGTGATTTTAATTAAAAAGTATTCATATCAAACCAGTTACCAGCAAGACGCTTTGTGAGGGTTCTTTGGTCTTGTATAAATGGAAGTGATACATGAAAAAAGGAAAATCAAAAAATAATGTGATTCCATAAACATGCTACCAGTATTCCCAGCCCGGGCTGTATGCACCCAAGTTCCAAGAGTTCATAAAGGCAGAGCACGGGACATTTGCATCCAGGTTTTGACAGACCTGCAGAAATCTTACTTATAGGTGCAGACCCTGTTCTGCACTTGCATTTCAATATTCTTTTGGGTCTGTATCTAGAGCTTTGGAGAAAAGCACACTCTGAGTATCTTAAAATAGGCTAAAATTACAGGCTGGCTCTGCATTTCTGTGTAGGACATCACAAAGTATTTTTGTTCTGGACCTTCTATGATCTCCTACTAAAGCTGCTAGCTTCTAGTGTCTAATATCCTAAAAAGGCCTATTAATTATTTAAAAAGCTCTGCTTTATCAGTTGACTTTTTCTGGTTCTTGTTGTCACTCTACTGTCTGTTTTCCTGCTTGTCATATTTTCTTCCTCATTTAGCTGGGTTTTTGAAATTAGTTTTAAAGGAATAAAATTACAGCCATTTATTTACATAGCAACTGTCAAAGCACTATACTCTGTTCTCCAGAAGTAAGCACACAAAAAAGGGTTCATCCTCCTGGTTTGCTATCTTGAAATTGCAGGGACTTGGGTTTCTAAACCCTCTTCCTTTATATGAGTAATGATTAAAAGAAAAAAAATTCTGCCAGGAGCATGAAACCTCTAAGTTATTGTCACACTGGTGTCACTTGCTAAAGCCGTGTAATAGGTTTGTCGGAGAGACCTGCAGAAGAAAGAACCATCTCTATCTTTCACTGGGAACTTGAAATAGAAAAGCTGTTACTTAATTCCTTATGGTGTTTTCTTGGCATCAGCTCTATCTCCCCAGCTCCTATTCAGGCCAAAAGAAAGGGCTGTTTTGTTTTGTTGTGTTTTTGCAAGAGAGTAAAATAAAATATTAACTGTGTTTTTCTTTTTAATATTGGGAGCATAATAAGGTCTCTTAAGAAAAAGAAAGCCAACCAGTTAGCCTGGAATGTCTCTCATTTCTTTAACAGCTACGTAGTGTGTGCAGCTGAGATCTGCCAGTTGGATCCTAGCAGGGGAGAAACCACTTTAGTTTGTTTGGTTTGTATATGGAATAACATTTTTCTTGCCTTGGAATACTTGTTTGTCATCACTCCCCTTTTGTGTTTATGTTCTGCTTGGAAATAGCCTCCATGCCGTATGTGCATTTGCCAGGATGTGCACATAAACAATGTTCCATTATGGGCCGCCCTGCATCCTCCTTATTTACACCATATACATTCACCAGTAAACACGGTGGGGAATGACAGAGAGCAAACTCTTCTAGGCCCCTTTTTTTTCAGTTAGTCCAGACTTTCTGCCATATGCTTGCTGAGGTCCCACTTCTATTCATGTTTTTATTAGGTAGAAAAAAAGTGTCCAGACTTCACACAAAGCAGCTTTTGTGTTCTCTGTCAAAAAAAATCTTCTCCTATGAAATGTTGATAGAAATACCCAGAGCCCTTGTGGGGGTGCAGAGTTTGAATAGGCCTGTGGTGAAAGCATGGGAGGAGAGAGCAGGGGAGCTGGGGTATAATTTTTGTTTCTTGTGTGCTGTGAACGAATATCACTTAACTTTCTTTTTCTCTAGCTTTCTATTTGGCAGCCAGGGTCGTATCCGTCATCTTGACGCTTGTTACAAAGGTGATGTTTTTAAAGTTTTAAACTCTTTCAGAATTTTAGCTGGAAGGGATGAGAAAGGCAAAGTATTGTTTAGTGTAGCATAAAATGGAAGTTTGACTTAGAATATATGCTGTTTAGTAAAACTATAGAACCATGGAAAAAAGTGTTACAGTGGCATAAATCATTTTTAGTGACTCTGTGCTTGAAAATGGTCAGATTAGATCTTTTTCTCATTGATTTTGTATTTGGTTAATGATTCCAGTTCTGAGATCATAAAGCTATATAAGATGTAAAAGATACGGGAAAATATCTTTAACCTCTACATTTAAACTATGTGTTTCTTTTGACATTGAAATACTGCAATGACCTGGTAATGTTTTCCAATGTTTTAATTTTTGCTGATGTACAAAAATATCACAGAAGAGCTGATTCGTAATTATTACACATGGTATTGCATAAATTTCTTCCTAATTAAAAAGCTTCTAAATTCTGAATAATCAATTTATGAAGACATGTGGTTTTGACAAATTATACATTTAATTTCTAAAGATTTATTAGAAATTTGACCTGCGGCTAGTTAATTATGGTTATAGTACTGATGCAGTAATACTGGAGATTGATATAATGATATGGTTGCAAATTTATTTTGATATCCCCTACCTTAGTAGGAGAAATGGGAGGTGGGAATACACCTATATTTTGCACCATCTTGTTTATGGTGCAGAGAGGCATTAGTTTAATGACGATCACAAATATTTGATAGGTCTGTGTTGGCATCTATATGAAAAGGTACTTTCAACAGAACATAATCATGTTGAACTTGCTCCTTCAGGTTTTACCCTTTTAAGGGCTACATTTCCAGTGGCATCAGTGATAGCTTTAGGTGAATAATGATAGAAAAATATGAACTCTTAAAAAAAACTCCATAATAAGAAATTAAATTGATTCTTCCTAATTAATTTTAAGATCACAAAATATTTCTGAAGTAGCTCTGTTTGTACTAATCTCCCACCCATTATATTGGTACTCCTGGTTTTATGACCATCAGCAGCTATGTAATTGAAAATGAGTTTTTAAGATATAATACAAAAAGCCAAATTGAATAATAAATTTGGATTTGCAAGTGATGTATGAGAACCATAGAAAGAAAATGCAGATGAACTTTTAGAATGTGAAATGTTTAAAAAAGCAAGGCTTTTTAAAATCCTATGTAGATAGCCCTTTCAGAAACACACAAAAGTTACCGGGTTTTTTAAAGCAACTAAGAAAAAAAGAAACTTTTAACAGGACTGTGGTTTCCTCTGACTGGTCTGAATGGGAACTGAGGAGCTGCTGCTGAGCAGTGATTTTACTTTATGAAGAGATGTTGGTGGGAGGTGTGTGTTACAAGACCTGCTGTGTCCATGTGTGAAAGGGTGGGTGGGGGAAGAGGAGCAGAAGATTACCTGGTTCAAGGCTTTTCTCCTCTAACCTTCAGGTAAGAGTGTCCTTGGCTCTTCCAGAGTAAAGGAAAGTTATAGTCTTATCCTGCTTTTCTGAATCAGGGCAGTGTCACTGGTGCCTGCCCTTCCAAGCATTGTTTAATGCCCGTTCTACCATGAGTCCAATTCTGCCTGTAAAAAGAAAGAAAAGAGGAAATAGAGCTCACTTACTGTGACCAGAAGACAGTCAAAAGTAAGTGTAATATCACATCAGTCTGATCTCTTATTTTCTCCTCTGGAAATTTAGTAGCTCCTTTTTCCTAAGTGTGTAGCTGTGGCTCAAAGCAGTGAAGTGTGACCACACTGTGATTAAATAAAGAGAGATTCCTAAATTCATCAAATTACTTGATGTCAGTAATTAGAAAGGACTATTAGAAGAAAACCAAGTGTTATAAGATTTGCAGGAGTTATTTCAGAGTTTACAATAATCAGCCTGTACAATTCTGAATGAAAGCAACACGTTCTCTGATGGTGAAAAATTCCCTTTTAGATTAATTAAGTACTATCTATGCCAGCTGAGGACTCTTTAATTCTTCAGTAATTATCTAGACAAGTCAATGAGTGGGCAGAATTTGGGTGAGAAAGACCATTGGTACTTGATAAATGCAGTCTGGATAGGGTCCCCACAGACTAAACATGAACTGTTTGATGAGAAATACATTTTGTGTTTTACATATGTCACAAAACCTGATGATATAAAATATCATTTACACCGACGTGAGTTCCCTGCATTCTCTGTTTGTTGTACCATCAGTGTCCTGTGGTGACTCAGATAGCTTTGCTTTTACCCTAGTAGCACTCAACTAATTTTTTTCAAAACCATTTTTGCAAACCTATGAAATTATTCTGTAGCAGGAGAAGGAAAAGGTCTCTTAAATCATTCCAGATATCTTAACTGGGAAAGGGTTAATCTGCCCTCAGGAGTTGCTATGTAACTGAGTCCTGCTGGGAGAGTCAGGGTTTCCAGCCAATGGGACTCACCCCTACAATACAATGCATCTATCTTGTGTTTCTTTCTTGTTGTCAGTTATTGGAGTTTTTCCTGAACTGGAATTACACTCCTGTTCCTTTCATACTCTCTCACTGAGTCTTAAATAATTGTATTCCACACCAAAGTCAGAAAATAACAGTACAATGATGTGCTTTTATCCCTGAAAATGCTACTTTCGACAACTTTGAGTGGTGTATAGAAAGATCTCTCATGCAGCAAAACTAGAAAACTTTTAAAAGATAAGATTTCCCAAAGAACTTTAGGGTATAACATGCTTTGGATTGCTTTTAGTCTTCCTGAAAGCCTTCTCTTACCTTTGTGTTCTCACCTGTGCAGTCTTCAGTACATTTTCTTGCGCAAAGTGGAGAAAAATGTCTCAACCTTAAACTGTTCCTTCCTTCCTAAGGCATTTCAAGAAGCAAGTATTGATTTTCCCTGCATCCTCATTAGACTCTCTCCTTAGCTATTCCTCTTCTCTAAGGCCACTCAAGGCTTGAGGGCTGAAGCATGAATTCTTTAATTTCACCTCTAGAAGAGCCAGGTGTGTTTTCTCAGCTCAAGCAAAGTCTCTGTGGTTGCGCCAATATATTTGTATGGAAGAGGTAGCACTTCTGAGGTTTTTTTTGTTGGTTTGTTTTTTTTTTCCCCTGGAGGAGATCCACCCACAGTCCCTTTGAAGGCTGCTGATAAGATGAGGGAAAGACTAAGCCTAGTCTGTAAAAACACTGCTTAGGAATCTCTGCTTTGGCTGTTGGGTTCTGATAGGAAGCAAGAGAGTGGAGTGGTATCTGTCAACATGTCATTCAAGTCTCAGTAAGTTTTACACTTCACTTAGATCTTTGTGCCTCATTTTTTCCACTGAGATTCTGTCTGATAATTTGTGTTGGCAAAGCTCTTAGCCTCTCTTGCATGCTTGTGAAGTTCTACCTCTGAGTGACATAATGTTCCTGCATTGTTCAGCTAGGAGAATAGGCTTTAGTATCAATGGTGTGCCCTTCTGCTCTTAGTAAGTCTGTTTAAAAAATAAAATGAAATAAAATACCTAAAATTTTTTAGACAAATTTAAGAATCCTTAAACAGGTGGACCTTTAACCTTTTTAAGGTTTTACTTAGCATATATGCACCAACTTGTCGTTTAAGATCTGATTGGGAATAAGAACTTGCTGTACTTTTTAAAGAAAATTACAACACATTTCTCAGATTAAGAATGTGTACATGCCTTTCTTGTAATTAAAGCTTCTATACATTCAAGCTTTACCCATCCAAAAATCTTGATAATTCCTTGAAAGAGCTTGGCCACAGCCCTGTCTTTTGGTGTACCCTTTGGCATATCTCATGCCAAAGATAGAATGGATGGATGCAGTAAGGGTGAGATCCCAAGGCCATTTGGCAAAGAACAGGACACACATTCTTCTTCCCATGTCTCCATATGAAGTCGACTAAGTCTGTTTTTCTAATAGGCTGATAAAAATACACAGAACATCAGTGTCCCATGAATAAGAAGGCTGTTCTTGAGGATGCTTGCTCAAAACTGTGAATGGATTGAAAGAAATGGGTTTTTTTCAGTGTGATGACAAGGTCTGTGCAGAACTGTTCAGTCAGAAGAAGGGTCAAGATACCCAAATGAAGAGGTTTTGGTCTAGTTTATGCAAAACCAGTTTGATAGTTTTATAGATCTGTCAAGCTTGATTTGCTGAGGGACCACCTCATGCTTAGAGACCACCTTGCATGTCCACCACTATGTTTGGACTAAAGGTCCCAAAAGGGCAAAAAACCCATGATACTGCACAAAGCCTGGGGCAGAATGCTGTTCACCACCACAATATCTAACTGCACCCGAGCTCTACAAGTTGTCTTTGATTGAAGCATGTGTGTCAGTTGTGATTCCCTGAACATGGACATAATATGTGCGGACATTCAATCCTTTCTGTGATCCAATATGGGAGTCTTGCAATCTAAGGGTATGGGAATTTGCAGATCTATTAAATCATGTGGGACTAGCTTAGTGAAGCAGTTTGGGACCATGCACATTTTTCTTTGTTGGCTTAAATTGCACAAGTCAAGTAGAATTTGAGGAATGTACCAAAGAGCAATTTGGTAAGTATATTCTAGTAGATTTTGAAAACCAAGAAACATCTTGTGAAAATTTCAGGCTGGACATCATTGATGGTGCCATTTCTTGTTCTGAATTCAAGTGAGGTCCAGCCCAGCCTGACTTTTCCTGAGATCTCATCTATGTTTGAATGTTACATTGGTATAACAAGGCAGGGTGAGAAAGCAGTTGCTCCTTTTTGAAAGAGTGTTACCTGTCACAGCCCAGTCACTGTAGTATAAAAGGAATATACAGAATCCCTTACCTGCTCAACAGTAGTTACACTATGATAACCCGTATGCTTGTAAAACTGACCCTGTTAGTAAAGTTTACTTTTCAGACTAGATCAATAAAGTTACAGTGATAACAGTGTCCCTCAGAAGACAGTGCCCTCAATTAATTCACACATTATTGATGGCACATGTTCTACAAAAGAAACCAGACATCGATTTGCTAAATATGTACCTCAGTTTCTTCCTCATTTGCAGCAAAAATTTACACAGGCTGTTTCCAAACATAAAGCACATCTGCATGAGAGAAACAAACATGTGAAAGTACAGTGCATTAGGACAACAGGCAGAGTGGAGGTGTTAGCATGATGACCATCATTACCAGCAGATTTCAGGCAACGTCACCACATTGTCATTGCTGTCATTACCCCTGCTAGCCAGGTAGCTGTGCCAACACATTTTCCAGTCACCCCTTCATTCTTCTTTCTAAGATACCCAGAGATAGGATACTGGGCTGTTCTTTCAGTGTTTGATGTAGGTTTGGGAAGTAGCTAAGTGGGAACTGGATTGACATTAACATTGACATTGTCATCCTGCCAAGCATGGATCTACTGCAGTTTGCATTCGTGGCATAATCCAGTCCCATCTGCATTGGGCTTTTTGTGACCAGAGCTCTGCTCAAGTGTGTTTCAGCCATCTCAGGCCTCTGCAATCCCTCTGTATGGGTTGTTCTTGTCAGCAGTGCAGGAGCACAAGCCTTAAATGCTGCTTAAGTCTGACTTAAATGAAATAGGGCTTGGGTAAGGTTAGTCTTTGTTAGGATATATGTGTGTATTGAGCTGGAGTTCCAGGCACTGCTTGGTAACTTCTGGAAGAAAGCCATCAGGGCTAACTTTTCATCCAGAGTTTAAGCTGCAGTTAGTGAACCTGTAGAAGAAGTACAGTTGTCCTAATTTATATTCTGATTCTGGTTACAGCTAGGGTGGTAAGATGCCTCTGTTTGGAACTCCCATTTATTCTGCATGTTCTCAGATATTTATTTATTATTTATATAAACATTTATTTATTTATTATTTGTTTATTCTGAGACACCTTTCAAGATATCAGAACATCAGGAAATACTGTCTTTTTGTTAGGTAACTTTCTTTTTTCTACCTCCTTAAAAAAGGCAAAAACAAAGTAGTTACTCGAACAGCCTTTTTGAATCTCTGTTTTAGTTTTAATGGAGCTCTGTGCTCTTTCACCTTCAGCCAACCAAAAGCATATTCAGCATATAGGAAACTTTATTGTTAGTAGTAGTATTCTCCATAGTTTAATATTCATAATTTCTACTTGCTCTTCTGCTCTTTCATACATCTTGATTCTGCTTAGATTTTATAGATCTCCCAACCTTCATTCTCCCTGGATTATACAATGCAGTGTGTCAGTGCCATGCATGGCACTCCAGTTACCTCAGCATTTCCATTATAATTCTATGTTTTGAGGGATTTATAGGCTAACAGTAAAAATCTCTTTCTTGGCTAAACCTTGAAACAGCAGTTTCTAGTCATTTAAAAACAAAACAAAATGAAACAAACCTTTTTTTCCTCACTTCTTTTTTTTTTTCTGGCAACCATTTAGCAGTGGTGTTTGCACTGCAGGATCCTCATAAACAGCAAGTGTAGATTCAGTATGTAGCCAGTGTTTAATCTAGTAATGTTCTTTTCTTTTTATACCCTTCAAAAAATACATGTTGTCCCCTCTTCATGCATATGATGTCATTGCCTCTTTGCCAGCCTTTCAGGAGCCTGCAGCCATCAGCCTTTGGGGCCTCAAAAAGGTGCAGTTTGGTCTCTCTCCTTTATTTGCAGTGTGGATGAGTTTTACAGTGGTTTTTTCGTTTGTTTTCTGTTTTTTAAAAGTTATCCTTCTTTATCTCAAAGCCTAATAATTTACTGTCTACTTCTGTGTCACAGAGCTACCAATTTATCACAATCCAAAAAGACATTGGCTATATATGACTATCTAGAATATTAGGGCTATTACAAAAAAAAAAAAAAAAATTGGAAGGGATATTAAATCTTATGCTTTAATGCTTATGTGGTTTGATGTTAGAGAATAGGCTATTAGAGGACCTATGTGTGAGTTATACTTCTCCAATCACTAGGGATTCCTGTATTTTCCTTAGAAAGATCTACTACTAGTAGTAGTCACTCTTAGAAATGGATTGCTGAGCCAGATACACTCCCAGTTTTATCATGTAGGGCAGTTCTCCTCTGGCTCCAGGCCAAAAGATTGTATGGATTCTAAGAAACATGGTTGTATGCTCAAGTTTGTGGAGATTAATTATTTCTATAGCCTTTTAAGTTAAGCAATCAGCTTTAAAGGTGTCTTTCCAAATACATATCCACTGATTAAAGCAGACAAAAAGCCTTTAACAGTAAGTGATTTGCAAACTGGTTGCATGCCTGAGTTCTGGGTTTGGAGATGACTAACTCTGCTTTTTCCATCTAAAATATAATACTGCTCTGCACTGAATTGTCTTTCGCCAGTTGCTGTTATATTTCAGGCCTGAAATAATTCTTCCTCTTAGTGCAAATTCCTGGTTTGGTCATTGGAAGCTGTGCATAGTAGTGTATAGCAGACTGAATAAACCCCTTTTTTACCTAATTTCACTGTATTTCATGTTTTTTCCATGTCATTTGTGCCATTTCATGCCAGTAATTTTACTGTTTTACTTTCTTCAGGGCAATTCTTGCTCACGATTGATACTCATTTCCTAGGACTACCTTAGAGTTTTAAATATTCAGCCATTCTCTTGTGACCTAGTGATTTTCTTCCCCATAATCTTTTGACATCATTCATGTGCTCAAGACATGAAGAAAACATCCTTCAACACTAAAAACTACATGTAGTGAAGGAGAAAGTCAGGTTTTCAGATTTTTCAGATTTGTATCACCAGTTGGGGGGAGGGAAAAAAAAATTGCCAAGGCAAGCAAGTACTGTTTCATATTAACATCTATCGTCAATGAAGAGGTAAAAATCAAAGCCCCTGTGTGTGAGGCAGGGTTAGTGAACTGCCAGTGATTCTCCCAGCAACTGACACAAAGGAATCTGTGAGTATCAAAGCTGAGGCAGCAAGCTTAGTGTCAGCTCTTGCCTAGGGAGTAGAAGAAAACATCACTTTGTCTCTGCTTTCACTGCTTAAACACACACATCATTCACTAGTAACCATTTACTCTGCTGTCAAAACTGTTTCAAGAGAGTGCTACATTTGATTAATAGTAAATTGCATGCAAAAGAAAAAAAAAGTCTGCTTCCCCTGAGGACTTAGTTGGGGAGAATTTCTGCATGCACTTCTTAATTTTTCCATCCTATAAATATGCCTGTAATGTTCCAGAAGTGCTCTGTTGCTTCTAGTAAAGTCATTTTTATTAGAGAGCCTGGTGCACTCATCCTAATTCTAGTTAATGCTCCCTCTCTCTCAGTGAAGCACATTATGGCATCCTCAACCTCTTGTACTAACAAAAAAGTGACCAGCACAACCATGTGTGCAGTACATGATTCATAGTGCTGCTTTCTGAATTGTCCAGTGGGTAATTGCAGTACAAAAACCAGAGAAACAGATGTAGACCCTAAACCTTGGCTGTAAATTTTTGTTTTATGATTATGGGTTTCAAATGTGCTATGTCACACTGACAAATATACAATAACACCAGAGGAAATAGATTTCTGACTTGAACTTGTGCTTTTTATTTCACTTATAGCTAAGAATATGTTTATTGTAAAGTTTCTGCTATCACAGTCTGAAAGAAAACAGATCAAAGCACTGATGTGAAACCACAATTTCTTTACATGGACAAAGTCAATGATATTGGAGAGTTGTTGCCTCCTTGCACCTCTGTGGGTGCTGGGTAGGCATTTAAAATATGTGGCAATACTTAAGGTTTTGTTACATTTGAACTAGAGGACTATTAGTTAGCACAATAATTATGATTAGTCCTGATCTAAATGAGAAAATACTCCCCATTTTATGAATGTAGCTTTTCCTGAATACTCTGTAGAGGAAAAACAAGTATTGTGCTATTTCAAAGTGAAATAAGAGATGCAGAGGTTACTGTATTGTAGAAATAGTGTGTGAGCAAACCATTGGGCTATTTGAGGAATTTTTAAATTACATGTGCATTTAGTAATAAATATAAGCATTAGTGCAACTAATATTTATAACAAAGCATGATGAGCTCCCTGGCTTATTTTGATACAGTGAGGAAAAGCAGTCTTTTTCCAGTTCATACACACTTAAGTGTCATTTCCCAACATTTACTTTCAGAAGTTGCCACTCTACATTTTGAGGTACAACAGACAGGTATTATTTTTGAATATAGTATTATAAGTTGCTAATGGGATAAACATAGCTGTATTTCTCTTTGTCTGATTCTGTTTACTTTTAACTCACATAGGCAACATGTTTTTCTTGGCATAAGCTTAAGCTGTTCTAAGAACCCTGGTCCGCACAAAAAGCTGTTTTCTCCCTAAATTGGAGATTGAAAAAAACATACTGTGTTTTGTGTCATCCTTTCCAGTTATTTTTGTGGTGATATTACATATTCCAAATTTCTCGTGCATCCTGTGTCGTCTGCTTAGAAAATAACTGTCTGTTAATTTAGCTTTGCTATTCCAAACAAAACTGTAGCAATGTAGCCAGCCAAGATTAAAAAAAATAAAAAAGTTTAGCCACTTTTCCACTTGGCTATTTTAATGTAACAAACACTGTTTTGCTGTGCTGAAATAGTTTAAACAAGCCTTCCCTGAAGGATGGCTTTTTCAGTAAGCGTATGCTATGCATAAATTTTAGAGAGTGTCAGGGGCTTCTTCAGCTGCAGGCGTTCAGGCTGGGGGAGGACACCCCAAAGGGCTGAGAAAGTCCTTAAAAAGTTCTTTAAAAAGACGCTGTTAAACTCCAGCATTTGTAGCTCTTCTGCCTGAATGCAAGAGGGAAAGAGAGGCTGCCTGATGCAGGGACAACTACAGCTCTCCCGTTGAGGGGGGAAGGAGGCTAAGAAAAGCTTTTGTTTTAATCTCTTCAAAAGGATTCACTCCAGATTGCAGCAGGTCTTTTTGCTGGCCGCTGATTTTCAATGTGGGTATATCAGTTTCAGGGAACAAGTGCGTGTGCTGTGTGGGGGATTTGTTTTGTGGTTTGGGGTTTTTTTGTAAATTCTTGAATCTGTGTGAAAAGTTTTGTTAATACAATCTGCAGGCATTGTCAGAGAGCTTTCGGTTCATCAAAGGACTTTTTGTGGAGAGGGGACACCACATCCATTAAAGTGGCTGCGCAGGTCCCAGGGTGAGTCTCTCTCCAGCATTTCTTTACAGTCGCCAGCGGTGTGCCATGCCTGCTCAGCGTGCCCCCCTCTGCCCGACTCCTATCTTGACCTTTGCAAGAAATGGGCAATAATCAAGTGTTCCGTTTTCCAGTTTCTGCACCTGAGCTTGCTTTGGAGCGGGGAAGCAAGGCTCCTGTGTGCCTTGCTCCTGGATGATGCTCACTGCTGGGGCTGAGGTGGCTTGGCTTATTCATTTAAAATTAAAGCATGCATGTGGTTATTGAGCTCATGTCCTTCCCACTGGGGTGGAGGGAGTGTTTCCAGGCTGTTGTTTTGAATTTTTAAATTGTCCGAAGAAATCAGAACTGGTCAAAGCCTCCATGGAGTGTTTCTCGGTGAGCAAGATTTTGGAGAAGGTAGTTACCTACCTAAAAAGCACCGAGTTCTCTGCTGGCTTCATGCACGTGGTGAGCCCGCACAGGGCTGGCTGTGGCATCGTGGCCAGACTTGGGAAGCCTTTGACACCTAAATCGGTCATGAGGGAGGGTGGTTTAGCACGGAGCTTAGTGGGTGGGAGCAGCCCCTTGCCTTCAGAGTGGCTGTGAGGGCTTGGCCGGGGCCGCCTGCCTCAGGGAGGTCTCCCCGCTCAGCACCATGGGCTGAGTCCTGTTCCCCATGGATTAGCTCGTGGCCTTTCTCCCCTCCCGGGGAGCTGGGGCTCATTAGCCCTCTGAAAGCTGATACAGCCCCTCCGGGGCCACACGAGCGGCCCCAGCCCCTCTCTGCTAATCAGAGACAGGCAGGACCCGGCGGCGGCGGGGCTGGGCAGGGAGAAGAGGGGATATGTGGCTCTTCCTGCCCTGGGCTCAGTGGTGGGGACAGACCCTCCGGGGCAG